>JANPWX010000125.1:75119-89149 GCA_024734555.1 Trochalopteron elliotii | reverse complement strand
AATAAAATAAAATATAAAAGAAAATAAAATATAAAATAAAATATCCCATAAACAAGGGAGAGAAAAAGAGAAAAAAATCGCAGGCTCAGTGTGGTTGTTGAAATTCCAGGCTTCTTTTCTTCTGGATGCATCTTGATGGAGATGTGTGCTGGGAGATGAGGGGAGGTTGGATTTCTGGTTTAGGGGGGGAGTTTCCAGAAGGTTTTTTGGGGGGGGACCTGAAGGGCCTTTAAACCTCCACCAAAGCTGTTTTTATTAAAGCACTAAACCCAGGAGTGCTTATGAAAGTCGGAGTGTGATGTGAGCAACAGGCAGGAAATCAAGGGGAAAAAAAAAAAGGGGGAACTTAATGAAGGTTTAATCTTCAAGGGAATATGGACTTGGAGACTGTAAATCTAATGGAATGGCCCCATATTCCAATGTCAAAAGCTGCCATCTTATGCCAGCAAATTTAACATTTTCTGAGGAGAAATGGGGTTTTAAACCCAGCTCTCTCTGCTGTTAAAAGATGGGATGTGGTAGCTGGAGACAGCTACAAACCCAGCTCTTTCCAAGGGTCTTTCCTACTGACAGATTTATTAGGGAATTTACCACCCCTTTTCCATCCTTTTCTGTCTCTACACGCTCTCTCTGTGCTTCCAGGCTGGAAAAGTTCCATGAAAAATCCTGGAAATTGGATTGTGAGATAGTCTGGACCCAGCCAGAAAAGCAGAGTGGTTTTCACTGCAGGAGAAACAAACTTTGGAGTTTGAAATCTCTATTTCTGATATTTATTTCAAAATTCCTGCATTTCCTCAGTTTCCTTTTTTTTTTTTTTTTTTTTTAAATGTTTCTTTTTGGGAAGGAGAGCAAAAACCCACCTTAAATTCACATTTTGGGGCCATTCCACATTCTTTTAAAGGAACTCCAGCAATATTCTTGGAGAAATAGTTGAATTATTTCCAGAAATTAATACATGGGTTTATTTTTGACTTCACTCTGAAGGGATTTTTACAGATTTCTGTGTACAGCAAAGCATCATTTTAACACTCCAAACCTTCTTGCTGTGGGCTGGAAGCTCCATCTGTGCCCTGAGCAAGCCCCATTCCCAGCGTTTCTTGATTCAGCACAAAAGATTAAAATGTTTGCTCGTGGCTTTCCAGATAACATTGTGAGAAATGCAGAAGATCAAATGTAATCCCAGTTTTATTCATCCCTCCACACACTCCCACGGATTCCTCTTGTCAGCCTGACAACAGCAAAACTGCAGCCTCATCTTAACATAATTTTTATTTCCAATCCAATAGAAAGTTGGAGAAAAAAAATATCTCCCATTATTTGGAACAAATAAAAAATAGGATAAAACCTTTGAACTGCCCTGAGAATGTTGCCAACCTCAGAAATATGCAAAGCTTATTAATTATGAATTATTAGCTCAGATGTTACAGCTTTTTTTTTCTCTTTTCTCATCTATCTATGGCCTTAAATCAGATGGGGCAGAACTTGTTATCTGATTTCAGATTAGCAAACACTGAAGGAGGAGCATAAATAATATAAATAAAACCAGCTCAGGCAATGAATTCCTCCCCAGTGCTGCTGTAAAAGAAAGGAGAATCCTCACCAATAAACAACGGGGAATCTGAGAAGAGAATTTCTATGTTTTCATGTCTGTAAAATGACACCAGGCTTGGCTGGGTGTAATGTGACTCGGAATTAAAGGAAAATAATCTGCGTGCACTTCAACGCTGTAAAAAAAACCCCCAAATTTGTACCTAAAACACAGATCTCTGATGAAATTCTACTTGAATTCCTTGGCAGTGATGGAATGGACACTGGGATGTGATTTTAGCTTTTCATGGAGTGCTCTGTGCCCCTTTCCTGCTCCCTCACACACACACAAAAATAATCCTGGCCCCTGCCAGAATATTTGGCTCCCGAAGTATCGCTCAGCTGCTGTGGGAATTGTGTGAAACAGTTTGTTCTCAAGCAATTAAAGCATTTCAAATGCAATGGCCAGGCCAGCAATAATCATGCCTGGCTAAAAATGGATGAAAATTAACACCTTTGCTCCAAAGATCCCGGAATGTCGCCGCCTTTTCCGAGGATTCCAACCAGGGGCTGGGAGTTGGTTTGGGCTCTAAAAGGAGCAAACCTAAAACGTGTATCAGGATAAGCCTGAAATTAGGGCAGCCTGAGGTCTGGAGTCTGGTGCATCCTCTGTGGTTTGGGCACCTTCTTCCTTCCCTCCCCACCTTCCCTTTTTTTGGGATGTTCACTCCTTGCTGTGTCAGGGATATTCCCAGGGAAACAATTCCAGCAGCTTCACCTGTGCTGCTGTCCAGCCAAACTATGGGATGACTCCTCTGTAACCACTTCAAAATTCCAGTTTCTCAGATTCGTTTCTTATCTCCCACACCCAGAATCTTTCCAAATGTTTTAGCAAAGCCCCCCAGGCTCCAGGACGAGGGATTTTCCTTATGGGAATGTGGCCAATCAGCCCCCAAAAGGACACCAGCTTCCTGCCTTGCCCCATCCTTGGCAAAGCTCCCATACAAAAGATGAAGGAAACATCCAGACTTTTTGGTCTCTCTATGGCAGGGGTGCAGTTAAAAGTTAAAACAATTCCCAAAATCCCAGGTCTCTGTGGCTGCCCCATCCCTGGAAGTGTCCACAGCCAGGCTGGAGCACCCTGGGATAGTGGAAGCTGTTCCTGCTCGTGGCAGGAGTGGAATTCAATGATCTTTAAGATCTCTCCCAACCCAAACCATTCCATGATTTGAAAATTCAGCCTCTCTGCTGCCATTCCCTGGTGGATGATCCTGTCTCAGCTCAGGCACGTGTGAGACACCTCATTTGGAATTTTGATGCTTTTGGCAAATGTTCAGTTCCAGACACCTCCGGGTTTAGTCCAGGACTGCAGAAATCTAATATTGCCCATGGAATTTCATAGGAATAATGAAACTCCTTCCTCTTGCAAGCCATGCTTGCCAAAGAGAGGAGAGTTAATCACAAATTCCCTGTTTTCTCCAGTCCTCAGAGTCAGACCCTGCTGAGGAGCTGCTGCTGGAATGGTGCAGGAGAAGAAACTCATCTGAGCCCCCCAGGTGATCCAGAGAGGGTGAGGACATACACATGCCTGGCTGATCCATGAGCAGCCTTTAATTCCATAAAAATAACAACCTCGGACTGGAAAACAACTGGCACAGAAGGGTGAAGAACCAGTTGTCACACTGTGAGATGCACAAGCCTCAAATCCTGCTCTGCTTTATCTGCATTTAACCTTCAGTCTCCTCTACCTGCAGGCACACAGGTATAAACTCTATAAACCTTTCCTTTGAGTGAATTCAAGACAAAATGGTGCCAATATTTAAAAGTGGCTGTTGAGTATTTCAGGTAATACTGACAATGGATAAGCTTCAAATCCTGCTCTGCTTTATTTGCATTTAACCTTCAATCCTCTCCACCTGCAGGCACACAGGTATAAACTCTACAAACCTTTCCTCTGAGTGAATTCAAGACAAAATGGTGCCAGTATTTAAAAGGGGCTGTTGAGTATTTCAGGCAATACTGACAATGGATAAACAGCCTCGCTCCACGTGGCCACATCCAGCCCAGAAACCCCTCAGCTGGTTCTTTTAAAGCACAGATTGTTCAATGTACAGAAAATGAAAGTGCAGCTTGTGAAGACACACAGGGAAGAAATATGGCTTCGTCAGAAGCCCCAGAACCCTCCCATCAATGCAGCTTCTTCTCAGCAAAACCTCAAGATATCACAGGGACATTTATAACTCGAGCAAGCCTTTGATCAGCCAAAAAACCCTCCAGAAGGGTTATGTTCAGCAAGAGATCCACAAGCATTAACAAAACAGATGATCCATAAATCTGGGACAAGTGCTGGGTGACAGCTGGGGCTCTTCTGACATGAATTAAAGACCAAAGGGTCCTCTCAGCTATTCCTACCTCCTGTCCCCACCCCAAGCCATATTTTTTCCCTTCTTTGCTCTGAAGCCACAAGTCTGGAGGGTTCTCGGCGTGAGCTGCGCCTCTGTCAAAATCACTTCACACCCGCAGGAAAAATTTTTAATATGAATTGGGCTTTAAAAAACTTTACCTTGATTTAGTGAGAATATAAAGTGGGGCCACAGTCAATGTGTTATTTGTAGGAACCCTGGAACACGAAGGGTCTCTGCTACCAAGGCAACATTTAAGCACTAACCCCCATTTAAAAAATCTCCCAAAGAAGCTCTTTATTCGAGGCAGGGTTTTTAAAACGAGGAAAGCGACGTTATCTGGAAGCAGACATTTCAAAATATCCATAAATACAGGAGGTTTTTGGACCAACAGACCTGCAGGGATTGCTGCAAGTGATGTTGTTTTACTGCTGGTCAGGAGGCACAAGTTAAGAGTGGGAGTTCAGGCTGGACTCAGCCTGGGTGGGACAGTGGGGACATCACTGCAGTCACCCAGCCCGACAGAAAATTGCAACTTTGATTTCCATTTGCTACAGAACTTTGGAGCTGCTCCTGTAATCCCCAACTTTTCAGCTTCCCTCACACCATCGCTTTAAGAAGCCTAGGAGGAAAAAAAAAAAAAAAAAGAAAAAGGAAAAGAAAAGAAAGGTAACGGAGATTTTATGGGCTGCCAACTGATTGCTGAGCTCATGCTCTATTGGCTTTGAGTGCAGGATCCATTACAGATCCCTCAACTACATTTTATCCTCGAACTACATTTCAGCAGCATTGCAGCTCCCTGGCTCTGCAGGGAGCAGGGTGGGGGCTGGTTCTCCTCCTGGGGAGCCGGGAAAAGGCTCCTGGAAAAGCCAGGAGCTGTTTTATCCTCCTCCTGCACGGGGAAAGGCTCCTGGAAAACCAGGAGCTGTTTTATCTTCCTGGAGAAGCCAGGAGCTGTTTTATCCTCCTGCACGGGGAAAGGCTCCTGGAAAAGCCAGGAACTGTTTTATCCTCCTGCACAATCACACTCTGAGCTCAGGGAGACCTCGCCTCCTGATGCAATTGGGAAATCAGGGCAGAAAAGGGGATTAAAGTGCAGGTCCGGGCTCTGCTCTGCCTGCAGTTCTGGCTGGAGCAGCCTCTCTGGATGGCTCCGTGTCACATAATACACTCAGCAACGGCCTTAAACAAATAAGTGGCTTTTGTGTACAATGGGATGTGTGTACAGACCTGCAAAACCACATCCATGCGAGAGCAGCCAGCTATTCTTCAACCCTAAGTGAGTCCTTTCCTCACAAAATCTTCTTAAAGCCCTTTCTAAGCTTTATTTCATTTTCACAAACTTGGCAGCTCAGCCCTTTGTGATGTGTCTGGCAGCTGGATGGGCCGAGGGGAGGGAGAATTGAGGGGGAATTCAGGTGCCACCGAAAGGGAATGAGCTGGGAGAAGGTCTGGCTCGCTGCCTTGAACCACGAGCTCTGGCCAGGATCTCCAGGTGATCCTCCTCCCGTGCATTCCCAAAGGCTGCAAACCCAGAAAACGGGAACTGAAAAATGCTTCCAGTTTTCCAGGGAATGGCTATTTCAGTTTTCCAGGCAATGCCTATTCCAGTTTTCCAGGCAATGCCTATTACAGTTTTCTAGGGAATGCCTACTCCAGTTTCCCAGGGAATGGCTACTCCAGTTTCCCAGGGAATGCCTACTCCAGTTTCCCAGGGAATGGCTATTCCACTTTTCCAGGGAATGGCTATTCCAGTTTCCCAGGGAATGCCTGTTCCAGTTTCCCAGGGAATGCCTACTCCAGTTTCCCAGGGAATGCCTATTCCAGTTTTCTAGGGAATGGCTATTCCAGTTTCCCAGGGAATGCCTATTCCAGTTTTCTAGGGAATGGCTATTCCAGTTTCCCAGGGAATGCCTACTCCAGTTTCCCAGGGAATGCCTATTCCAGTTTCCCAGGGAATGGCTACTCCAGCTTCCCAGGGAATGGCTATTCCAGTTTCCCAGGGAATGGCTATTCCAGTTTCCCAGGGAATGGCTATTCCAGTTTTCCAGGCAATGCCTATTCCACTTTTCTAGGCAATGCCCACTCCAGTTTTCCAGGCAATGCCTATTCCACTTTTCTAGGCAATGCCCACTCCAGTTTTCCAGGGAATGGCTAGAGCTGTGATTCTCCCCGTGTGCCCAGTGGGAGACACACGGGAATATTTTAACCCATCTCAGCAGCTGCCCAATTCCCCCAGAAATCCCCCGGGGAATTGAGATGTTTTTCCAAAGTGATAAAGCACGAGATCTTTAATCCTGTCCCTCTTTTAACCTCCTCAGCCCCTCGGAGGTTACCTGGACACTCATCCCCACAGCCAGCCAGGCATTTTTTCCCTGCAAACCAGCATTTATTTTTTTTTTTGGCGGGGGGGGGAGTTATCTCCTTTTCTCCTGAGAGCTTTGATCTCGTGGCTTTTCATGCCGGGGGCCGGGCCCTTTGGAGCATCCCCATCTCTCAGCAGCATCCTTGATGTGGGGACAGCGGGGGCTCCGCGCCAGCGCAGCGCCAACAGCTCCTGTTAGCGCGCAGCTCCTGCCGTGCCACGGGGCAGGGATGCTTCGAATTCCAGCCTTTGATACCCCCCGGGGCCCGGCTGAAAGATGCGCTGACTTCGGGAGAGGAGTGGAAGGGAAGGGACTTCGCAGCCCTGGAAAAGAGACGAGGTTGTCGGAGGAATTGAAGGAGCGGAGTTCTTAGCCCGGCTCGTTAAGAAGTGGAAATGGCAAATATTCTTTTTTTTAATTTGTTCCCTTCTGGTTTATTTTAGGTCAGGAGTTGTTGTGGCTGAGCAGACGCCACGTATTCCCCCCCTGTACCCCAGATCCTCCATCCACACTCGGCTCCCTCCTTCATTAATAAACCTCTCCAAAATGAAAACCAATTAATAAACCCGCCCAGGTGACCTCCAGCCCTTCTTCCAGCACTTATTTCTGGTTTTTACCACCTGCAAACTCAGTGTTTTAAACCTCGCAGGTCGGAGACATCCAGCGCTTCCAGAAAACATTCGGGATCGTTCCCTGTGTATCCCGTGAATCAAAACTCACTTATCTTAACAAAAGAAACGCCTTGAGAGATCTCCTGTCCCTTATTCAAACAACAAAAAAAAGAGAAAAGCGAGTTGCTAATTAGCCTCATAACGACTTATTTTCTCCCCCCTCCGTCCCTTATTTTAAATAAAACCTGATGATGCAAAGTATTCCTTGGCTTCTCGCTCTGTAACCAACCGGCTCTCGGTGGAAAGAGCTTCTTTTTTTATGGCTACGTATTAAAAGTAAACCAGCCCATGCCAGGTTTGGATAAAAGGCTATTTATTTTCAACCAATTTGATAGCTGCAGTTTTCGGTAATTGAATTTTCTGTGGTCGGAGAAGCAGTAATCTTAGAAACCAAATAAATATTTTTTAATAAAATGGAACACTGAGAAACCCTATAATAATGTCAAATATGTAGCCACTTATGGATGGATAAATATTTTAAGAAATTTACATCTCACCCAATGCTTTAGGCCTTCAGCTCGGCTGGAAATTTCAAACAACGCTATTTTATTTTGGGGAGGGGGCGGGGGGGAGCCGAGGGTATTTAGATAAAGAGCTGAATACTAATCCTTCAGTTTGCAGCGGGCTCGATTTCCAATATTTATGCAAGGAAAGAGAAATCCAAAAACACTTTCTCAGACCCTTTCCCTGGCCCGTGGCAGTCCCGGGGATCCAGGTTGTCCTGCAGCCACCCAGGCTCCAAAAAAAATGACCAGTTCTGCCAGAACCACCCCAAAACCCCTGTGCAGAGTCACAGCTCGTGAAAATAATGAAATCTGGGAGAAAATCCACTTTTGTCAGAGCCTGTCCTGACAATCCTTTGGACAGACACTTGTTGCTGGTGGTTTGTGCAGACTGGGAAAGGTGAGACTGAAATCCCTCTGCAGGGAACAAGGAGATCCTCACTCCTGCACCAATGATCCCCGGAATAAACCCCAGTGAGAGGTCCCAGCACACCTGGCAGGGATTCCCTGAGCTTTGATGCAAATATCTGGGTCTGAGGAGCAAAGGCAGCTCAGGGAACCCAGGAATTGTGAGGGAGGAAAAGCTGCCGGTGCTCCCAGCTGCAGGAATGGATGGGACACAGATCCAGAGGCCTCTGCCATCCCAAATCCTCACCCACTCCCCTGCTGCCACCACTTCAGAAAATCCCTGATAATTTTGCCGAGCTCCTTTCCAAACTCTCTGTGGTTCCCTTTGCTTGGGAGTCTCTTGATTTTTATTTTTTTTTTCAGGCCTTTTTAATTTTCTAAACCAGTCCTAAGTCACTGTGGAATAAAGGAGATTCCACGGCATGTGGAGCAGGGACAGAATTCCCGTTTCCTGCAGAGCAGCCGAGTCGGAATTGGAATTATCGTTCTCTTATGGTGACACCTGCTGGCAAAGGCAGCCTCCTGTAACAGCTCCTGGAAAAGGATCAATGCCCAAAATCATCGGGATTGGTGACACCAGGTCAGGGCTTTTGGGAAACGAGACACAGGAGAGTGGGAGGAACTGGAGTTAATCAGCCAAAGTAGGGAAAAACAGGAAGAACACACATCGGGTCTGGAAATTCAGGGAATTCACAGAAGAGGATAAATTGTTCTCCATCTCCATGAATAAAACATAATAAAGGACCAATGCACATCCCATTGAAGCAACAAAGATTTGGGCAAGGTCCTGTTCAGTGAAAGGTTCCTACCTGGGGAGCTCGTGCTGGGAAATCCTTCCCAACCCCTGCAGATCTGAATTTCCAGTCGTGGTTTTTCCAGCAGGGATGCTCATTCCAAGCTGATCGATCAGGGCTGAGCCCAGTCCAAACACAACCACCCTGCTCAGCCCCCCTCTTCCCCTTGTATCCACTTTCAGTGCTGCTGAAAAGGGAAACCCAGGTGGTTTTCAGCAGGACACCGTTGAAATCAGGGATGAAATTCCCAGTTTATTAACGGTGTGCCAGAAAAACGACACAGGAACAGCAGCTCCAGCAATGATGGAGAAATCACAAGCACGTGTTCCACACCACAGGTATCCTAAAGGAGCAGAGCTGGGCATCCCTAGGGATTCAGTTGAAATCTGTGGGTTTTATCCCAAAATTTCAATCCCAGGAAGCAACAATTCCAAAATTTAAGTGAAAGTTTAAATGTGCTTTGTCACTATTTTGGGATGGAAGAGCAGGGCTGGTGGGATGGGGTTTGCCAGGACAGATCCCTTTGCTTGGGTCCCACCAGGAATCACCATCAGACATGGAGCACTCCTGGTGTCACATTAAGGTGATTAATTCGTAATTAAAAACTCTGAGCTGCTCCCAGACCTCTGGAAAACAGGGAACAGAGCAGGAATAAGCCACAATTCCCAGGAGATGGCAAATCTCGTTCAACTGCATTGAAAACTCCCCAGTACAATTTCCAGCCAGTTTATCTCCCTTTCAATAAAGTTCCCATTTCCTTCTTTTCCTTTGTTATGGAAAATTCTCGGGATAACAGACAGCGTGGAACCAGCAGGACTAAGTCTGATGAAACCTTTTTAATGATGCATCATGGAAAAAGCAACTGCAGATTGTTCTGGCAGTGCCAAAAAAAAAAAAAAAAAAAAGAGTTTCTGGTTCATGTGGGGAGTTTCTCCTCCAAGTTTTAAGTCTCCACAAGCACCTTGGAGCTCACATCAGGAACAGTCACTAACAGCTTTTCCAGTCTTTCTCCTGGAGCCTCCATCCCACAATATTTGCCTTGTTCAAGGGGGAAAGATGCATCTTGGAGCCATTTGCTGGGGCAGCTCTGGGGGCATCATGCAATATTTATATTCTGTTAATCTGAGAGCTCGAAATGAAAGATGGGAGAGGCCAATTCCAACCTTTCCATAAATGCCATTGATTTGGGAACAGCTTTGGATTTGGGCCAGGGCTTTGCCTCGCCTCCCTCTCTGCCTTTCAGGACATTTGTGGAAATGAGGAGTGGGGTCATTTGGTATTCAGCCCTGGCTATGAATTATAATCTGGGTATGAACTGAGCAGAAATTTAAAAGGCAAATTTTTCACCTCAGAAACAAACTTTTTCTTTCCAGCAGCCAAAAAAACCCCGGGCCAGATGCAGCCCCTGGCTGGCAGGAAAGGGCAGCACACAAAACACACACTGGGGGGGTTCACCAGGCAAAACCAGAACAAAATTGAAAGAATTCCACCCTGAGCAAGGGGGACAGCTTGGAAACTGTTCAGAAACCTGAGGGGGCTCACAAGATTGGCATCATCGGGGACATAAATTTCCATAATATCTGCATCAAAAATAGAAGCAGGCCACCTTTCTGCTCTGTGCCTCGTTTAGTAAGGGCTGTAATGCAATTAAATCACTTCACAATTAACATTTTGTCTCTGGGCCATTCCCTGGAGTGGCTGATTCCTCCCCCTCAGAGCAGGGAGGACAATGAGGCACCAGAGGGGTTGGGCAGGACCCATTTCATGTGTGGGTCACCCTCCCCTGAAGGATTTATGTCTTCTAGGGAGGTTGGATAAGATCTCAGATCCTGAGGATGTTCTGATTTCTTGGATTTGTTGAACTTGTTGTGAGATAAAACCCCCAGTCCTGTTGGATTTTATTTCCTTTCAGATCCCTGAATATATCAAACCTTTAAGATCCCTGGATATACAGATCCCTCAAGGATTTGTGTCTTCTGGGAAGGTTGGAAAATATCTCAGATCCTAATGGTATTCTGATTTTTTGGATTTGCTGAACTTGTCATGAGACAAATCTTTGAGAAGCACCTCAGTCCTGCTGGATTTCAGATCCCTGGATATATCCAACCTTTAGGATTCCAGGATGTACAGATCCCTGAAGGATTTGTGTCTTCTGGAGAGGCTGGATAAGATCTCAGATCCTGAGGATGTTCTGACTTCTTGGATTTGCTGAGTTTGTCAGGGGATAAAACCTCCAGAAGCACCTCAGTCCTGCTGGATTTTCACTGCCTTTCAGATCCCGGGATGTATCAAACCTCAGCCCGAGCCAGTGCTTGACCCTGACCTCACCAGCTCTATTTCACATGATCAAAGCCTGACCTGGAGTGACTTAAGCTGGGCTTTAGGCCCTGGCATCAATGCTCAGAAAGAGGCTGAGGTTCAGGCTCTGTGGAACAGTGCAAACCATCCCAAACAGACTCTCTACTTCATCATGTATTAGCTTTTCCTGTTTGGAATTAATTCCTGCTCCACTTACATCCACACATCCAGGTTTTTTTTGTTAGCTTCTCTCCCACAGATGCACTTTTATCTTAACTTCAGGTGAATTCACCCTTCAAAATCAAAGATATCAAGAAAAGCCACACATTTCCTTTCTATATTTAATAATCCCAGAATTCCTGAGGTTGGCAAAGTCCCTCAAGTCCATCTGATCCCACCTTGTCCCCAGCCCAGAGCACGGAGTGCCTTGGACACCTCCAGGGATGGGGACTCCAAACCCCCCTGGGCACCTCCAACGCCTGCTCAGCTTTTCCAGGAAGAAATGAACTGAAAATCCAAATGTCCCTTTCCACCTAGACAATGTCATCTCTGCCCTGGTGTCCTTTGCCATCCTGTCCCTCCGTGTGTCCATCAGCACAGGCACTTCCAGGAATGCTCTGGGAATTTCTCCAGAATTCATTTTTCTGTGAATTTTGTGCTTCCCCTGAAGCTCCTGGGAAGCACAAAAGGCAGGATTTGATGCCAGTGGTACCTGGATGTGTCGTTGAGCAGGGGCAGGGAATGCTGGAAATCCTCCTGTGAGGATTCACTACA
Organism: Trochalopteron elliotii; assembly: GCA_024734555.1. Lineage (NCBI taxonomy): Eukaryota > Metazoa > Chordata > Aves > Passeriformes > Leiothrichidae > Trochalopteron > Trochalopteron elliotii. The sequence continues at coordinate 77,406 of JANPWX010000125.1, read as the reverse complement.
GGATCAAACTCTCAGGAATAGGGGTGCTGTATTCTAAATTGATTTGCCTGAAGTTGTCCTGTGTGGAATTCTTCCCCACAGTGACAGCAGGAGCATCTCCTGCCTGCTTGTGTAAAACGTGTAAAAATGTGTAAAAAATGCTGTTTGTTCATAACTTGTGTTCCCCTTTTCCTCCACGGAAAAGCAGAGTGAATTAATTTAATTTTATTCTTTAATTTATTTTAGTTATGTAATTTATTTTAATTATTTATTTAATTTTATTATTTTCTTTTATTTTCTTTTATTTTATCATTTTTTAATATTATTTTCTTTTCTTTTCTTTTCTTTTCTTTTCTTTTCTTTTCTTTTATTATTTTTTATTTTATTTTATTTTATTTTATTTTATCATTTTATTATTTTATTTTATTTTATTTTATTTTATTTTATTTTATTTTATTTTATCATTTTATTTTATTATTTTATTTTATTTTATTATTTTATTTTATTTTATTTTATTATTTTATTTTATTTTATTTTATTTTATTTTATTTTATTTTATTTTAATTATTTCGTTATTCATTTAGGGTTTTTTAGTTGTTGCGTGGGCAATTTTGCATCTGAGCATGGAAAGTGCTGGGCCACGATTCAACTGGCCTTCAGTAAATTGATTCATTTGCTGAGATTTCTGGCCTCTTCTAAAACAACAACAGCATCTTCCCCTAGGGGGAAACAGGGGTGGACAAAAAAAGGGGAAAAGCCAGCACCCCACTAATTTTAGGCAGCACAAAAGGAGCCTCCATCCCGAGGAACATATGGCATTTTCAGCTCACCTTAACCCTTCCCCTTGGCATTTCAAGGCTTATTAATAAACAAAACAAACCGGCCTCAGAAAACAGATGAGCAAACATCTCGGGTGGCTGCAGCCCATTACTGAGCCCCTTCCTTCCTCCCCCACCCAGCACCCCAGGCCTCCACGCTTTTCCCTGCAATATTTTTACCATTAAAGGAGCAGCCCTGGGATGTGTTGTGGTAAATATTTCCCCCATCCCTCAAAAAATAAAAGAAAAAAACAAAAAAACACCCTACGTGGGAAGGTCAGGGCAGGCTCAGCTCCACGGGACCTCCCCAGGCACTCACACAAACCCCCTGTGTCCCAGTGAGGAGGCAGGCAGAGCCAGCCTGGCACCAGCAGCATAATTTAGTGTGCAGGTATTTGATTTGATAAAAAAAAAAAACTGCAAAAAAAAAAAGACCTTAATTGGAAAAAAAAAAAAAAACAACCCAACAACAAAATCCCCCTCTCCATCGCTGGGTGTATAAATGGATATATGGATGTGGATAATAGGCTCCTGACAAGGCTGTAATTCAGTGAGAGGGGCCAGAGCTCAGGTTTGGGGCTGACATGTCGCTCCCTGCCCCGTTTTTCCACCACCCCTCAGAGGGGAGCGTGTTGCAGCTGGCAAAAAAATAAACAAACCCGAGCTCTGTGCTAACAGGAGGGGTTTCTCCCCCTCCTGTGATTTATGCCACGAGCAAAAGGAAAAACAGTGACACGTTTGTGAGGGGAGGTTCCAGTCGTGCTTCCAGCATGTCCTGGACAGGGACACTGGGAAAGGAACGTTTTTGGGGAAGGACAGTGTCTTAAATGCTCCTGCAGGACTCTATTTTTTATGTTTTTTATTTTTAATTTCCAGGGAAATCTGTGCCCCTGCTGAGGAGAAACTCGTGTGCAGCAGTCAAGGAGCACTGTTGGTATTGCTCATTGAAGTCGGGGTTTTATTTAAAAACTCCTCCTTTATTCTGTATAGGAGGATTCTTGATATAAATACATAAATGTAAAAAATATCCTTATAATAAGAAAGAATATAGATATATAAAAATATATATTCTTTATATAAAACTGCCTCCTTTAGTCTTTAAAGGACGATTCTTTATATAAATATATAAATGTAAAAGATATTTATAAATATCTTTATAATAATAAAGAATATAGATACATATAAACATATATTCCTTATATAAAAACTCCCCTTTTATTCTTTATAGGACGATGCTCTATATAAATATATAAATGTAAAAGATATTTATAAATATCCTTATAATAATAAAGAATGTATATATATTCTTTATATAAAAACTCCTTTATTCTTTCTAGGAGGATTCTTTATATAAATATATAAATTTAATAATATATTTATAAATATATTTATAATAATAAGGAATACATATATTTATGCAAATATACATATTCTTTATATAAAAACTCCTCCTTAATTCTTACAGGGATGGGGGTTAACTCACATCATGC
>JANPWX010000125.1:0-74756 GCA_024734555.1 Trochalopteron elliotii | reverse complement strand
AAAGGAAAGGAAAGGAAAGGAAAGGAAAGGAAAGGAAAGGAAGGAAAGGAAAGGAAAGGAAAGGAAAGGAAAGGAAAGGAAAGGAAAGGAAAGGAAAGGAAAGGAAAGGAAAGGAAAGGAAAGGTGAAAGTGTATTTTATTAAACCCTCTGCACACCAAACACTTGTTTATTGCTCTGGGGATTTTTCCATCCATATCCCTGCTCCCAAAATCCAGGAGCTGAGTCCCAGGGAGGGGACTGAGCTCTGCTCCATAAAGTGAAAGCCTCCCTTAGGTCTGGGATTTGGGCTGCCCGTGTCACCTTTCAGAAACAGAACCCCGAGGAACCTCCGAGCCTGGGGCAGTTTCCACGACAACACCCAAACACAAATATCTGTGCCCAGCACAGGGAAAAGGGTGTCAGTGGCACTGGGGCTGTGCTGAAAGCCAGACATCAGCCAATATCCTCCATCCTACAACACAATTTGCTTTTTACAGTTTGAATTTTTTTTTTTTTTTGGTGCCATCCCAGCTTGGTGCAACCCCTCCTCATCTTTAACCACAGCGAGCCCAAGGACAGAAAACCAGAATTTTCCCATCATTTTTGTCCTCCCTGCAGAAGCAAGCAGCGGTCCCCAACCCTGCACAGCCTCCCTTCACGTGCCTGAGCTTTATATTCTAGAAGTCTGAATGTAGCAGCGTGTCAAATGTTTGCTTTGGCGATCCCGATGCCTCAAATCCCCTTTTTCTACTAATATTTCAAATGGGGGAAAGGCTTTAAAAGAATGGGCACAAATTACCGCTTCAAAGGTTTTATTGGGCTTCCAGCTGAGCGTTGCTTCTGCTAAGAATGGGGATTTGAAAAAGAAAAAAAGAAAAAAAAAGAAAAAAAGCAGCGTTTAGGCTGCTTTATTGGGGTTTATTTCCTCTGCTGCTGCAGTCCTGAAGGAGGGAGAGGAGCAGCAGAAAGAACAAGGAGTAAAGAATGATCTTTTTTCCCCCCTGTAAATCCCAAAACCTCTGATTTTTTTCACAGTTCATTAAGATTGACCTCGAAGTTATCCCAATGATCACAACTCAGGAAAATTCAGCTCAGCAGAAGCGAGATGGGCTTCTCCCATCAGTGACAGCCACACTAAAAATACTCCTTTTTAAAAATACGATTTTAATGAAATATTTAGGAAATCGTGGGCAAACATTTTGTTGAAAATTCAGTTTGTAAAATCTCACCCAGCTCTGTTGTGAAGCTCGGGGAGATGGGAGGAGGCACCAGAGCAGATGGAGAGGCAGAATTTGCCCGGCTGGATTTTAAGGGATTTACACAAGGGCACTTTGTGGGGTTCTTGGGACGATTTCCCTGATTTTCGTGCCTTATCACTTGCCAGGGTTTATCAGCTCAGCTTTAAGAGCTTTGTGCAAGGGGGGATGAGCCCTGAGGACACTGCAGGGCCCTGGGATGGCCAGGGCAGCCCAGCTCATCCCAGTGAGGCTGCTGGTCCTGCTGGGAAGGACAATTCCCAAGGGAATTCCCAAGGGAATTCCACCTTGAGCTGCTGCACTGCTGAGGAGGGTGGGGGGATCACCCAGGTTACACTGCCAGGGAAAAGGGAGATGATGAAGCTGGACCCAAACCAGCAGCTTAGATGGGATATTACAAAGAACTCCTTCCCTGGGAGGTGGGGAGGGGCTGGGATGGAATTCCCAGAGGAGCTGTGGCTGCCCCTGGATCCCTGGAATGTCCAAGGCCAGGCTGGAGCAGCCTGGGACAGTGGGAGATGTCCCTGCCTGTGGCAGGGGTGGCACTGGATGAGCTTTGAGGTCCCTCCCAACCCAAACCATGTTGGGATTCTGTGACAACTCACTCGTGGCTTTTTCTTCCATGGCATTTATTTTTCCTTGCCATTTCCAAACACAGGGATTTGAGTGTGGGCAGAAATCTGCCTTGCTGCTGCTCAGCTCTCCCCACTTTTCCCCTGGCTGCCAGGTTAGAGCAGATGCAGACAAGACACTGACTGAAGGGTGGGGAATAAAAAGCCCAGGCTCTGCATCCAAAAGCTTTTCAGCTCAGTCTGGGAATCCCTCAAAAGGGATTTCAGAGGTGGAATCACCCATCCTTCCCTGCCAAGGAAGCACTTTTAGTGGAGAACAACAGCCTGGAGAGATGGATTTGAAAACTTTCAGCCAGAGAGTTCCTGAGGAGTTAACCCAGGCACGTTTCACTCCAGGATTCCAGTGTCAAACCACAGCAAACTGTCCCTGATCTCTGTGGTCTGACTGAACTGGAGTTCTCTGGAGCAGGATCTTCCTCACTGGCAGTGTTGTCACAGATCCTTCTCCTCACCTGGCACCTCCAGGACTGGATCCTGCAGGGCCTGAAGCAGATCTGACCCTCTCACCAAGGAGGTGAAATTTCCATTTGACGTCACCACACCAGGGATTAACAACACTTGGTGCTAAGGAGCAAAAAAAAAAAACAACAGAATTTCAGGTTTTAGAACCCTCAAATCTACCAGACTGCTCAGCTATTAAAAACCAGATTTATTTATAACCCCTTGCCTCACTATGACACCTCTGGATGCTGATTCCTTGCACTTTACAGGGAGCTCATCTCCAGGAACCCATTTTGCAGATAGTGAAGCCAAAACCACATGAAAGAGGGACAAAGATCAGAGGCAGCAGAGCCAGGGACACACAGAAGGAAGAAGACAATCTGAAGAGTAAATCACGGCTTAAAATTCAACCAGCACTTCTCAATTATTCAAGGCTCTGTTTTCTTAACAAGGATTAGTAAATGATATTTCAAATGCACCACTCCAGCAGGATGACACCTTTTCAAATGAAGGGTTTCTGTTGCTGCTCCTGTTATTCTGTCTGGACTAAAAGATGACTTTCAAGTATTTTGTCTATCATTTTTAAAGAGGGAAGAAAAAAAAAAAAAAAAGAAAAGCAAGCCTGAAAGAACAAAGACAACACTTCAAAGCCTTCAGCTGAGGAGGAAGTGCTTTCTAGCAAAAAATCATCCACTTGTGTCAATGAAACCTTTGTCAGGCAGTTCCTCTCCTGCCTTGGCTGCTGCAGCTGAAGACAGAAGGGAAAGAGAATCCCTGAGAGGATGAGAGAAGTCGTGTCCCAGCAGAGTCCCCTGAGTGCCCTCTGTGACTGTGTGATGAGCTGTCGCTGAGAGCAGCTGAGCAGCACACACACCTTGAACTGCCCTGGAGAGGGTTTAAATCCCCCGGGAATTCGGGAGGCTGTTTGTCCCCTACCCAAGGAACTTCTGGAGAGGATTCTGAAGCAATAAGGAGCAGAAGAAGTTTAAAACGAGGCTATTTCCAAAAGAACTGCAATTCCTCAGGCTCTCCATGGTTTTTCCTGTTGCTCAGTAGCAGGGAACTCGGCAGTTTCAGAGGGAATTAATTGATCCAGGGATCCACTGCCACGTGCACTGGGCTCTGCATCAATCCAAACCATCAGGGGAGCTTCATTCCCTCCTGACCCTCAGGTTCAGTGTCACCTCAGCCTACGGAGATTTCTCTTCCCAGCCATCTGGATGGGGATTTTCCTGGGAAACATCTTTCACTCTGGATTAATTTTGGGACCTCTGTTCTGTTTTCTACCAGTATTTTTGTGGCCACGTCCTCCTGTGCCTGTCCTGTAGCACCCATTACACAACCTGAGTGCTCACAGCTCTCTTCAGAGCCCCTTTACAGGGGAGCCCGAACCCAGAGCTCCCACTGGCAGTGCTCCCTCTCCCCTGGAATATTTGGAATGTCCCAAACACGTTGTTAAACACGGCTTTGACACGAGTCAGTGCAGTTGCTCTGATAGCTATTACCCCTAACAAGCCTCCCCTCAAAACCCAGTCGCTTTTGACCTCCACACACCTGGTGACTTCACCCTCCTGCTGCACCTCTGACCTACCCCCTACAATTGACACTGGGCAATTATCAGCAATTTGTTGGCTTTGTTTTCCTTAGCACCCAATTATGCAAATAACAGACCCGGAGCAGAGCTGCTGTGAGTTTGGAGCGAAGGGTTTCATGCCTGAGCGACTCTGCCAGCCCGGCCCGACGTGCGGGAGCAGGAAATGAGAATTCAGGGAATACTTATCCCCGGCAATCTCTGTCGGGGTGTCAGAGGGATATTTAATACCTTCTTTTATTAACTCTTAGGAGAACCTCCAGCCTGGATGCTGCCTGCTCCCATGGACTGCTGGATATTTCACTTTTCTGTGCTCCTGAGCTTCCTACCCTGGCTGTGCACCTTCAACTTTTCTCCAGGCACAAGGGCTGGGATATTGGCAAATGCCAACACAGAAAACACATTTTCCAAACCCAAAGGGGAGGACTTGATCCAAACCACTTGGAAGGAGAATCCCCCCATTTGTTGCTGAAGACAGGGTGTGGAGCAGAGCTGTGCCCTGGCTGTGTCCACATTGGATTTTGAGCTTGAATCCACTGTTTTGTCTTTTTCTTTCCATGCTCTGTCCATGTCCATCTTGACTTTTGTGCTTGAATCCATCTTTTTGCCTTTTTCTGTCCATGTTCCCCTTGGCTTTTGTGCTTGAATCCATTCGTTTGCCTTTTTCTGTCCGTGTCCATCTTGGTTTTTGTGTTTAAGCTCTTTGGTTTCTCTTTTCCTCTCCATGCTCTGTGCAGTTCACAGCGCTGAAAGCAGAGCAGCTGATCCCATCACATCCTGCCCTCTGTATCTCAGAAGGGTTTTTAACCCACAGAGTTTCATCTGCACCAAAGATAAGGACAAAAAGCACTGGAAAAAAGCCATTCTGGGCCCCTTTTCCCTACCTTTCTTCACCCCACTTGGATCTGTGGCATGTGTCAAGATCAGCATTCTCTCCACCAGCCCCTTGCCAGCCTTGTGACCTCATCCACTTCCCTGTTCAAAGATTAGAACACATTTTCAGATGTTTAGGGCTATTTTTAGACAGACCCAATGGGGAGGAAAGGGGCAGGAGGAGTTTCTTCATCATGGAACAATCTCTGTGTCTGGAGAAACCACTCGGATTTAATGTCACTGCACGGAATTGCCCTGGGTAAAGCTGGATGAGCTCCACCCATCTGAGATGGCACTGCTGGGATCGATTCCCTCTGGGAAGGGGCTGCAGGGACTGAAATTATCTGTACCAGAGGGTGATGTGCTCTGTCAGGTGCCCTGAAAACAGGAATAAAAGAAGCAGGATCAGAGGTCAGACAGGAATCTGTGCTGTGGGCTGAGAGCCAAGCTCTGCCAGGGTGGCAAGTTCTCCACTGTTCCATGAGAAGGGCACAGCCCCACCTCACCCCAACACCCAGGGAGAATCTGGTCCCCTGTCACTCCCTCTGTCCTCTCCAGGAGCTCAAAACTTGGATTTCCATCAGGTTCCATCTGAGGAGTGAGCAGGGAAAGAGGGGAAGAAAGATAATTAAACCAACCCCCCCCAAATCTCAGAACATCACATTTAAAAAAAAAAGCATCACCTTTTCTTCTCCCTGCAGAACTAAGCACGGGAATATTCAAAAGGCAGCTCCAGAAAGCCCCTCCCAGCACTACCCTCGGTGATCTGCCCACCTTGCCAAACCCAGAGCTCACTTCCAGCCATGCCTGGCACTCTTCCACCCAGGAACAGCACACTGGACTGGGGAATGGCTCTTGCATGTCACGCTCGTGGGCATTTGGCCCACACAGAGCTTTGTTACCCAACCCACAAATCCATGAAATCCAAGCCTGAGTCAAACCCGAGACATTGTGGAAACCCAGGAGGGCTTGAACGAGCTCCTGGAATAAAACTGGAGCCCCTCCCCAGGCAGAGCTGTATTTTTAGGAAGTCGATTGAGAAATGTTTTCCTTGCTCCTTTTCCATGTTTACTGGGATACAACATTGTTACAGTGGATTGCATCAGAAAACACAGGAACGGCTCCATGAATTGATCTGGCCACAAGTCCTCCCAGGAATCTGCTCCTGGTCTCCAAGGAGTTTACTCAGCACAAACAATGGCAAATAAAGACAAGTGCTTCTCCAAGGAATAAATAACGGGGATATAGATATGTTAGGGAATTTGGGATGGATTTTAGGATGGCATCATTATAAAAGTAGAGGATATGATCACACCCGAGTGAAATTTGCTGTGTTTTAGGGAAAAGTCCTATAGCTGAAATAATGGTGGGACCATCCCCTCCCTGAGGCTTTCAGTGTCTCAGCCACTCCAGGAAAGGAACTGGACTCTACTTCAGGATTTCCTAAGCCCAGAAATCCTTCTGAGGTCTGAACTCACATCTCCAGCCAGCCAGAATTCCAGGGAATTGATTACCAACATAATGGGAAACATGGCAGCTTAAAAATCATGGGTTTGAACTTGGGATCTCTTCAATAACAGAAAGAATAAAAGCGTTGCCTTTCAGACATCTGAGTGGACTCTGCGTGTAATCAATTAGAAACCAACTCTGTTCCACAGGAAAATGGCTCTGGCTTAGCCAAAAGATAATTTTTGTCAAATAGGTGAACTAATTTTTCCCAGGTCAAGCATATCCTGTGACTCCTTCCCTGCTCTCTCTGCTCCTTACCTTGTCTTCCCAGTTAGTTTCAATTCCTTAGTTTAAAACCTGCCTGAAAATGGAATTTCCTCTCCAGGAAAAGAAAAAAAAAAATCGTTATAAAATAATGATGGAAATTATTCTGACAGGGACAAAAAACCCCCAATAAAATGGCAGCAACAACCCTGATATAAATTCATTTGAGTGCAGGGATTTCCAAGTCCTGTTAAGTTTTTGTTTGTTTGCTTGAAAAAATTAAAGAAACATTTTGGTTTTTTTTTTTTTTTTCAATAGACAGCAAAAAAAAAAAAAAGATATTGTGAGGCTTCCAGGTGGGCAGGCAGGATGCTGTCAGTTCCATTTCCCCACTGATGAGCTGAATTTTTCTGGCAGGCTCTGGGAGCAAGTTTGATTTTGCAAAGAGATTATTTTGCATCAGAAAATTCTCTGGGCGGAAAAGGGCCCAGCAGACCCATCCAGAGAGAGTGGTAACACTCTGAATTTCAGGGGGATTTGTTGCAAGGCTGCTTTTGCCATTAGTGACCAAGCACTGTGTGGAGGAAAATCTGGGAATTAAGAGGCTTAATAACGGGAATTAATTGCCTGAAGTAAGAGGAAATGTGGATGTATAAAGAATATAAGAGGTTGTGGCTGCCCCATCCTTGGAATTGTTCAAGGACGGGGCTTGGAGCACCCTGGGAGAATGCAAGGTGTCCCTGACATGGCAGGAGTGGGATGGGATGAGATTTAAGATTTAAGGTCCCTTCCCAACCCAAACCATTCCATGATTCTTTGGTTCTGTGAAATTTGGCCCTCGCTGTGAAGTCCAGTAGAATTAAAACCCCACAAAGAAAAGTGGTTCATTCAAAACCAACTTGAAAAATGTGCTCAGAAGCTCTGTTTGCCACCACTTTGTAAGCCAAAGGAGATGAAACCACTCTGCTCCTGAGCTCCTTATCAGGGCTGTGCACATTTTAAGGCTGGGGAAAGAGAGCCAGGGATCAAACCCAGCCAAAGCTGCAGAGGTTCAGTCCCAACACCACACACAGCACCCAAAAACCTGCCCAGTGTCCAAGCTGCTCCCAGAGCTTCCCCCTGGGAATGATGTCTGAGCAGCCTGGGCTTGCTCCTAGAGGCTGGCACAGAGGGATAATTCAGGAATATAACACATGTCCAAAAGGAATTTGTTCCTCCTCCACCCTGTACGTGGCAGACGCTCTCTGAGGACACCCAGATGAACTTTTTCACCTGAATTAGAACAAAGTGTTTTGCTCTTCTCTCTCGGGTTTCCTTCTCCTCCCTCTCCACCCCTTTCCCTGTCCTTATTTTAATCTACAAACCAGGAATGGCTCCGTGGGCATCCTGCCAGGGCACAGCTCGCCTTCACCTGGCAAATGCTGGGCTCCTTCTCCTGGCTCCAATTAAAAAACCAAGACAAAAAGGAGGAGCCAGGAGGTCCTTTTTGAGCCAAGGCATCCACCCAGGGTGTCCAGACTTTATAGGAATTAAATTTATGGGAACTAAAGACTCTCATCACTCTCTTGTTCTCTTTTTTTTCTCTTTTTTTTTTGCTCTGGAAGATGTTTTTATCACCCTTGGTACTGGGGTAAAAATCTTTTAAAAGGCTGACATGATGAATATTGCTAGTATTATTTTCTTTCTGCAAAACAAATAAAAATGGAAGTCGTTTAGAGAAGTGCATTTTAATGAAAAAACAACTTTTATTTCTGGCCTAACAACTAAATGAGAAGTGTTGGGAGGGACTTCAGAACACAAGGCCTGTGGGGCTCTCAAACCCAGCAGCAGCAAGTCATCCATCAACTCATTCCTAATTGTCCTTCCCCCAATAAACTAATCATATTTTAATTGAGCACTTTGCAGGTGTCATTGAGGAATCTGGGAGCTGTTACTCACACCCTAAGGGCTTCTCCAAGTGTGACAGAGAGATACCAACAAATCCTGGCAGCAGTGTTTGGGGGGATCCTTTACCTGAGCCAGATGTGCAGCTCTGATTTGGATCCTTCACCTGAGCCAGATGTGCAGCTCTGATTTGGATCCTTCACCTCAGCCAGATGTGCAGCTGTGATTTGGATCCTTTACCTGAGCCAGATGTGCAGCTCTGATTTGGATCCTTCACCTCAGCCAGATGTGCAGCTGTGATTTGGATCCTTTACCTGAGCCAGATGTGCAGCTCTGATTTGGATCCTTCACCTGAGCCAGATGTGCAGCTCTGATTTGGATCCTTCATCTCAGCCAGATGTGCAGCTCTGATTTGGATCCTTCACTTGAGCCAGATGTGCAGCTCTGATTTGGATCTTTTACCTCAGCCAGATGTGCAGCTGTGATTTGGATCCTTTACCTGAGCCAGATGTGCAGCTGTGATTTGGATCCTGTCTTTGAACCACCCTCACCATGACCCTGTCCCCCACCCCTGCCCCTCACACTGATTTCTTGCCCCCAGTTCTCCCCACTCTGGCTTTAGATTTGAGTGCTGGTATTTGTCAGCTCCCTCAAACCCCTTTTTTCAGTCCCCAAACCATAATTCCAGCACATTTCAAGGGTAGAAGCTGGAAGAACAGAGCCTTGAACTCATCCCTGGCACGCTCCCTGCAATGGAACTTCCCTCTCGCAGGTCAGGTGGAATCCTGAGCGCCCTCATTTCCATTTCAATAAAAAGCAAGACGGGAATTCATCCCGCTGACTGACGTGGGAACGGCTCGAAAGGCAGCATGAAGAAAGCAGCGCTTCTTCAACTTGCAAACTCCTCCGGGCAGGGAAAAATGCCAGGTTCTGCCACTGCTGAGCGACTTGGATCACTGGGCAGGGATGGAATGGGGACAACCCAGACCTTCTGTGTGCCCTTCCAGTCCGGCCTGAGGCACCTGCTCACTTCCAACCGTGGGCAATCGCATTAATTAATGATTAATGACGATAGCGCTCTCGCAGACAATTTTTTTAGCCAAGCATCACACTCGCAAGTGACTCAGAGGAGTCGGTAAACACTGGGCACCCGCCAGCAGTTACAATGCAAAGGAAGCAGCCGGACTTCAGAGGATTGTTCTCCGCACTCCGGGGGAATTAGGGATACCCATTGGAATGCAATTACAGCCCGCGGTGGATCAAAGCTACTGTTGAGCAATAATCGGCAACAATCCGGGCCCAGCTCGGCTTTTCTGGGCTGCTGGAGAGCACAAAGTGAGGGGGAAGATGAGTGTCCAGGGCCTGGGGGCTGAGAGAACGATCCCCAGGAATCACATCAGAGCAGACAGATAAGGGTGAAATCAGAACATTTCTGCCCTCCTGTTGTCACAGCTCTTTGTTTAACATTTGGGGTGGTTCCCTTGTTCTGGAGGCAGCGAGGAGCACTCAGAGCACGAGGTTTTGCTACACAACACAGAACCACTCCAAAAACATCCACTTCCCACATCCTCTGACTTCATTCTCCTGAAGAATGACCAGAACACCTTTTTTTCTTTTTCATTTTTTTTTTTTTTATTTTGTTCACCTTTTGTTTAAGATTTCCATCTAAACCCTCATCCAGATGTGGGCTGTACCCATCAAAGGACTGGGACAACCTGCTGAAAACAGTTTCCCCTCAAAGCAGGGGCGAGGGGAGGTCGGAAAATGCTGGGGGACAAGGAGTGACTCACTGCATGTCCAGACAACCAGATTGCACCCAAAAGGTGTCAGACATCACCTAATAGTGGAAATGAGGAAACCCAGATAAGATAAGTGCAAAGGGACTTGGTAGCTCTGCAAGTTGCAGCAGCCCAGAAGCCCAAAAATAAGATGAAACAAGGACCCAAAAATTAAACAACACCAACTCGACGATGTCAAACAAAGCAGCAAAACAAGGCAGAGCTTCTGGATGATGCCCTGGAATTCTGCTTCCCTCAGTTAATCTGCCCATGGAACCTTTCCCAGCTCCCTTCCATGCTGCCTGTCCCTTCTCTGGGCAGCAAGTTCGTTTCAAAGGAACCACAGAAAAGGCTGAAATAAATGTTGGTTATTTGCAGTGTCCCCAAGCCCCAGCTGGCAGCCTGCAGGGGAAGGTGGCACCACAGGGGACACGAGTGTCGAGGTCAGGAAGAAAATATGTCACTGTAGGGTGCCAAACCCCAACTCCTGCCCACTTGTGGCCACGGAAGATCCCGGGGCACAATTTGCAAGGCTGAGGGTGTGAGCCCTGCTACATTGTCCAAACCCGGGTTATTTATAGCCACCCTCCCTAAAATACTGCTGGGAAAAGTGAGTTTTGTGCTCTGTCTGCAGGTCCAAGAGCAGCACGGGGATTGCCATGGGAGCAGTGCCCCCAGGGCTGCCGGATCCTGGGGAGAGAAATGTCCTTTATCACCTTGCAGCAGCACTTGGACACCCCCACAAAACGAAAAGAGACCAATAAAGAATAAATTAAAAAGGGATTTATTTCAATCGTAGACTTTCCGTGTGTTTAACAGCCCCAACTTCAGTCCTATTTTTTCTCCATAATGCTCAAAATTCCACTTCTCCCCCAGACACCTGGAGCTGTGGATTCCAGCTCTGCATTCCCCATCTCAGGTGTTGAGGTTTGCAGGATCAGGAACCAGGCAGGAGCAATATTTAATTAATTTCCTCTCTTCTTATCCTCCGTAATTAATTCTGAACCTTGAAGAGTGTTTTGCTGGGGAATATGAAGGTTTTTCAAAATTAAAAATTAATTCCAGTGCCCGCCAATGTTTCTACATAAAAGAAATCTGAAATAATTCTAATAAACTCTAAATAAATTCGAAATAATTCAAATAAATTCTTTTTATTTCTAAAACAAACCAGTGACAGCATGGGGATGGAAGGGCAGGGAGATCCTGGGAAACAGGGCTTGCCAGCTTCTTGGATTTTCCACTCATTTTAGCTCAGAAGCCCAAATCCTCAGCATTGTGCTTTTTGCCATTCTTAAATCAAAGTTTTCCACTGGTGCAGAATTTAATACTGCATTGCTGGAAGTGGAATCATGGGGAAAATTGTGTTTTCTTTACCTTTCAGATACAATAAATAGATAAAAGAGTGAAAAAGGAAAGTTATCCAAAGAACCAAAGGCTCCAGCTCAATACAGCCAAGACAATGTACTGTGAGGCAGATCTGGAAAAGAGATATCAGCAGAAATGTCTATCAGCCAAAGTTAATATTTGCACAAAAATGGTGACTCATTTAAGCTGGGATTTCCTCTCCTGGCCACTTATGGAATATCAACTGTGTCTCCATCGAGTTTGATGCAACAACTTTGACCTGAGAGTGAAAAATGTTCAGCTCAGGTAGGGAAGTTTTTATTTTTGGGTCTGGATTCTTCCTCTGTGTCCGGCTTCTGAAATGTTCAGGGACTACTCTTGTCACCCAAAACTCCACCACACGATATTGCTCAACTCTTTTTATGATGCAGCCACTTCCTGATCCCTCAGGAACACACCGGTTCCACACCAAATTCTCAATTTAAAGTTCCCAAATAAAAGCAGAAAACACCTCAGGAAAAACAACACTCCAGACTCCTTCCATTTTCTTATAGCACAAATTTAGTTCTTAAGCTATTTAAGCTAAAGGGAGGCACTTCAGGGCAATTTAAGTTTGCTCCAGGCTGGGTGTTGGAGTTTCTGAAGAGCTGCTCATCTAAGAAGAGGTTGAACATTAATTAAGAAGCTCAACCTCTCAATGTCACAGAAGATACCTGGAAATATTCAAAACATTTCGGAACACGTCAGGCAAACATCCAAACCCAGGTGTGGAGTGAGAAGTCCAACTACACCACCTATTTAATTTGCTTCTGGTGCCAAATTTTATAATTCCAATATCACTGAGCGTGTTTTATTCAGTGTATGAGGAGTTTTCCCTGCTCCTCCTGCAGCTCCCAGGATGCTCCTGAACGAAAAGGATTTTTATCCAACTGCATCCACAGAAGGGAATGTTAAATAAACAACTGACCCCAAAGAAAATCGCTGCTGTCAGTCAGGAGCGTGTTTCATGTAAAACACAACAGCTCTGGGGATGTTCCCTGGCAGAAACAAAAATAAGCTGAAAATCTGGCCTTGATAACTCAGAAGTAACCTCTGAAATTTAGAATCTGCACATAAATTAAAAGACAGAACCCTGCTGTGAGGTGCTGAGGGAGAAGCTCCATTTCTGTCTCAGTCTGACTGCACATTTACCTGCTCGTTAATATTTTGGATTCTCCAGAGCAGGCACTATTTTCCAGAAGTATGAAGTATTTTAGTGCTCAGCTTGCTGCTCTTGGCACTGGATAAACACTGGGTCACAGTTAAAAAAAGCACATTATGCATTTAATCATGTCGATATGGAAAGAGTAGGATTTATTAAAAGCACCTAGATAAGTTCCAGGCCTTACTCCCATTAGCTTCCAGTGGTGACTCACAAGCTGGTTTTATGAACTGTCTGGAAAAATCCCTTTGGGGTCTGACTGCATCTTTAAGCACATTTTGGAAATGTGACCTGCTGTTCCTTCCCAGTCCTCCGAACAACGGGGTGGTTCCTGTGGGGACTGTAGGAATGACGAGAATATACTTAATAAACCCGGGATACCCTGCCTGTGGCACGCTCAGTACCCATCCAATTCTTAAATCTATTCATTTCTGATTCTCTTTTTTGTTGACATTCCTGTGAAAACCCGCTGGGCTCTTACTATTTCATTAACTGTCTAGACTGTGCTGCAGGTAAATACGGGGGACTTTAAAATGGGAATTATTATTTTTTTTAAAAAAAGGCAAATAGCGGAAAATAGCGAAGGTGTTGCATCTGCTGCCCTGAGCCTCTACAGCGCTTGGTCAATTTCTGTCGTTATTTGGGACGGTGTTTCTGTGAGTGCTCAGGCAGAACACCCCTGAGGATTATTTGATGCGAGAAAAGGGTGCTTGGAAGGACTGGTTATGGATGGAGTTACTCAGGGATGGAGTAATTTATACTGATTTTATTCCTTAAAACCGGCCCTGCTCGCCGCCTCGCTCCTCCGCCCGCTCGCGCCTCGCCGCCGCCATCTTCCCGGCGGCGAAACGCCGGGCGCTGATTGGCTGCTGCGCCTCACACCGACCAATGGGAGGCGAGCTCGCTGTTGCCATGGGAACGGCGTGCGAGCGCGGCCCCGCGGCCTGCGCTGAGTTACAACGAATTAAATGTGAATTAGAGCACTTAAAACGAGTTATACCTGAATTATAACCGAGTTATACCTGAATTATCACAGCTCTGACTGAGTTATATCTGAATTGTTGCCCCGTTTCATCCACACCGTTTAAATTTTTCACTCACTAAGGAATTCAGTAGCTCACACCACCCCCCCCCCCCAAAAAAAAAAAAAAATCTACAGGGACCTTGTGGCTGTATGGAAACACAGTCATTAATAACCATACGTTCATACATATACATATGTATATGAATAGGGCATAATTTTATTCCAGTGGGCCAATTTTGCCTTAATAAATAAAATGTTATGAAGGGAGGGTGGTCAGCTTGTTTGGAAGAACAACACTGGCCGGCGGCGACTCAGCTTTCCCTGGCTTTTTCACAGCTATGAACTGCTTGATATTTTTGGCTCGGCTCTATTATTATAATTTTTTTTTTCCCTTTTAAAAAATATGAGGCAGTAGGCTTCCTCCCAAGACACACTCAGGTGGGGCTGCTTCGAGCTGCTGACTTTCCCCTGGGGCACCTCATTTTGGTAAAAAAAAAGGGGGAAAAAAAAAAAAGACAACTCCCCCGTGACACACTCAGTAAAGCTCAAATGGCTCCGCTGTCCCCTGCCCGTCCCTCCAAGGCTGTGCAGCCTCATTACATCCCTCAAAATGGTTTTAAAAGGCTGCAGATGGAAGAGCAGTGACATTTATCACTTGCAAATGAGGGCCCTGCCGTCACCTCCAAAGGAGAGTTACATTCTGTAATCCTCATTGCAGGGTATTTTTCTGCTGACTTTATACCCGGAGTCTCAGGGAAAATGAGCTCCCTGTGCTGGGTTTTATTGCTGCGGGGTTGGAGTGACTCCCCGAGGGTGGATATGGAGCCCCCCAAATCTCCGTGGGATTGTTTTCCTTCGCACACGTCACCTGGAGCCGGCAGAACTCCAGCACTGCTCTTCCATCCCTCCGCAAGGAATTGTTTTCCCTGGTGTTTGGCCTTTCTCAGACCAGAGTTTTATTGTATTTGTTCCGCCTACAACTGTGCTGGGCCAGCCTGTGTCAGGTTGAGGTTTGATTTGGGTCAGACAAAGTTTGGACTCCAAAGTTTTAGTAAAAAAATATATAAAACTGTTTGAAACCAGTCCCTTGTTGGGGAGTGGGGCCAGTTTCTGCTGGATGGAGCCTGAGCTTTGTGCTGAGAACCAATGTCAGGTGCAGAGTAAAACAGAATTTATCAAGAATGTTTGATCTCTGTTGTAGAGAACATTATTATCCCTGTTCAGGCATTCATTTCTGGTTTATTTGCTCTTTTTTCTCATTTCCAAATAGATGGGAGTGAGAAAAAAGGGAACAAGCAGCACTGTGAGAGAGCATAAAACACCGACCACTATTGGAGTGTTGGTGTGAATACAATCGAAATTAGGAAATTCAGGAAGATTCACCAGATATAAAAGGATAGAAGGCAAAAATGTGGGATTTGCTTTATCCTTACAGCTGGTTTGTTTGGAACTGCAAAGATCTTAGGGGCTCTGGTGATTTTTCCTGCATCATTTTCATAGGAAAAGTCTCAAACTGCTTTACAAAGGAAGTAATTGTTTTGGCCCACTATCTAGAGCTGGAAAACGAGGAGGAAGATCCACATGGGACAAAATTTTTAGGCAATTTAGGCAATTCTGAGCATTCCGAGTCCACTTTTTACCTTTTGACTGTAAAGAAACTGAGTAGCCTGGAAGCTTCTTTCCCAAAATACCTCTGGAGCTGAGGTGCTTAAATACAGGCACTGTGAGTCCTTCACCCCATGAAGAGCTGCCCAAAGCTTGGTTCCAGTGGTTCCCAATCCCTTAAAAAATGAAAACCCTTTGTGCTGCCATTGGGCTATGGGGAGAGAGAGAATTGGAGAGAGAAAATCGGAGAGAAAGCCCCAGCAGCTCCATTCATGGGGGGGATGCAGCCCCTGCCAAGTGTCATTATGAAAATTCTTCCTTTTCATACGATATTAAACTCTCCTCTTGGCAGCTCCCCTGATGCAGCCAGTGTTTTCAGTGAAAATACACGAGGCACTGAATTCTTTAACCTCAGTTCATTTCTCATTATATTACTCTGTTAATAGTCCTGGGAAATACACAAAACCCCCAGTGCTGTGTCTGAGCTCAGTGGGGATCTCTGCATGTTTAGGGTGGCCCTTGGCAGTGAGTGAGCAGAGAAGAGGAAAAAACCGTTTTTTGCAATGGGAAGAAGGCTCAGGAAGAGTTGATTTTTCTGAATTTAATTGGGCATTGAAGCAAGGCCATTTGGACCTCATCTGTCTCTTTAAATGTCAGGAGTTTGAGGTTGGGATCGTTATAGAATAAGTGCCGGGTTTGATTCCTCCCCAAATTCAAGGTTTTATTTAGTTCTTGTAGCCAGCAAGGAGAAGGTTGATGTGGATTAAGTGTAGAGTTTGCCCCCAAGAAGTTCCTGCCCATTAGGCAGAACCACAATAAATGACAAACTCAGTGTTTCTGCTCTGTCAC
Organism: Trochalopteron elliotii; assembly: GCA_024734555.1. NCBI lineage: Eukaryota > Metazoa > Chordata > Aves > Passeriformes > Leiothrichidae > Trochalopteron > Trochalopteron elliotii. The sequence continues at coordinate 58,585 of JANPWX010000125.1, read as the reverse complement.
AAATATAAATCAGAGATGTGAAAGGACACAGGGAAGTGTGACAGATCCCAATCCCCTGCAAATGGGGGTCACCAAAACTAACAGGAGGGTGTTTCAAATACACCTGCTTTTTTTGCTTGTTGTTCTCAGGAGCAGGCTCACAGTCAGCTTTTGTGGCTGAAGTCACCGAGGAAAACTGGGCAACTGAATAAATTTATTGCTTATGACCACGAGTGTAGCTGCAGGAGACTGGATGGTGATTTATGGTGGTGTGGCTATAAATTTTGGTCCTATCTCCTGGTCTGGGTGTATTTCATCCAGAAATATTTGATTAATAAGGATTTTTTTTTTTTTCAAAAAGCCAGTTGATCTTTAGTTTTACTGCACCAGCCAAAGAAGTAGAAAAATCATCTAAAAGTCCTGCTGAATATTGTATTGATTGCAGGTGAGCAGTGGGCAAGGCCTCTTGACCAGGAACTTTTGCACAGGAGTGTGAAAAATGAAGAAAGGAGGTCGAGTGGTTTGCTCAGCATTAGGAAAAAATCTGTGGCACAGGTGGAAAACCACCCCTGGCTTTGTTTGCCCAGTCCCTGTCATCATTCCTGCCCTGCCTTCTCAAGCCACTACTGAATTTGGAGGTTGTTGTCAGATTCTGTCACCCAGCTGTGTTCTCAGCATTCCCAGGCTGGGAATCCTGCTGGGAATTGGGATCAGGGGGCTGCACTCTCACAGAGCAGCTCCTCAGAACTGCTGAGGGGCTTCTCTGCATCCTGTCTCCAACAAAACTAGTGCTCCTCGAGCATCTCTTCCAATTTCTTCCCAGTTTCCATCTCTTCCAATTTCTTCCCAATTTCCATCTCTTCCAACAATTTCTGCTCCCACTGACTCTTGCAATTGGTTGTTCCGAGCCAGCACAAACTAAACAGATGTTTAAATAATGTTCATTCATTCTTTTTTGTTTTGTTTTGTTTTATTTTAGTCCCCTTCATTTTGCTTTTTGTTCAGACCATGGCAGGGAGGGACTTTTAAAGACTTTTTAAGTTTGTAAGTTTTTAGGTTGGGAGTTTTTAAGACCATTCACAGCTCTACTTGCAGCACCTCAAGGCAACCTCTATTTGTGCATATCTCCAGAAGCAGCAGGAAAAAAAGTTCCATTTTCCAAAAATTCCTCCCACTTCCTCTTCCCTGCGTGTGCCTCTAACCACTGCTGTATATGCAGTTAATTGAAATGGTGTTTGTTTTATCTTGAATAACCTTGTAATTGATTGAGGTGGTGGACAGCAAGACTCCAGAGTCATTTACATACCTGTGCACGGAGCACTCATTTCTGGGAGCTTTTCCACTGCTTTTTTTTTTAATTTTTTTTTTTTTCCCCTCCTGAAGAACTATAGCGCCCTGTCTGTGCATGTTTGCATATATCTATAGATACTCTCCTTCATATAGATCTCCCCACAGTCCATTCACTCTGGCTGCCACTGTCCATTTGCTGCTCCTTGGGATCTTATGTTACCTGGGCTGGGGAGACTCCTGGCACTCTTCCCTCCGAAAGAAAAACAGCCTGATTTGGGGAGTGCTCCTTCTGCACAAGGCCCCGATTGTGTGCGAGGGCCCAAAAAGTAACAAATGCACTTTAATTATGTTGGATGCTTGGTGGCTGGCTTTGCAAATCTTTTATTTGTTTTGAGAAGTGCCCCAGCAGCAGCGGCAGCAGCAGCAGCACTAAATTTTGTGTGCATTTGGGGAGCCTCGCAGGCTTGGGCTTGGGGGAGGGAGGACGGGCTAATTAACTGGGCTGCTGTCAAGCTAATAAACTAATGGAGAGCTTAAACAAATACAAAAATAAAGGAAGTAGACATGATGGGGAAAAATAAAGTGACTAGACATGAAGTCTTGTGACGTGCCTTTCCAGCTGCCGTGGAGAGGCAGCCGTGGGCACCCAGAATTCTGGGCAGGGAGGGAGTTTTATGTCTCCTCATTCAAGTGCCCCTTTTAGGAGGCAAAGGTTTAGCAGATCTCTCCAGGAATGAGTAACGAGAGAGGAGCTTTTCCCATCCTGCCCAGAAAACCAATTCCAGCTCATCAGAGTTGTTCATTTTGGAAAAGAGTCAGATTCGCATTCATGGGACAGAGGGGAGTGGAAAGCAATCAATGTTTAAATCTTCTCTTTGCCAGGCCGAGATGTTACATAAGGTTGAGGAAAATGTTTTATTATCCCAACTAAGCCTGAAGTGTCAGATACTGACGGCGTTTCGGAGACAGGATACTGGCCTTGATGGTCCAATAGTCTGACTCAGGCTGACAGATTTTTCTCTCCCGCCCTCCCAGATTATTAGTTGTTCTTTTTTGGTCCATTAGGTAGGAGGTGGCTTGAAATTCAAAAAGGTTAAAGCAGCACACACGTTACTTTGGGACTGTGGCTGAAAGGACCCTCCCAGCTCTGCTCATCCTGGGGCACCAGACAAATATAGATCTTTGCTCATCTGATTTCTCAAGTTCTGCAGCTCCCATGATCTCATCCTGAGGTGGTACACGCCGGGATGGGGCACTACCTGTGCCCAGCTCCTTGGGTTTGTCTCGTCCTTCTTTGGCTCAGTGTTATTCCATGAGACTTTAGGCCATCACATCCCAGTTGCAGTGAAATTTCCAACCCTTTTATCACTTCAGTGAGTACTGGTTGTTCTACCTGCGTTTTCCAAGGCTTATCTCAGCTCTTGAGTTTACTTAAAAACTCACAGGGCTTTCAAATGTTGTTGAACACTCAATTATCTGACCCAGTGGTTAACAAAACACACGGTGCTCCGTGTTCCTCTTTGGGAAAATATTTACCAGCCAATATCTGTGTTATTTGGCCACCTTTGCTTATCAAACACAGAGAAGCTTGTGCTGAATAAATCAAGGCAGCCATTGCTGGGTAAGGACTTGAAAACCATCTTTTCAAATGGTAAAGAAAGGAAGTTTTGCATTTGGAGAGCTGCAGGAGAGGCTGGGTGGTCCCAGCCAGCGTGGGACACGTATGGCTGGGATGACACAGCCCTGGAGCTGGGCCAGGCTCGGCTTGGAGCAGGCAGCCAATATTCCAGATCTCCTGGAAAAGCTTTAGAACTGCCCCCTCTGATTTGCCTTTCATTTCCAGGATGAAATATCGGCCCCGAGGTCTCTCCATGGCACCTCCTGAGTGTGACAGCGAGTCAGAGGAGCAGGAAGGCTTCGTGGTCTCAGAACAAAGCCATCAAACCACATTTGCAGGACACATTTTCTTTCTGGAGGTCTCTGCGTGGCCTGGTCATTTCTTTTCAGCTTGGGAAGGTTTGAAAGCCGGTGAGGTTGTTGGTTACATTCTTGCAGACCTCCTCACACGTCCTCTGGGATGCTGCAGACAGATTCTGTGTCGCTCTGAATTTTCCTGCTTTCCAGTGTTTGCAGTTTGTAGTGGAGATTCTCACGCAGCTTCATATAAACTGTGTGTATATTTAGAATTTACCTATTTTGTTTACATATTTCTCCTCTCAGAGGAGGAATATGATTGATGGTGATGTTAACCAACCAGGTCAGAAAGGTGGCACCCTGTGTAGCCAATCTTCTGCCTTCTGATCAAGATGTATAAAAGATTGAGTCAGAAATTAAAATAGAAGCTTTTCCTGCCTGACCTTCTGTGTCTTCCTGGTCCTTTGTGTGCCTGAAATTGCCACAATTCTGAAGGGTGTTTTAGTCTGCCCCAAACCCCATCCCCTGCAACCTTCCTGAATCCAAGGATTTCCTTCAGGAGGGTGGTGGTGAAAGCTCAGGCAGAGGCAGCAGTCCCACAGAGAGCTGCTCCAAAGATTTGGGGGGAGAAAGAGAAATCAACACCAACATCCTCCAGGAAGAATGTTTAATTTGTGCATTTATTGTCAGTTCTAAGGCACTTCAGGCTAGGTTTTGATGAATAAATCTGGCTCTGGGAGCAGCTCTTGGTTGCCTTTGGTTAATGCTGGGCTGGAAGATGCTGAGACACCACACAGATGATTTTGCCATGGATAAAAAGAAGCTTGAGGGTGGGGGATTGCTGGTGGTACAAACAGCTCCTAAGGATAAATGTTCTCAGATCTGTGCAGATGCTGAGTGAAAATTAATTCAGAGGGTCTTGTCTTTATCCCAATAACGTCACTGGAACAGAGGAGAAGCAAAACTTTCCATTTCACTCACAACAAAAGCTTTCATCTTCCTCAACCCAAACCTCAGAATATTTCCTCGCCTCAAAAGCTGAGCTGTTCCTGAGCTCATGAAAGACAGGGAAGAGCTGGATGGTGCCCATTACTCATGGCAGTGTCATTTACCATCACCACTCTGCTGCTGATGACTGAGGAGCTCCTTTGCTTGTAGCCCTGGCTCTGTCTCATCCTCTGCTGCTGCCTCCGTGGGGAATCTGGCATTTTCCCATCCCTCCATGGAATGCACAGAAGGAAATGGGCTTTGCTCAGTGTTTTTGAAGCCTTTAAGGAAGTTTTATCCGTGAGGATTGACCAAGGATTTCATCCCACTGCAAGGCTGGTGTTGCCATCTCCTTTGCCACTTGCAACAATGAATTTTGTCAAAACGGTGTTTTTGTCAAAACATTGTGACAGGCTGAGTGATGAATATTCAAACTGAGCTGGGAGCTCTTTACTGAAATCCCCCCAAAATCCCCCCCAAAATAACAAAACCCAAACCAAAAAAACCAACCCCATCTTCAGCAGGGATAATTTACATTTTTCAAATTCGAAACATTTAAAGGAATTTAAAACTTCATTTTAGTCAGGAGATTTGAGATTGGCACTAGGAATTTTTGCTGGTGGAAAGGTTTGGGTCATTGGGAATGGCAGCAGGAAGAGCTGTTCGTTAGGAATATTGTATTTCATTAACAAATCCTCCTGAAGCCAGGCTACCTCTCCAGCCCTGATCCCAATATTCATCCCTTGTGGTTAATGGGCTGGATCTGGACCTGGGATCAGAGGAGAAGATATGGTTAAGCCATAAAATAATGGACAAGGAATTAAAAATACACTTCCAGAATTGACTGGTCTGACACAGCCACCAGCTGAAGGTCCCTGCTCAGTCACTGTGTGCTTTTATCAGCAGTTTTAGAACATCCAAGATATTTAATTAACTCTGTTTTCCAGTCCAGCCCATCCCCGTGCCATGAATTAACTTCACTCATGGCAAAAAGATGTTCCCAGGGAGGTTTTGGTGTGTGCTTCTCACCTTTTCCCTTCATGCAATTTGCTTCCAATTTATTTATTGTGGGCTTACACATCATCTTCCTATTTTCCTGGGTTTTTTTTCTGGATAAGGGATAAATGGAGGAATGGAGAGGCTGAGATAGGCTGGTTTTAGGGCAGCTTTTAACCTGAAGTGAACAGCACTTGAGGGGTTTGTGTGTTTGCTTGTGCAACCAACTACAAGAAGTTTTAGCCTGTTAGGATAAAAAACTCCAATAAAACTGGAAAACATCAGTTCCGGGTTTGTTTTCTCTGAGTGTTTTCAATTTTCTGAAGACAAATGAGATTTGGAAGCATTTATCTCAGCTCTCTTGAAATCAGTGGATAGACCCTGCTCTAAAGGACTCTCAGCTATGACATTATCTCCATGAGAGATTCAATGCAGTCAGTAAAATGTTGTTAAAAACACACATTCAGAGGGTTTTTTTTTTTTTTTGTTGTTGTTGTTTATTTTTATTTTTGTATTTTTATTTTTCCATTTATTCAAACATTTAACAAACTACTTGCTCGCAGATCCAGCCTGGAGTTTCCAGCTCGAAAACACAGATCACATTTGGTCTTGCAGTCAGGCACAGATAAAATTCCACCGTGTAACACTTCATTTAGCAGGGTATTAACCCCTGGGGAGCACAGGGGAGCCCTTCAGTGAACAAAACTCCTCAGTGTGGAGCAGGTAAAAATATCTCTGCAGGATTTTTCCCCCTGTGTGTGTGACAATGGTGAGAAGGTGACCAGCCCAGCTCCAATCCGTTTGTTTAACTTGCTGGGAATTAATCAGAGCACCCTGGGATTAATAATTACTTAATCAAATAATCGCTTCGTGACTCCAACACTTATCTTTTTTTTTTTTCCCTTGGAGCAGGCTGGAAATAAGAGCCGTGAATATGTAAATTGGAACTGATTAGAGGATTAGGTTTCACTCTTTTTTTTTTTTTTTTATTATTATTTGGAATAAAAACAGCCTGCAGATCCCTCCAAGCCAAGCCGTGTCTCTGAATTACCCCAGCGCCTGTCGGCTGTGATAATTTCACTTCATTAAGTTCCAGATATAAATAGGGGAATGGTTCTTATTTTTTTTTTTTTTTTCCATGCACCACCTTTAATAAGCAGGGCCTGGAAACACAGGGGTTATTGATCCCCTCAGCCATCGGGGCCTTCCCCAGCCTGAGGAGCAGGGAACCAGGACCAAAGCCCTTCTACCTGCTGCCTCCTGCAGCCAGGCACAGTCCAGCTCTGTTGAACCCATTGGAAAAGCCAAAAAAAGCCTTGGAAAAGTGGAGGTGGTGCTGCCCTGTTTGTAGCAAAGCAAATTGAAATTATTTGATGGGTCCTGACAGCAGGAAATGTCAGTGGGGATGGTGAGGTGAGGACTCTAGTGTTCAGGTGGCCCCAAAAACCTCCCTGGCACATCCTTGGTGTCCTCTCATCCACAGGAAAAGCTCGTGCCAAGCATCTCTGGAAATCTTCCTGTTGTAACAAGGCTGTGATTTGAAAAAGTCCTGTCCACAGCCCATAACTGAGGAGTTTTAACCAGGCCTTCCTCTCCTGTCAAGGAGGATTTGGGTTTTAGATTATGGTCCATTGTCTGGAAATCTGTGGGGTCCACAGCCCAAAATTGAGGAGTTTTAACCAGGCCATCCTCTCATATCAAAGGAGGGTTTGCATTTTAGATTAGGATCCATTGTCTGGAAATCTGTGGGATCCTTGCTCTGAAGCAGGGAGCTCACACCCTCATCAGGAAAGTGGCCCATTCCTTTACCTAGACTTCTAAATTTATACCAGGACATATAAGGCCAAAAGTTCTTTATTGAAGCTCAGGAAAGAATTCAGAGGCAGAACAGAACCATTATTTTCTCAGAATTTAACTATTCTGTTATTTCATTTCATAAATTTGGGGATGGCTCCTAGCTAAGGACACAGAATATGAGGAAGCTCCTAATCTTGCACTAAAAATTTTGCCATGAATACAGAAGAAGGTTGTGGGGGGGGGGGATTGCTGGTGGCACCAGCAACTCGTAAGGATAAATGTTCTCAGATCTGGGTAGATGTGAGTGAAAATCAATTCAGAGGGTCTGGTCTTTATCCCAATTAAATGCCACAAGAAATCTCCATGGAATGTGCCCGTGGCCACACGTGGATCACAGCCTTACTCTGCCCAGGCAGTGGCAGGAATGACCCTGTGTGTCAGTGGATTTGCAGGTACCAATCCACCTCTGTGAGGAAATAATCATGTGTTGCCTCCCCTCAAAGGTTCTGCAGCTCAGATTTTCTTTTCCTCTGGTAAATGAGCCTTGGGAAGGCTGACAGCTTCAGGAGAGAGGTGCTAACTGAGGAGTGGGGAATGTGGAGGAGCTGTGCAAAGGGGGAGACTGAAAACATTCAAATGAAACCTCTCAGTTTAGCTGCAGGAACCAAACATTACAATCTGTCCTAAAAGCCCTAAGAATTATAATTAATGCAGAACACTCTAATGAGAATTTTCAGTGAGGATTGCTCCTGGTTCTGAGATAACACCATGGAATAAACCAACCTCCACCACAGATAGGCTGAGATTGGATGATTTTCCTTTCCTTGGCCTGCTGGAAGTCAGGAATAATCCTAATTTAGCTTTGATGCCAAGCAAGAGTTTATCCAGCAGCACACAGTGGGAAATCCAGGGAGAGAAATGGAACCACAAAATCATGGAATGGTTGGGTTGGGAGACACCTGAAATCCATCCCATTCTGTCCACACCTTCCCCCATCCCAGGGTGCTCCAAACCCCATCCAGCCTGGCCTTGGACACTTCCAGGGATCTAGGGGCAGCCCCAAACCCTTGACTGGTTGCTCACATTGTGTAAATTCGAGTTTGAAAGCTTTAAGTGTTCTTTTTTTCAAATATTTCCCCACACGTGGGGCTTGTTAGGGAGCACCGACTGCTCCAGTAGTTCTTAAGGATTTAGGAGGAATTGCAATTTTGGAGTAAAACCTTAGGCACTACAACTAATTCTTATAAGCACCTTGTGGGTCGTGTGGGCCTTTCACAGACGTTTTCTGAAGGACTTGGATGGTGATTTCCTGAAAAAAAAAATGAAAACAGGGAAAGAAAAAGCTTTGCTGTGAAAGTGCAGAGAAACCTTGATGCCTTTACCAGCGTTCCCAGGTACTTTTGGGCTAGGTGTGCTTGAAATTGAAGTCCAGGAATTAGAGAACACAAACTTCATTTATTCAGGAGCGACTGGAAAACGTGAACGCGTTTCCATGGAGATGGGGTGATTTCCTTTCCCACAGTTCAAATCTTTTCCACAGGTCCTGTTTCATTCTGATCATCCTCGTGTTTTGTCGAGGAGAAGTTTTTTGGGGGATTTTGATGTCAAGAGTTGGCCAAGCTCCAGGCAGAACAATGAAAAAGTAGTAAATCACTTTAATAGATACAGCAAGAAAAAAAAAAAAACAAAAAAAAAACAACCAAGGCAGAGAAATGAAGGGACTGAAATCCAGCAGTCCCAGCACATCCATCAAACACGGAATACTCTTCTTGAGGAACAGGAGGACTCTGCAGTGAAATAAAGTGCAGCACTGGGATGCTGTTAGAGGTGCTCTGCTGCTCAAGGTGCCAGTCAGATTGAATTATAAAAACCACATTTTGCTGTTTTCTCCACATTACTCTGCTGGGGATGATCACATTTGTAGGATCATGGAATGGTTTGGGTTGAAGGGACTTTAAAGCTCATCCAGTGCCACTCCCTACCATGGGCAGAGACATCTTCCACTGTCCCAGGGTGCTCCAGCCTGGCCTTGGGCACTGCCAGGGAACCAGGAGCAGCCACATTTTCTCTGGAAATTCTGTGCCAGGGCCTGCCCACCCTCACAGGGAAGGATTCCTTCCTACTTCACCTGTGCCTTACTGACTGCTGGGGGTTATTTACACACAATTTATTGTGCATTATTTACTCACAGTTTATTTATTGTATTATTTGCACAGAGTTTATTGTGTATTATTTACTCACAGTTTATTTATTGTGCATTATTTACACACACTAATTTATTTTGTGCTGTTTACACACAGTTTATTCATTGTGTGTTATTTACACACACTTTACAACACTTGGGGGGCTCTGGCTGCTGTGACCACTTGCAGGTCCTGGTGATACCAGAGGTCTGTAGCAGGTGCCTCAAAGATGGTTTGGTTGTTACATTATATTCAGACCAGGCCCCTCTCAGCAAATCTGAAATGGATTTGTAATCATTTTTAGCAATGTACAAGGGAGCAGAAATCAAAGAGTTTTAGCAGAGAATACTTTTATTGAAGACTTTTCTTTATTTTCTTCGAAAAGCGCAGCGCACGCAACCTTTCTCCTCCAGAGCTGATAAATGGTTTCGCCATTATTTAAACTTTGGGGGAAGAAAAAAAAAAAAAAAAAAGGCAGCTACAGAAATAACATTTTAATGTATTCCAGATTAGCCTTCATGCTATATTTGTAATAAAGCCTTGCTTCCAGCGCTGGTTGGCAGATCACTCGCAGGGACAATTACCCAAATAGCTATTAGGATACGGCTGCGCTCATTTCCAGGCAGCGCGGGCCTGCCAGGACTCAGCTCGGCTGGCAGCTGCCTCTCGGTTTGACTTTTGGAGAAAACCACAAGAATTTGTCAGTCGCCTTGGCCGTAAGGGAGGCTCCTTGTCTTGAGGCTATTCTTTTTCCTCCTGCAAGGAGAGGAGGCAGAACATGCTCTGCTTTAGGTTGGGTTCCTCCCGGTTTATCTGTCACCTCAGGTGTGGCTCAGGTGTGAGACCCCTCCCACCATTCATGAAAAAGAAGAGGGTCAGGAGGGAAAGAACCAGCGTGTTCTGGAGGGGGAGAACTGGAGAAGAAATCAAAGGTCGTGTATTTCTTTTACTGGGGGAGGGAGCACTTAATGCCAAGCTAAATCAGCGTTAGCTGGGCCTGGAGACTCCTCTCTTTCCCTCTCTCTCTCTCTGTATTTTGCTAATGTGTCGCTTGGCAGCTCTGAATCACCCTGGCTGCTGCAGTCAGGAGCTCGAGGCGAAGAACAGCAACTCCCTGAGAGGGGAAAAGAGCTCCTGGTGCCAGGGAACATGTTCTGTGCTGAGCTGATGTCATTGTTGAAGTCACACAGGCAGTGCTCAGGAGGATTTTTTCATGTTGAGAGATAAGGAGGTCCACGATGGTCCATGAATCTTCAAATAACTCCAGTTGTTCCCTTTTCTAGAACAGGAGCAGGTTCCATATTTATGGCCAGTCCAGTGTGGGTCCTGCTCAGACAGCACAGAGCTTGGGGGCTGCTGTCTCCTCCTGTCTCAAGTCTTATAAAGCTCATTCCAAGCCTTTAGATTACTTCAGTGATGATGCTCAGCGTTGTAAAATGGAGATAATAAAGCTGGAACCAAACCAGCAGGATTAGATGAGATATTAGAAGGAATTTCTGAAGGTGGTGAGGCTCTGGCACAGGGTGCCCAGAGCAGCTGTGGCTGCCCCTGGATCCCTGGCAGTGTCCAAGGCCAGGCTGGACAGGGTTCGGAGCACCGTGGGACAGTGGAAGGTGTCCCTGCCCATGGGATGAGATGGGATTTAAGGTCTCTCCCAGCTCAAACCATTCAGGGATTCTGTGACAAGTTTGGCATCGTTGAAATGAATTTCTGAAAGGTGATGTGCTCCTTGTGACGACAGAGGACCTGATAAAGGATCCAAAGCTCCTTTGCTCCTCTCTATTCCCACAAGTAGATAAAGGTTTTAGATAAAGGTTTTGGATAAACACAGCCCAGCAGCTGCTGGGAGGGGCCAGCACTTGTCAAAAAGAACTTTCCAAACTCTGTGTTTCTCAAGAAGAGGAGCAGGTTCAGGGCTGAAGCATCTTTTTTTTTTTTTTTCCCATTTGCATGTCATGAATAACAAGTCCATTATATATACATTATATACACACCCACACATTAGATATATCTATATGTGTATCTATATCTATATCTATATCTATATCTATATCTATATCTATATCTATATCTATATCTATATCATCTATATCTATATCTAATATATCTCTATATCTATCTTTATCTATATCTACATCATTTCTATGTATAGATATAGATATATATATTTATATATAAAATATATAATATATATAACATGTAATATATATTTAAATATATTAGAGATTTATATAATATAAAATATTTATAAAATGGAAGTATTAAATATTGATATATTTATATAAAATATTGATGCATACATATATATTTATAAATCTATAAATATATATCTGTGTGTATATATATATAGATATAGATTTAAAATGCTGTAATGTAGCTGCACAATAACCACTGCTTCAAACCCAGCAGCTGATAAACACCCTGGCAGAAATTCTGCTGAAAATAAAACCATTTAAAGAACAAAATGACCACAGATCCTTCAGTAAAGGACAACCTCAAGCTCTTCTCTGCCCTCCACAAGTGTCCCCCCATCCAGACTTTTCAGTGGGGTGATCCTGCCCGTTGAATGCACAGCAATCCCTCCTGTGGGAAATGGATTTGTAGGGAATTCTCAAAGCCTGACAGAAGGTTCACACAGTCTTGTACATCTGTATGCAAACTCTAAGATAAAAAATGCTGACTTAGAAATGCCATGGGATAGGACAGACGTTGCTGAGAGAGAAATGGAACCAGAAACAAGTTTCAAATGATGACTTTGCAAATAGATTTGATTATTTTGAAGAAATAGAACTATGAAAGATGCATTGTAGTAGGACCCACGAGGGGTAATTTTAGATGATTTGCTTTAAGGCATTAGCAGCATTGTGTGGCAAAAGCTGATGGGCCAAAAAATGCTTATAATGTATTGCAATTAGGAAATAGTTTGGCTTCTGATTGTGATGGTGTGGATTATAACATCTGTACTGTCTCATCCTTCTCATGAGTCTGAAAATGGAATAAAAAATTTAAAAACACCTCTGAGTTGCCCCATCCCTGGGTCAGAAAAAGGAATAATCCCACACCCTCCGTGCTGGCCGTGCTCCAAAGCCACGACTGCACCAAAAAGGGGCTCCGGCCTCTCCTACCAATGGAGCAGAAAATTGCTTCAAGGCTCCAGCAGCAACACCTCAGCAGGGCAGGGGCTGTAATTAGCAGTAAAGCAGCACCCATGGCCAAATGGGGCCATTGTGCCCCACGTCCCACTCCTCTCCTGCTGCCGAGGGGAAACGTGTGTGTGAGTGGGAATGAGAACTCCGAGGTGCTCCCCCAGCCAGAGGGGGATGATGAATGTGCTGCAGTTGGCATAAAGTGGAATTTGTGCCAAGGTGGGGCCCCTCCTGTTCCTTCCAGTCCACCCCCAACCCCAACCCACGGGCTCTCCCAAACGTACGGCGTTATATTTTTAGCGTTTTTATTTTCTTGGAAAAATATATAAACTGCAGTTATAAAAATGTGTTTAAACAAATGAAATGGAGCTAGCAGGTGGACAAAAAAAAAAAAAAAAAAAAAAAAAAGGGCCCAAAATGCTTCCCAGAGCTGCAGTTAAACACACACACAAAAAAGTAAACTTAAACAGTTCCATAGTGGAAAAAATAATCTCTAGGTAGAGTATATAAATGTCTTTTTTTTTTTTTTTTTTTTTTTTTTTACACTGCAGACTCAGTTTCAGTTTTGATTCCTAAATTCCTGATTTTGTTCTTGGGTTGGATCATTGTGTCTCACCCAGATCAAGGGGCTTAATTCTCCAGAGGTGCCACTATTGTAAATTCTGAGATCACAGAATCCCAGGATGGTTTGGGTTGGAAGGGACACTAAATCCCATCTCATCCCACCTTCCCCTATCTCAGGCTGCTCCAAGCCCTGTCCAGTCTGGCCTTGAACACTTCCAGGGATCTCCCACTTCTCTGGGCAGCAGCACATCCCAGGAGAAGATGATTTGCAAATCTGTGGCTCTTTTTTTGCTATTTTCTGTTTTTGCCATCTCCCTAATGAATCTTGATTCAGTTTGAAAATGATTTCTATTAATTTTTGGTAGAAAAAGGTTGCATTTTCCAGCTTAATCCAACCTGAAGGACTGCTGGCAGTGCACTGAGAAATAGAAGTGTAGAGACAGAGATTTGTATTTGGATGTGTGGACATAGAGAGGATGTCAATCCAAAATAATTTATAATCAAAATACACCCTTAGCCAAGAGACAGGAGGCTGCTCAAAGAAAGAAAATAATTCACTTTAACCAGAGCTGGAAAGAGAGTTTTATATTGTGCTTGTGCTGCCTGCTTTGGTGGAAATCCGATAGGAAAGGGAGGTTGAAATTCTGACTTCTCTTTGTCCCCTGAAGGCTCAGAGGGATCAATAACTTGAATTTTGGTGTCACCCATCACTATCTCCTCGTAAGAAATGCTGAGCACTTTTAGCACAGTGAGGGAGGAGTTGGGCTTTCATTTGACAAGAAAAGTGACATTTTTACGGGCCTGGCTCTGAACATTTTTCTCTACTTCCCCAAATTTTGGTGAACTTTTGGTTCTGTACCAGTCGTGCAGCTGACTTTCCTTTCAGCAATCAGGGCTAGCAAAAGACATTATTTGTAAATGAAACAAGCCCTCATTTATTTCCAGGGGAAAGCAGTAAAATGTGCCATGCTCCTATTTCCAATCTTTCTGGAGCACTTTGGTTCTCTAAATAAAAATTTTTATGCATAAATTTCATGCAAGATCGAAAGTTATTAAACCCCACTTTGTCGTTTTTGTTCATTTGCTTTAGCCTGAAATATTATCTTTAACTCTGAGAGAAATGTTGCAGCATTTATTTTTCAGGAATAAGTTTTTCAGTCATTCTATGAATTATTAAATAAATATTGGTATCATTGCTGCTGTTTTGACTAATTAAAACTTTTTCAACAAATACCGAATTTGGGCTGTGTATCTGAAAGGATATTCTGGATTATTCCAGCCCCATATATTTGATTCAAATCCTCAATCCTGACTTTCTGGAGCCCCCACCCTCACTCTGGTTTGTTAATTTAAGTGTGATTCTCCATCTCCACTCAGTATTCCAATGAATTCATCTGCCATGCTGACAAATCCATACGGATGGATTATTCCCACTTGTGTGCCCAATTTTCTTTTAATGGGTCATTTTCCTCTGAATGGGTAATTCATTCCACCCCTGCTCTGCAGAACTAGACCTGGTTTAAATCCCCTCTTTGCTGCAGACTGAAATAAACTGTGTGAGGTGGTGGGGAGTCATTTAGGAACTGAAGAGGGAAAGGAGTGGAAAAAAGGAGGGATGGTTCCCTTGTCTGACATACAAAGGTCCTGGCTGCAGAGTGAGGCAAAGACAATTTAAATTAAAACATTTTTGAGGGCAGAGAGCTGTTGAAAAATGTTTGGAGATGTCTTCGCTTCATCATCTCAGCTTCTCCAGGCTTCTTGGTATCCTCATCTCTGAAGAGAATTACAAACCCAACCAGCAGGAATTGCTTCAACATCTGAAAGCAATCCAGACTTCTGTTCTAACAGCACTGGACATGTGGGAAATCTGTTTTAACTCCTGATCCATGTGAGGTTTAACATGGGAAGTTTAAAGTGAAGTTTAATGCGTGAAGTTCAATGTGAAGTTTAACATCTGAAGTTTAATGCGGGAAGCTTAATATGTGAAGTTTAACACACGAAGTTTAACCTGTGAAATCTAACATGTAATGTTTAATATTTAAAGTTTAATGTGAAATTTAACACGTGAAGTTTAACATGTGAAGCTTAACCTTAAGTTTAACATCTGAAGTTGGATGTGGGAAGTTTAACTTGTGAAGTTGAACACACAAAGTGCAACATGTGAAGTTTAACATGTGAATTTTAATGTGCAAAGTTTAGCACGTGAAGTTTAATACATGAAGTTTCATGTGTGAAGTTTAACATGAAAAGTTTAACACGTGAAGTTTAAAACGTGAAGTTTAGCACATGAAGTTTAACATGTGAAATTCGAAACATGATGTTTACCATGCAAAGTTTAACATGTGAAGTTTAAAACATGAAGTTTAACACATGAAGTTTAATATGTGAAGTTTAATGTGTGAAGTTTAATATGTGAAATTTAACACGTGAAGTTTAACACGTGAAGTTTAACATGTGAAATTCAAAACATGAAGTTTACCATGCAAAGTTTAACATGTGAAGTTCAAAACATGGAGTTTAATATATGAAGTTTAGTGTGTGAAGTTTAACTTGTGAAGTTTAAAACAAGAAGTTTAACATCCAGAGTTTAACACATGAAGTTTAATATGTGAAGTTTAACACGTGAAGTTTAAAACATGAAGTTTAACACACCAGGTTTTAACGTGGTTTGCAGGGAGGCTGCTCAGAGCTCTCCGTGTGCACAGACAAGTGAAATCTTTTCAAACAAACAGGCTGGAAATTCTTGGCTTCTCCAGGAACCGGCCTTATTTCCAGCAGATCGTGGTTTGGATTCCCATCCTGCCCTTGGCATTCCAGTTTTCCCCCTGCTTGCCACAGCTAGATTCTGTTTGCTGTTTCTGGACCCAGACGCTGAACAAGATCCTGGTGCCTCAGGTAGGCGATGTTTTACCGTGCAGGAAGAAATCCCTGTCTGAAGTCAGGGAATGGAACCTCCTGGTTAACAACTGGCAGGCCTACAGGAAAGGGATTGAGCTGCCGTCAGTAGGTAACTTATTAATGGCTGGTGTTTAATTTCTTGGGGCAAAACAGAAGAATCTGGTGGTCCTCACATGAGTGCTGGGAGCACAGAAAGGGCTGTGTAGAAAGGTAGCGCCGTTTCCTTCCAGCCACCATTAAGGGCCTCGCAGATCTGCCAGGAAAGGGAAAATCGACCTGGTGTGGAAATCCAGCAAAAAAAAAGGCCTTTTCCCCTTTAAATCATTGCAGCAGAACTTAATGATGCATCAGCGAGCGGAGTGTGCTGAGGCCAGATGCACACGGGGTTCTTGGATGGCTGCTCTGCAGACACTGAAGCTCCCCATTTCCTCCCTAGACTTCCCAGACTTATTGGAGATGTAATAACTGCATTTCCCTGGATTTCTGAGCTGGTGGAGTCCAGAGGCTGTTGGGATCAGGGATAATATCTGTTGCTGAGCTTAGCTCTGCTGTACCCTACCTGTGCCAGCTCCTCTGAGCGTGGCTGGGAGAAAAACCAGCACCAAGGAGAGAAGGAAGAGTCAGAAACAACAGAAGTGTGGCTCAGTCAGGCATAAAAGGGTTGTGATTATGCTCAAAATGAGAGTGACCAAAAAAAAAAAAGAGAGAAATCCTTTCTTTTCTAAGACCATTTTAAATGCAAAGACTCATCCAGAGCCAACAGATGCATGGAAAGAGAATTTTCATTGGCTGGAGACCAAATTAGGGACAGTGCTGTACATGAAACTTGCTCGTTTGACCAATGTTATGCTTCATTTTCATCAGCCCTGTCCATGGAATATTAGATATTCTGGCAGTTATTTAATAAGGCCAACGCACACAAGGAGCCCTTTAAGGTAAAGAGTAAAATAATCTCTATTTTCTCTTCAGGAGGTTTTGGCAAATGGGAGAAGATGGAGGAGAGGGAGTAAAAAGTGTATGCGAAACAAAAGTTTTAACAGTCTGTCGAACCAATTGGGATAATTAAGTTTTACTTCAGCCCTCAGGAAACCCCAGGGAAGTTTGTGGCATCCCAGTTCATGTGCATATTAAGTAGGGGATCGTGTAACCTTCATGCAAAGCTGGAAAGGGCTGGATTGGAAGGAGTTCTGGCCCTCATTTGGAGCTGTGTCAGTCTGAGGCTGCCGTGTTCCTCCAGGACTGTGCTGGGTTGCACAAAGTTGGGTTTGGATTCACCAGAGCTCTCCAGATGAGAAGGGGAGGCCGTGGAAATGTAGGGAAGGACATGAGCTGAGCCAATGAGGTGGATGATCTAGGTGAGGTGTTAGGGCTGGGTTGGACTCGATGATCTTGAAGGTCTCTTCCAACCTACACATTCTGTGATTCTGTGGTTCTGTGATTCTGTGAAACCCTGCCCAGACATCCCTCAGAAGCAGTCAGCAGTGGGACATCCTCAGGGATCCCTCAGGGCCTCTGAAATGCTGGGAGAGGGGGAACAATGTTCTCCTTTCCTCCCACACAGACCTAGGTCCCATTTCCCTCTTGACTGGTGCAAGACACAGAACATTTTTCATCACTGTTGGTGAAAATCCTGGAGTTGGTGCCAGAGGTGCTGGAATCAGGTCCCACTTTATCCCCCCAAAGCCACTCTTGCCATTTCCATCTTTAAAAGGAGATGGATGCACAAGGAGGGCATGGGACCCCCAGGATTTGCTGAGTGGGGTCTGCCACAGCCCCACACTCTGCCTCGTGACTGTGTGGGAGCTGGGCTGGAAGAAATCAGGATAATTCCTTCAGATTCTCATTTATGGGGTCTCCCAGTGGAAAAGCTGGAAGGGGAGAAACCTCTCCAACAAGGGCAGCTTTGTCCCCTCAGCAGCTTGGTTGGCAAAGCAGCAATTTTAGCTTCTTCCAGACATTCTTATCTGCCCAATGTACCCAAATCTGCTCACCCTCACCCTTAATCCTTAAGTTTCCTACAACACAGGAGCCAGATCTTCACCCAGCCTTTCTTTAATACTTAAAACTCTCAGTTTACACTGACATTATTTCTTCCATTCAATACCTGGGTAAATCCTCAGCTGCTGAAATCAGCCCTGGATAAAATTCTCATTAGGGGTTTTTCTAGATTAAAAAAAAAAAAGGTGTTTTCATTCTAAGTTAAGAAGAAAACATGAGAAGATTTTGTGTACAAAGTGCTTCATTACAACTTTTGTGGGGTCCCTGAGTAGATCCCAACCAGGTGCAGGAAGAGAAGGAAAGGGGATGGAGGAAAGAGACTCATTTTAACACATCAACCACTAATGAGGTCCAAAGTCACAGCTTCCAACCCTTCCCTCCTTCTCCCTTCTCCAGCCCTCAGTCCTCCAGCAGCCCCAAATATGATACAGCACTTCAGGAGACAAACATTCCTATGAATGAGAGGTGGGAGGGATTGATTTACCAAGGCCTTACAGCCAGGGGGGATTTTTTAGCCCCCCAAACAATGCTGGTATAGAACATGTCCTCACAAAATATTCAACCCTTGCACATTTCCATTTTGGGCTTGCAACCAGGTGTGTCTGAGCTCTCTGCAGCAGGGTTTTTACCCAGCGTGGTTCCTGGAATTAAAATGCAGCTTTATCCCCGTGTGTTTTCTCCAGCAGCCTCAGTTCCTGGACAAGTAGTTCTTGCCTTGCACGTAGGTCACCTCCAATGCTGGAAAAAAACCTGCAAATAGCTCACCTCATGTCCTCCAAAACACACAGGCATCTTCCCTGAGATGTTTCTCTTGGATTTCTTGGCCTGGCTGTCTGCAGGGCTGGGCATGTGCAGCCTGTGTTACCTGTGCTCCAGATATTTTCACAAGGCAGTGGCAATGGAAGGATTAAAAGGTCGTGGCACCCTCTGAGCTCAATTTTGAGTGATCCCAACCAACAAAAGTGGGAGCAAAGAGGACACTGAGCTCAGAGCCCCCAGAGCTCTGGCCTGGAGCAGTGAATCCAGCCCAACAAGGCCACAGTGGTTGTTCCCTCAGCTCAAGGTGGCAGCAGCTCATCCCTGGCAATGTCCCAGGCTTGCTCTCACAGGTGACTTTGTGCCACAGCAGCACTTCCCCAGCTGCACAGTGGCAAAAATGGAGCATTTTATAAATGAGCTGCTCTGGGAGAAGCTGTTCAAGCTGCTGTGGATGGAGAGGGGGAGGCACCTGCCATGAGGGCTGAGCTTGGTGTGATCTTGGCTCTTGGAAAGGTTTTGGACTGGATGGTTCCTTGAGTTCCCCTCCAAGCCCTCCAGGATCCTGACCAACTCTAGGAAAGGTTTTGGACTGGATGGTTCCTTGAGTCCCCTCCAAGCCCTCCAGAATCCCAACCATCTCTATTTTCACCCCCATTACACCCAAAACTTTTCTTTAATTCTTTCCCCAAGCCCTCAGTTGTGCAGGAACAGAAAATCCCAGTCCATGCTGAGCACGAAACCACCCCACTAATCAGAGAAGGGTTAAAAACATGATTGGTGGGCAGGGCCCCCCCTGTTCCCTGCAAGGTTGGTTGGAATTGTGACTGGAGACTGACAGCTGGCCTGAGTGCTTGTGGTTCAGCTTGAAACCACAAGAGCCAGGAGCACATGGTTTACATTCGGTGTCTCCCTCCAGCTAACACGAACCAGTTGTTCCAGAAGCTTGGCTATCTCTTGGAGAAGAGTTTTTTTGCACCAGGATCAGCCTCCTTGATTCACCCCAGACGGCCCTTTGGAAACCCAAAGCAAAAAAAAAAAAAAAAAAAAAAGTAAAAAAAAAAAAAAAAAAAGTTAAAATTTCCTAAACAAAACCTCACATTCACTTTTCCGTGTTTATTTTTGCAGCTTGTAAAGGAGCTACTAATATCCTGGTTGTAAAAAAGAAGGAAAAAAAAAAAGGGGGGGAAAAAAAAGAGAAAAAAACAGAGAAAATTTGAAGTGCCAATCAAAAGCAGCGCCAAATTAGGGAGTGTTTACTTCAAAAATACGTTTTTTTGTTGCCTTTTTTAAGGCAAATTCCTGTAATGTAGTAATGTCAGGGAGGGCATGGAAAGATGAGACTTAATTGACTCAAAAAAATATATTTAGACCAATCTTTTCAAATTTGGGTGGGTAAAATGAGACGCAGAGCAGGGCTGAGGTTTAGTCAATGAGTTTGCACATTAAATCTACACCTAACACTGCTCACTGAGCTTAATTCCACTGTCGCAGAGAACCAAAAGTTTAATTATTGCTGCTAATGAACAGCAGGGAGGATGAAAATGAAAATGCACGAGGAGGAATGTCCAGGTGTGGGTAACTCCTTTACAAACCAGGTAAAGGCATCATCACCCAGCCCAGTCAGAGTGGGAATCAAGTGGGGGTGAGGATTTAAAAAAATCCAAGTTTCTTGTCCTCTCAGTGATTACCTGCCCTGTGCTGCTAGTCAGTGAGCACAGATTTAAACCTTAGAAAATCCAGATTTCTTGTCCTCTCCCTGATTATCTACCCTGTGCTGCTGGTCAGCGAGCACAGATTTAACCCTTCAAAAATCCAGGGTTTTTTTGTCCTGTCACTGATTATTTGCCCTGAGCACAGATTTAAACCTTAAAAAAATCCATATTTCTTGTCCTCTCACTGATTACCTGCCCTGAGCACAGATTTATCACATCCTCTCTGTATTTCTCAGGCCCTGGCTGAGAGGAGCTGGGGATGCCCACAAGGTGGGACTTGTCACAGCCAGGTGTTACATGTGCACAAACTCTGGGCTAAAGATTTACTCCAGCCCTTGCAGCTGGAGGAAATCATGCAGAAAAGTCACATCAGCAAGGCAGAATAAAACCATGCACACCCCGAGTGGGCAGGAGGCTGATTTGCTCTAATAATGTTAATTATCCACACGCTGAAATGAGGAAACGTCCTTCAGGCCCTCTGAGAAGTAATTGGATAAATTATTGTGGTGAGGAAAGAAACCCGGTGCTCAGTTAGCCCAGATCACAGGTATTAGGGCTGAAATAATTCTCCTCCAACAATTTCCCATCAGTCAGCCCACGGGATTATTTGTTTTATCTTTCTCCTCCTTGATATAAAGCTGGTCCCAAGTTATTACGTTACAACAACACGGAACCACCTTCTGTCCTGGGAGGTGAGGAGCTGGAAAGGGAGAAAGAATCCTCCTCTGCTGTGTCTCTCTATCTCCTAGTTAGAAATAAGTGACCATAAAATCTGTGGATGTGTGAAACCACAATATATTCCCCTGTTCTGCCATTAAAAGCCACTCACGACACGAAGGTGGATCAGGGGTGGGAGGAGCGAGTGGTTATACAGCAGGAGTTTGCTTCCAAGAACAGATTACATTTCTGGGAATTCCAAAGGCCATATATTTTATTTTAGTATTATGGGAATTTTCAAAAGGCTTCTAACGTTACTGCTCCTTAAGCTGCTCAATAATCACGGGATAATTTTTATTAACAAAAAAAGACTTTATACCTTGAGAGCCGTGCAGGGGCCGGGGCAGGGCTGATGGGGTGAGCAGGAGGCTCTGAGGGCTGAGATGTTCTGTAGGTGCATCAGAGCTGCCCTGGAAGGGTTAAATCTGACTGGAAATGCAGGTTTAAGGTGAATATCTGATGTTTGAACCATTTGGTGGGCACAGGAGTGGGGCTGCACTGAGTTATGCACCACATACACACACTTAGGGAGCCTCCTTCTTTTCCTCTTCCCTCCTTTTTCTTCAGAACTCTAAAGGTTTTCACCTCTTCATTTTAATGATCACATTTGTGAAAGAGAGGCCTAGAGTAATGAGGCTTTCCTCCTGTGGTAAAAAAGAAATTTTAATTAAAATTGAATCAATTAATTGAAAACTAACAGTAAAAGCAAGGTTTTAAATGGGCAGAGGGCAGGGTTAGGTTAGATTTTAGGAAGAAATTCTTTACTCAGAGTGGGGTGAGTTCCTAGAACAGGTTGCCCAAAGATTTGTGGAATCCCCATGCCTGGAAGTGTCCAAGGCCAGGTTGGACAGGGCTTGGAGCACCCTGGGATGGTGGAAGAAGCCCCTGACCATGGCTGGGGTGGAATTAAATGATCTCCTTAAGGTCCTTCCACCCCAAACCATGCTGGGATTCATTCTGTGAAACGCCAAGAGGATGGGTTGGGAAGAGGAAACGCTCCTACAAAATGACCAACACTGAAATACTCAGTGGAATGATCCCTGTTGCTGCCTCAGTGTGCTCCGGGGTGTCTGGGAGGGTTTGGGCCATCTGTGCAGGGGGAAAGGAGCCTCCAGGCCGTGCAGAGCAGTGCCAGGAACAGGGAGAACCCTGCAGGAGGGCTGAGCCCTCACGTTCCAGAGGCGTTGGTGTGCCGCCGAGCGAGGAGTTGGACGGCAGCGCCAGGAACCTCCTACCCAATTTGCTTTTATATCTGTTTATTTTATTTCGTGGGGGTTTGTTAGTCCTGCCCATTGTGAGGGGCTTTGGTTACAGCAGGTTTTGTTTCAGGGATTGACCCAAACCTGCTGAAAAGGGCAAGTGTGTCCCTGACAAATGCCGTGAGCTGGGGCTGTAAATAACCCGCGGCACAGAGCCTTGGCAAGGTTCACAAAATATCCTCAGGTGGAAGGGACCCATCAGGATGGGGTCCAAGCCCCCAAATCCCACCCTGGGCATCCCTGGGAGCACTGTCCAACCACTCCTGGAGCTCTGGCAGCCTCAGGGCCGTGCCCAACACGCTGTGGGGGAAGAACCTTTCCCAAAATCCAACAGAACCTCCCCTGGAACAGCTCCAGCCCTTCCTGGGTCCTGTCCCTGCCACGGGGAGCAGCTCAGCGCCCATCAGAAGATGAGTTTGTTCAGGAGGTTGGTTCTGTCTTGAAGAAAAGCAAAAATCCCTCTCCAGAGGCAGAATTTCCCTCCTGCACAGTCGCCCAGACTGAGAGCCTGGGCTTCCATCCTTGGTTATTTTGCTTTTGATTTACAGAACATCAAAACACACCAAGAACCTTCCACCATGAGAGGGTTTTTTTAAAGCAAAAGCAATGGAATTGGTGAATTCTTAGTTCTTCTGTTTCCATTTAGGGTGCTTTGTTTGCAAATGTGGCTTCCAGTGTCTGGGATTATCAGACTCCTTTTGATGCCTGATATTATGACAAGTTACTTCTCCCATTTTTTCTATTGGGACAAATCGTGTTTATGGAAACACAGAAGGGAGGGAACGATACCTTCAGGTTTAGGTTTTACTTTCCTATAAATAAAACCATCTGAACTGCGTCTTGTTTGGGAATGGAATGATTTTCTGGAATAAAAATAATAGTAATAAAAAATCAGAGTGATGTTGTACCAAGATCAAATTGAATCAAAACAATATTAAATTAATAATATTAAATAATACCACTTTTACCAGAATGGGAAACTTTTACTCTTAAAAAGCTGAAATACCTCAGTGTTAGAGCTCTCAAGAGAGCACAGAATTTTCCCTAATTTTAATGGGAGTGTGATAACCTCCTGTGGATCAGGAGCCTGGTCTGTGATTTGGGACATTTCCTCATATGAATACAATTAATTCGCTGCTTTGTGCAATCAAGGGGTGGCTCACAGAAACAAACCCAATAATTATTTATGAACCCTCTGATCTTGGTTTGGCCTTACTGATCCTAAATGTGGAGCAGCTTTTCCCACCTGGGGTTGGGAATTGCAGCTGGGCTGGAATATGGATGGGGAGGGGACACAGCTGGGGGAGGGACATGGCACGAGGGGGTCCTGCCCCAGCTGAGCAGCAAACAGAGCACGAAGCCAAAGCCAGGGAGAATTTTTTACCTGACTGCAGCCCTCATTCTTTGAGAATTCTTAGGGTAATTAAGGTTGGAAAAGACCTCCAAGATGATCAAGCCCAACCTTTGGCTGAATCCTGATGTTCCCATTGATCCCTTTCAGATCTTCTCCAGGTTAAAACTCCATGGGCCATATGGGACCTCTAAAAGTCCCCTCCAACCCAAACCACTGAATGATTCCATGATTCCACTCCTCACATCCCTGCAGGCCTCTGTCTGTCCCTCGTGTCACATTTGTGACAAGACACATTGGGGACTCCAGCCTGGAATGTGATGGAAACCTCATCCCTACCCATCATCAGTGGAATATTTTATTTCACAATTACACAGGGCTTGAAGGAAAGGGCATCTCCATCAAATACAAACCAGCAGCAGCAAAGCCTTGAAGAGCCCAAGGTGGAGCTTTGGGTTGGGCAGGAGCTCCAGTGGAATGGACTTTGTGGGGTGCACAAAGACCAGGGAGGGTTCCAGTGACCTCAGCCAGCCCAGACACACGCTGGAGTCCAGCTTACAGCTGACTGGAATCCTGAGGTTTTACTGGCCCACAGCCAGCTCGAAACCCACTCGAGCCACCCCGGTATTTTATAACATTGTAAAGGACTTTATTGTTTAAAACATTTCAAAAATTCTCCGCACGACCTGGCGGCCTCCCAAAACCGTCTGAAATGAGCCAAAACTATCAGCAGCCACCCACCTTCCTGTCCATTATCCTCTGATTAATGACGTTCCACCACCAGGGTCTGACATCTGGGGTCTCCCTGCTGCAGGATGTGATCCCCGAGCCCTGCAAAGTGTCTGTGGGGTTGGCAGCTGTGTTTTAGCTGGGGGTGGCTCTTGGGCATGGGGGGGACCCTGCAGGAGGGGGCTCTGGGGGGTGAAGAGAGACCAGGACTGGCAGCATCTTGGAAAATCTTCATTGGGCATGGCAAAACAGGAGAAACCAAATTGCATGGAAGTTTCTGTTTCTGGATGGTTTTTGTTTCTAGATCGTTGCTTGTTTGTGGATAATTTCTGTTTCTGGATCCCCATTTTGGTTTCTGGATCCCTCTTTCTGTTTCTGGATTGTTCCTTTTTCCAGATCATTTCTGTTTCTGGATGATTTCTGTTTCTGGATCCCTGTCTCTGTTTCTGGATTGTTCCTTTATCTGGATCCCTGTTTCTGTTTCTGGATCCCTGTATCTGTTTCTGGATAATTTCTGCCTCTATATCGTTTCTGTTTCTGGACCCCTGTTTCTGTTTCTGGATCTGGATAATTTCTGTTTCTGGATCTGGATAATTTCTGTTTCTGGGTTGCTGCTGTTTCTGGATCCCTGTTTCTGTTTCTGGATCCCTATTTCTGTTTCTGGATCACTGTTCCTTTTTCTGGATCTGTTTCTGTTTCTGGATCATTTTTGTTTCTGAATCCCTGTTTCCATTTCTGGATCCCTGTTTCTGTTTCTGGATTCCTGTTTCTGTATCTGGATAATTTCTGTTTCTGGATTGTTCCTGTTTCTGGATCCCTGTTCCTATTTCTGGATAATTTCTGTTTCTAAATCCCTGTTTTTGGGATGGTTTTCGTGCTCTTTGTCCACTCATCTTGTACCTTCTGAGGCAAAACAACCATAAGAACAACCTGAACAAAGAACTGCCAGCCAACCTCTTCAGCTGGAGTTAATTATTGAGTTATCTCCATCAGGAAAAAAGAACAGCAATGTTTATTTCCTCTTACAGATGCAATGTGCAGATGATAATTAGCTAAAGTATTAATGTGGTTTAATGAGGGTGGGGAGGTCCTGGAATAGAATTCCCAAAAAAGCTGCCCCTGGATCCCTGGAAGTGTCCAAGGCCAGGCTGGACAGGGCTTGGAGCAGCCTGGGACAGTGGGAAGTGTCCCTGCCATGGCAGGGGGGGGAATGGGATGAATTTTGAGGTCCTTTCCAACCCAACCCATTCCAATTCCATGATTCCACCATTCCACGATTCAGGCACAGTGCTGAATGGCCATGCTGCTCCCCTGTGCTGTGGATCCAGGAGGTTTTCCAGGGAAGCTGCTTTTCTGGGTAAAACCATGAAGAAATCACTCAGTGCTTTGGAGTCAGGAGCTCCCACCAGTGAAATATCTCTGAGTCCCTGCATTGCCCTGGACACGTGAGAGAAGATCACAGAACATCTACTCTGTGATTCCACCAAAACAGCTTTGAAATCCGGATCAGAGCATCATTTCTTCCCGAGAATCCACTTTCCCAAAGCATTAATTCTGGTGCAAAGCAGGCACAAGGGCACGTGCTGCTCTGCTGTGCAGGTCCTTCAGCAGATTGAGGTTTTATTCCTGGGCTCTGTGCTCACCTCCACCCAGAATTTGGTGCTGTTTATGCACACAAACATTTCTGGCTTCCTTCCTGCTTGAGTCTTTACATGTACGTGTTTATTGCCATGTCCACACCAATCTATAGCCCAAGTGGGGGTAGGAGCCTGGCAGATGATTTTTCAGGAGGTTTTATTTCCATGAGAAGCTTCAGAGCACATTTTCACTCAGCACTGACTCATCGTTCTCTCTCTTTTTTTTAATTTTATTTTTTTTTTGTTGCTGCCTAATCCAAGAAACTCTGACTAAGTCAGCTCTGCCACGTCCCGAGTGTAGCAGGGATTCCTTGATGCAAACAGAACTGGTAATTCTCCTCCGAAATAGCAAGAAATTGCTATTTGTGGGCTCCTGCTTTACGCAATGCTGACCTTGGCTGAGGCAGCCCCAGTGGAAAGGGCCGTGGTGCATGAAGTCAATGCCACTGTGGTAAATAAAGGCAGCGCCAGCAGGGCCCAATTTCAACATCTCCTGGCACAGGAGGCAGAGCTGGGCAGGGGCACTGAGGTGGATTTTCTGAGCAGCAGTCTGGGAACCTGATGGCTCTGTGTCATGGGGACACAGCCCAGCTCGGTGTCTCACCCAGACGGGTGTTTTGGTGAGTCCTTTTTGTGAACATGCAAACCCTTTCCATGTTCTGCACAGCCCTTAAAGAGAGCTGGCAGAAAAAAACCCATGGGCTGGGAGCACAATGAGAGGGTTTTGTCAGTGGCCCAGGCTGCTGGAACTTCAGAGGGTTGCAGGTATTGACTGAAAAAAAAAAAGAGAATAAAAATATGAATGCCCGTTTCAGCACTTCATCTTGGCAGAAAGAAATCACTGAACCAGACCAGGGCTAGGCCATGATTTAGCCTCACACAGACCAGTTTAGATGGCAAAAGTCAAATTAGGTGAATACCTGCAGCCCATAAACCCCAGTGCCATGTGTACAAGTCTCTAAAACAAAACACAGCTCAGACTCCTGAAAAAGGCCAACTGCCCTCGCTCAGCTTGCCCAGAGCTCTGCTCTGTAAGGCTGAGCCATTTTTTTTTCCCCTTAAAATCCTTAAATAACACCATGAGCAGCCAGTGCCCATCAAGTTCCCTTAGCTGATCAAAATTAAATTGCAAAATCAGGCTCGGAGGACCCCAGATCTGCCTTTTTCTGTGGATGGACAATCCTCTTCCCAGGAGGGGATCAGGAACCCTGTGGCTGTCCCAGAGCTCCTTGAACAGGGTCCCTTCCCTCCTCCACATCCTCTCCAGCTCCATTTTAACCCCCAGGAAAGAGCTGGGACCATTCCCCTGCTGGATGTGCCCCTCCTTTCCAGGCAGTGTTTTCATCCCACCCCCTTGTGTGATGTTTAAATTGATAAATCTGTGGATTTATCAAGCTAATACCTCGATTAGCTCAATTCCAATGTCTTCCAGCAGTGTTTTCCCTCTCTGGACATTTCCCACACGTGTTTGCTGCACAGCTTCTTCCCTGCACAGGCTGGATCCTCGTTATCACACAAAATCATGTTTTATTGGGAGAAATATCACCTCAGAAACACACTGGAGGTACCTGAGCTGGCTCTTTCTCCCCCAAATTCTCAGCTTTCTTTCATCAGGATGGTTTTGTCGAGATGATATTGCCTCTCCTGGGCGTCATTCATGGGAGCTCCACGGTGGTGATGAATAAAACAACTGTGGCCAGACTGCAATAAATTAATTGTAGCATTTTATGTGAGTAAGAGAATGGGCAGGAGACCTGAGACCTGAAACCCAAATCTGCCTCTGACTCGGGAGCCGTGGTTGAAAGATTGGTCTGAAAAAGAGGAAAGATGTCAGAGTGGGAAGAGGGAGTTTGGGGGGAAAATAAAACCCAGAGCAGCCCAGCACACTGTGGTTTCTAACAAGCAATTTGCAGTCTCCATTTCCAGCCAGCCCAAGTACATGGAAGATCTGAATTTCTAATTTAGCAACTGCATGTTATGTTTTATGAGATGCAAAAAGTTTTGTTTTTTTTTTGGTGTGTGTGTTTTTTGTTTTTTTTTTTTTTTAATGGAGCTGTGTCTCTCTGCCTTTTATTGGCTGGAAACTGATTGTGGAGCTGCATTTCAGGAGCCCTCCAAAAACCCAGGAGGGAGATGCCAATCCTCCTCTCCAGCTTTTGTTTTGGCTCCAGGAGGAGCTGAGTTCCAGGTCACAGCTGGATTTCACCTTCCAGGTGTGCTGCAGCTCCCAGCCTTGCTTTGCTTTAATCTTAGTCTGCACTGGGAAAACTGAGTTTTGTCCAGTTTAATGGAATATTTAATGAATTAAGCAATCACAGAAGTTGAGCCCATGGAGAGGAGAGACAGTCGAAATCCAGAATCCAGTGGGGTGTCCAGGATCATCCTCCTGCTCAGGGAGAGCAACCTGTCCTGGTGTGGAGGAAATCCTGGGAATCCAAGGTGGGCATTGCTTCCAATCTCCCCACCCAGCCCTAATCCACAATTAGGGATTTTTGGCACAGTAAGGTCCCTTTGTGGGAGGATTCTGTGTTTCCACACCTGCTCAGCCTGCAAGAAAATCCCTTTTGTGCCTCGGCCTCTCCCCATCCTGCAAAGAACCAGGAGGGAGGAAATCCAGAGCAAAGCATTTGTTTGATAATCCCAAATTTACTCACAGATATTTACCAATGATCAGGTCCATGGCTTTGCCAAATGGAATTCAGGCTCCGTGCTGTCAGTGAAAATTGGGCAAGGGAGCCTTTTGCTCTGGGATGTGCCACGACTTGGAGCCTTGACTAAATCTGGGTTCCTGTTGTGTAATCAGGATCATTTTCCAGAGAGATTTCAGGGATTAACTGGCCTGGTAAATCCTGTGGGGTGGGAACCATTTTACAGCTGTACCACGGCAGAATATTAATTTATTAATTGCTTTTGCCATGAGAGGATGAACAGGTTTGCTCTGCTCTCCTTTCTTCAGACTTAAAAAGCAAATTTTACATTCATTTTTAAAGGGAGGGCATGTTCCAAACTATTTCCTTTTTAACATTGACAAATTCACCTGAAATATTAACATATGCAGCATTCCTAGAACAAATATTGCTGATTATTCACTGATTTTCCAATCAAGGCTAAAGCCCACACTGCTATTTTTAAGTTACTGATATTTTTCCCTATTAGGGCACTGCCAA
This sequence comes from Trochalopteron elliotii, assembly GCA_024734555.1. NCBI lineage: Eukaryota > Metazoa > Chordata > Aves > Passeriformes > Leiothrichidae > Trochalopteron > Trochalopteron elliotii. Next base: position 29,502 of record JANPWX010000125.1, on the reverse strand, counting down.
AATCCAGAGTTTTAATATGGATATGGCCACAATTTTAGATATTTAGAATTTTGTGTCTAAACCCTGATATTTGACAGTTTCAAGTGAGCACCTAAAAAGTTTCTGCAGGATTTATCTGTGAATAAATCAGAGATTTATCTGTAAATAAATCAGACAATCAGATACAGTTCAGTATCTCACTGCCAGACAGGGAAGAATCAGTGTCCTCAGCTTCCCGTGGAAATAAATTTAAAAATAAACCAGAAATGTGGGATTTGAGAGGAAATAAAAAGCCCTGATTGCTCAAACCTTTCCTTTTTTTTGATATTTAAAGCCTTCCTGAGCTGACTGGTGAATGCTTTTCCCAGCATTTGGGGCCAGTCTGCGAATTTGGGAGGTGGGATTTGGCCCAGGGAGTTATGAAGTGTGTGGGGCAGTGATGATGGGCAGGCAACAGCTCCTGGTGGTAATTCCAGGGATGGAATTGGGGCTCAGAGCAGCCTCACTGGTTTGACAGGAGCTGGGATGGCAGCAGCACATCAGCAGCACCTCTGGATTACCTGGGATGGCTCCAGGCTCCTTTTCCAGAGGGATCCCAGGGCCAGGGGAGCCTCGGGATGTTGGCTCAGCCATGGGGAGGGGAAATGCAGGACCTGGGGAAAATTGTCCAGCTGGGAGAGGGGAGAGGGGCCAGCCCCGAGCCCCAATCCCAATTTCCCAAAGTGGAGTTTTAGGAGGGATTTTGATGTTGAGTTTCCCTTTCCCTTTCCCTTTCCCTTTCCCTTTCCCTTTCCCTTTCCCTTTCCCTTTCCCTTTCCCTTTCCCTTCCCTTCTGGAATGGTTCAGGCACTTTGGGAATGTGTGCCCAGGCAGTCACAGCCCCTGCAGGGCATCACCCCAACCCTCCTGCTCTGCTCCAGCCTCCCTTTCCCCACAGGGCAGCAGTTTCCTTCTGGAGAGTCCATAAAGAAAACTGGCTTAAAAAGCCAATTCCTCCTCTTTTTTGGGGGGGGAAAAAATCTAAAAATCATAACTTTCTTTCTCTTTCACAGCAGGAACCTCGCCCTGTAAACACAAGGCAGCCCTATGGAAACATTGGAAATGAGATTTTATCTATTTTCCTTGGATGTTTCCCCCTGTGCCCCCTCCTTTGTGGGTCGTGGTTGAAGTGATAATGAGTAAATCCTGGGATTCCTCCAAAAATTTCAGCCAGTGCTGGAATTGTGCACAGACACCCAAAAACCTCCACGTCCACAGGTTGTCAGCACCCCGATTTGAACAAGGAGTAATGGTGGGGACCCCCTGTAAACATGGAATTAAAAAAGGGAATGTTAAATGGGAATGATCTTGTGTTTATATAGAGCTTTTCATCCAGGGGCAACCCAACTGCTCTGGAAGTCACTGCTCATGGATAACCATGGAGTTAGGGAGGGAGAATTCCTAAATTCAGCATGAAAGCCCAGGGATCCCCCAGAAATAACCTGCTTACAAGAAGCAAAGGGCTGAGAAAGCTGCAGAACGTGCTGGGGATCATTTACAGAACGAGCAGGGGATGATTTCTGTGACAGAGGAACTCCAGGGAAGATCAAAACAACCCTGAAGGATCCCAGGGAATGAGGGAATTTTTTCCAGCCCCACTTGGATGTGCTGACTGTGCTGTCAGAGCACCGAGGGCTGGTGCAAGGACAGTTTCCATTTGTAATGTTAATTTAGCCATAAATTCTCCAGCTCCAGTCTCAAGGCCAGCTCCGTGCTGTTCCCTCATGGCAAATGTTCCCCAGGCTCCAAATATCCCAGGGTTTGGTGGGGGTCATGGAAAGGGAAGGGAAAAGAACATTATTGTTGAGTTGGCTGGGTTAGAAGTGGCTGAATTTTTAACTTCTTGAAAAAGGTGAGAGGTTGGTGGTGTTGAGTTTGGGGAGCTGCAGTTTGGATGAATTAAAGGCCAATTTTTCCCACCTTATCTTGGGATCTCCCTTCCCAGGAGCCCCAGTTTCCCATCTCAGTCGCCCACAGACCAAAAAAGGAGACAACTGAAACACTTTTCCAAAAACCGTGGAGATTTTCCTTCAGAACAGACTCTTTTTAGGCATTTAATGAAATATTTTAGCTTTCAGTAAAGACAACAAACCTTTAATGTTTTCCAGGATGTATCTTTTATTTAAGAAAAACCTGATTTTCTCCAGCAAATCAAGCATTTTGTTGGAATATTTTGATTTTCTCAATTCCCAGTGTTTCTGTCAAAGAGCAGCCCTGGTTGTTTAGTGGAAAAGAAGCCAAGGAGTGCTGGGGAGGCTTAATGGGATCAATGCTTAGCTCAGACTTTGCTCTGAACATTCCTTAAATCAGTTCTAAATAACACTTCAGGGCAGCCTAATGAACTGTTTATTTATTCATTGATTCCTCTTTAAATAAATCTGATGGAAGTTGATAGAAACTTATTTTTCCTCCTCTTATTCTGTTATAAATTTGTAGGAACATCTTGCTCTCCTGTGGCACCCCAGAGAACAGATCCTTCACTTCTATTTATCATTAGGATTCATCACTTTTTTTTTTTTTGGAAAAAACTCCATGTTCCCTCTCTCTTCCTTCCCCATTTTTTTTTTAGGAAACTCAGGCACATAAAAGCAAAACAGAGGAGCAAAGCAAAGCACACTCAGCACTAATTTGGCAACGGGGGAAAGGCACTAAAACAGCTTTTATTGTTGAAAACTCAGCCTGAAGTTTTCCTCCAAACCTCGGTGACATTTGTTGGAAATTCTGGGAGCGAGTGGCTGAGGAATTCCATTGCAGGTCTGTAAAACCAGCCCAGCTGGAGCTGTCATGGAACCAGGCCTCTGATTCCCTCCTGGAGAAGTGGGGAGCTCCACAATCCCAGCAGCTCCAAAATTCCAGGAGCTCCTCAATTCCAGGAGCTCCAAAATTCCAGGATCTCCACAATTCCAGGATCTCCACAATTCCAGGAGCTCCACAATTCCAGGATCTCCACAATCCCAGCAGCAACACAATCCCAGGAGCTCCACAATCCCAGGATCTCCATAATCCCAGGAACTCCAAAATTCCAGGAGCTCCACAATTCCAGCAGCAACACAATTCCAGGAGCTGCCCCCAGGGATTTGAATGTCAAATTCAGATTAAAATCATGCCAGACTGAGCTCGCAGAGGATTTGGAGCTCCTGGACTGGAGGGTCCCTTTGGGTGAGGAGGATTTGCTTAGTGGAGGAAAATTTTCATCTGCTAGAGGTGTGGAAAATTCCTGATGGAGATCCTCTGCTCTTGGAAATCAATGGATTTCAGCCCATTTTGGTGGGACCAGGGAGTGTAAAAGCCAAAGGGTTTTGGCTGCCTGGCAAAGGAGAAGCTTTGTGGAGGTCATACAGTCCAAAAAATTCACACCATTCACACAATCAAAAAAATTCACACAATCCACATGATCCACAAAATCCATAAAATCCACGAAATCCACACAACCCACAAAATACACACCATCCACACAATGCACACAATCCAAAAAATTCATGCAATCCACAAAATCCACGGAATCTACAAAATTCACACCATCTACACAATCCTCAACGCCCACAGAATAACCCATACAATCTACACCATCATCCACAAAATCCACACAATCCACACAATAATAATAATAATAATAATGATGATGATGATGATGATGATGATGATGTTTTAAGCCATTCACAGGGAGCTCTCCTGTTTAGTTTTGCAGAAATAAAAATGTTTAGACATCCCTCTGCTGAATCCCAACTGAGTGCAGGTGACCAGGTTGAGGCTGGTTGGTGTTTCCAGTGCCCTCAAGGTGCTTTTTGCTCCCTTTAAAGGAGAAGGTGCCTGAGGCAGCTCCAGCAGCAGGTGAGGGAGCTGAATTGTCCCCCAAAATGTGTCCTTGCTGGGAAAACTCCACGCCAGGAGCTGCTCTGCCCTCTGCTTCAAACTGAGATGGGAGAGAGGATCAAACCCTGAGAGAACATCCCAAAAATCAGCCTGGCCAAGGAGCTCTCACAGCTCTCAGAGCACTGAGATGGAGCTGCTGGTGGAATAATAAATTAATCAATCAATAAATCAGGGAATAAATCACCAAATCAATCAGGGAAGAGTGAAAGAAATGGAGAAATAGGCCTGGTAGCTCTATCCCAGCTGGGTAACCCCAAGGCACTCTGGATTTCCAGCATGGAAAGCCCAGTTTGGAGCTGGGATGAGGGAGTGGGGAGGCTTAGCTGGTTTTGCAGGGCTGGACTGGTCAGAAACCTTCTGGAATTGGTCACAAACCTTCTGGAATTGGTCACATTTTTTAAGGATGAGGGGGAAGAACAGAAACCACGAGTGAAACCCTACCCAGCACCACAAATAACTACAAGGGGAGCCCAACCTCGGGGGTTTTTAGGCTGTGTCTCCCCTGTCCTAAAGTCCTTTTCCTGTTTGCCTCAGCTTAGCCCCAAAATACGTCAGAGATTCCCAGGAGACTTTTCTGCCCTGGAATGGCCTCGTGCTTCCTGCAAGGCTCTGTCTGCTCCCCCAAACTCAGGACCCTTTTGCTCTCTGGCTCTCCCTGTAAATCCCCATTTGCCCAGGAATACATCCCAGGCAGGAATTTGCTCCCAGATATTCACTTTGCCCCCTTGCCAGGTGCATTTTTTTTTGCATGAAATCATATGAATTTTGTCGCTTCATTCCTATTTTTCTGTCCTGAAATGCATCAGGTGGAGAATTTGGTCTCCCCTCCTCAACCCAAGGCTTTCTCTCCAGACTTATTTATTTCTGTTCATTTGGGTTCATTGTCCCAGAAATTCCCTGCCCCTCACATGCTGAAAACTACAGCAAGGCTTCCAGTGGGGAATCACTTCTGGAACAGCTTGGGAATTTTAGCAGCCAAAGTGAACATTTTAGAGGCCCAGTTTTCCTAAAGCCTGGTATTCCTGTGAATTTTCAGGGGAAACAACCAAACAACCCAGGACTTTTATCACAAGAATTGTTGTTTTCTGGTATTCCTGTGATTTTTGAAGGGAAACAACCAAACAACGCAGTTTTTTATCACAAGAACTGTTGTTTTCTGGTATTCCTGTGATTTTTGAGGGGAAACAACCCAACAACCCAATTTTTTATCACAAGAACTGTTGTTTTCTGGTATTCCTGTGATTTTTGAGGGGAAACAACCAAACAACCCAGTTTTTTATTGCAAGAACTGTTGTTTTCTGGTATTCCTGTGATTTTTGAAGGGAAACAACCCAGGTCTTCTATCACAGGAATTGTTTTCTGCACTGTGGTCACTGTCTGGCCTTCACCAGGACTGGGACCCAAAGTTCTGGGACAACTGGGAAGGGTCAAATTTCCAGGAATTCTGTCAGCACTGATGTGATTTCCCACACATCCCAGGATCCCTGCAGCTCTCCTGGAGCTCTCAGGGTATTTCATGGAATGTATATAATCCATATAAACCTTCCAGATCCGGGAACTCTCCCCTGGACTGGGGCTGCCATTGTTCCACTCAGACACACCACAAACCTCACAGAGTCTGTGGTTGATCCAGCCCAGTGCACTCAGCTCCTTTCCAAGCAGCCCTTGGATATTCTGGAATGCACAAAATCCCTGAGCTGCCATTCCCAGGGGAGAGACCTCGCTCACCTGAGGAGCCCTGGGACACCTCAGCTCCCCTGAAACCCAGCTGAGCATCAGGTGGAGTTATTCTAAAACTGGAAATATTTAAATGGACTATTTTTCCAGCCCTTTGGATTATTAAAATCCAAAAATCTGCTTCTTAAAAAAAAAAACAAAAAAAACAAACGTGGTTTGGAATAGAAGGATTTTTAAAAATTGGGGATTTCATTTATAAAACAGAACGATGTTTAAATTCTGTGCCTGCAGACCAGTCCAGGACTGAGAGAAATTTTGCATCCCTCAAGTCACTTGGAAGCAAGAGTGGCTGCAAGTCTGGGAGTTTTTCATCTGAATATCCCCACTGGAAGCCCTTTAATCAGGTTTTCTTTGTCCAAGAGCATTTCATAATCAGAGTGAAGGTGCAGACACCTGACCCTTAAAAGAATTTGATTCTGTTTGCTTCCCTCATGAAGAACAGTAGCAAGTGGATTGATTTGGCAGCTAAATTCCAGCCTGAGTGGGGAAATTGGGAATCTTCTCCTTTATTTCCTGCCCTCTGTACAGTACACAAAGTTCTTCTCCCCCTGCATTCCCCACCTGTAAAATCCAAGTGCTTTCATGGGCAGTTTTGTTAGAAACAAACAGGCTAAAAACTGCAGAGGTCCTCAGGTGGTGGTGTAAGGCAGGAATGGAGGTCCTGCAAACCTCAGGTGTCCAGACAGAAACTGCCCTTGGGACAACAGAGCCTCAGGAAGCTCCTGGAGCTCAAATAAACACTCCAGAGCAGTTGCTGGGACACCCTCCTGCAAACCTGCAAAACAAGGGTGGAAACCTCGTGAGCCCAGGTTAGAAATAGGAAATTCTGCTTCATGGTGTTACAGCTCCTCTCCTCATGACCATGACTCAGGAGAGCAGCAAAAAAAATCCCCATCAAATGGAGACAGTGAGGCTGGACACCCCTCCCAATAAAGCTGTAGGGTGTTCAGGGGTGAACTTTGGCAGAGCTCTCAGAGGCTGAGGCAGGACACACCTGCTGAAAACCTACACTGGCTTCTTCCTTATCACGTCTGACCTTTTATTTATTAAGTCCTCCAGGATCAAGTTGCTGGCCTGGGTCTGGAGCAGGAGGTGGGACCTCCATTGCTGCTAAGTCTTTCTAGGAAAATGTGCACAGTATGAAAACACTGGGATCCTTAATTGGCCTCATTAAAGACTCCGGCCATCTGGACCTCACTCATTTTAATTAGTCATCAATAGGGCGGTGATTTAGTAATGAAAAAAAAAAAGGGAAAAAAAAGCCACCTCCACTCTGCCAGCTCTGCCTTTACTCAGCTTTTACCCACCAGGCTGGAGGGGATGATGTGCTCCCAGCAGCAGCTCTGGTTTTTGGCAGGGTCACTCCAACCCCAGAGCCCTGCGAGTCTGGAGAGGACGGAGCTAAATGTGGCAAAGAAATCAGGAGCATGTGATCACCCCGCCCTTCCCTTGTCAGCCAGGCTGGCATCCACACTTCCAAGTGTCATTCCTGTGCAGAAAACCTTGGAGAACACAGGGAGGAGGAATTGCCAGGGATTGCTGGAGTGCTGTTGGAAATCTGGGGCCGGCACCCCCTTTTGTTTCCAGGCGGTTCCCATTTTGCTCTTCCCACAAGGACAGCTCAGGAGTGGAGGAAAAGGAACTGAGTGAGTCCTGCAGCCTCTTTTAGGACTCCCAGATTCACATGTTCCATGTGCTGCCTTTGACTCACCCAGTTTATCCCAGTCAGAGCCACCAGGACACTGCTCCAGGCTGGAGCCAACCTGTGTTTGTCCATCCTGGGACAGCACAGGCACAAACAATCCTGGAAAACCACAAAAAGGTGGCTCAGCAAGGATAAATAAGAGAGCCTGGAGCACAACATTTGCAGCAGTGGGTGGGCAGGACTGGGGAAAAATGGTCAAAATTGGTCCCTTCAGCCCTGGTGATGCATCGGGGGGTCAATCACATCTGGGTGGTCTTAAAAAGCTGAGGAACTTCTCAGGTCCCATTCCCAAAGCTGTCACATCATTCCCAAACTTATCACAGCTGCTTTGCCTCTCAAAGTCTCACCTTCCTGCTCCCATCTCTGTGTTCTTGGAGGGTGTCATCCTGAAAATTACGTGTTTGGGGATTGTATCTGAAAATAGTGATGGAATATGTGCACAGGCCCACCGTAGGCAGGTGAAGAGAGATTTACTGGCTGCTTTTTACCACTGAATGTCACGACTTTGTACAGATTGTGCTGGGATTTAATGAGCCTGAGCTGCTCTGACCTGGCTGGGTCCAGGACATTCCCCTAAAATTAGTGACAGCAAGATCCAAACCCAAGGTCTGGTTACAAGCAAAGTTGGAGGAAGGCTGTTGAACCAGGAAAATAATCTGGCTTAGCCACCCCATATATTTGACAGTTAATTTTGTATCTGTATTGAAGAAAAACACCCCAGAAAACTGGTTTTTATTGGGCCAGCAAAAAGCTCTGGGTTCTGGCCACCTTATTAATAATATTCTTCTGCAGGAGAGGGACACAGTTCTTTATAAAGATTTATTAATAGTCATTATTATTTGCATAGGAGCTTTAATGTGCAGTAAAAGACCTATAAAGACCAGCAACCAAAGGAACTCTTCGATTTCACGCCGATCTGCACTAAGAAAATACCGAGGATTTTTTTTTTTGGTCTTTTTTTTTTTTTTCAAATAATAATAAAACAAAGAGCTTTCAGGAGCAGCCCCAGCAGAAGGCTAATGTAAAGTGATATATTTGAGCCCCAGGAGGATGGTGTAAGTTACTCTTGCCTCTGAGGCCTGTTTATTGTGTTTGTCTGGTTGCCCTGGGAACCAGCTCACGCCGTTTCACTTTATTTTCTAATGTTCCTGTAAATGTTAGGTAGGGCCGGGATTTATTATCCACTGTCAACACCTCCGGTGGAACGCGCCGCTCGCTGGCGTTTCCTTGGCACGGAGCCCTCCCCTGCTCCCTCTCACCAAAAAAAACCCCTTTTCTTTTCACCCTGAAACGTGTGTGAGTGTGAGTGTGCACACGTGTGTCTGGGCATCCCCGTCCCGATCAATCCGTCCCAAAATTCATTTGTTTATCCAGCAAATCCCCAAAGGCTCTGGCGGGGATGGCGAAGGGTGGCACAGCCACGGGGGAGCTGGGTGGGAGCTGTGACTCATTTTTTGGGGTGAGGTGGTTATTTAGGGGCTGGGGAAGGAGTGTTTACCAGGAGTGTTTATTATCCCAAAGGCAGCAGCGGGATCCTGCTGCTCCTGTCCCCAAAGAGCTCAGGGTAATTCGGAGCGATGAATCATCAGAATTATTAGGGCTGGAATGAGCTGCTTTCCTCTCCTCTCCTCCTCCTCCTCCTCTCCTCCAGCAGTCCCTCGGCATGACAGGGCACATTTGGTGGCAGACTGGTGGGTGTGAGGCTTATTTTTTAATTTGCTTTTTTTTTTGCCTTGGGGTGGGTGGTACCTCCCAGTCTAACACCAGTCTAACAACCGGTGTTTCACTGGGGACACTCTTAAACCTTTGAAATGTCCAACAACAAATGCAGTCCTGACTCCCTGAAAAGTGTGGGTTGGATTCTCCCTGTCTTTTCCTTAATCTTGCTTGGAGCCTGGTCTCTCCTTCCCATTTCCCTGAGGAAAATTCTGAGGAGGATTCTTGCCCACCTCCCATTTCCCTTTACACAGGAACACGTTCCTGCTCCAGTTCCAGATGTAGGAAGACGTTCTTACTCCAATTCCAATTCCAGGAATTCCCATTCCCTCTCCATTGGCCTGTTATAGTGCTGTATGTCCTGGAATTTCTTCACCAAACGGATTGTCAGGCTTTGGGGTGGGCTTTGGAGTCACCATCCCTAAAAGTGTCCCAAAATCCTGTGGATGTGGCACCTGAGGACGTGCTGTAATGGTGGCCACAGTGGTGCTGCTTTGACTTGATGATCTGGAAAGTCTTTTCCAACAATAATGATTCCATGAATCCATGATCTCCACCAACTCCTCTTCGCCTTGTCCCCAACAGGATGGATTTGGGCAGTGATTTTTGGCGTGGCTGCAAATGCCTCTCTTGCCAAAAAAAAACCCCTCACTCTGGAGATTGGTGCTCAGCTTTGCTGCTGGAGGGATTTGCCTGCAGTTTTACAAAGGGATTTGGATTCAGCAGTGGTGAAGAGACGAGCTGGATGAATCCATGGGAAAAATCCAAGAAGAGTCCTTTTGTTCCTGCCCACTCCTGGGGCTGATCCTGCCTCCCACTGTCCAGGAACATTCCCTGCTGGGCAGGAACCCTTCCACCATGGAAACCCCAGCACCCAAAGCATTGGGATGAGACTGAGGGTGCAGGTGATGGGGAATATCCAAAAGATTTGGGAATTCAGCTTGGAAAAGGCCTGGAGCAGAATGGCTGGTGACAGGAAGGAAAGGTCAGACGGGGAAAGTTGGATTTGACAGTGCCAGGCTGTGGGGGGTAGATTTGTCTTTTGGTTGGAATGAATTAAGGATGGTAAAGTCTCTTAGAGAATATCATAAACTGGGAATCCTGTTTCCTGTGTGATGCTGAGGAATTGAAATCTGAATTCCCAAGTTCTGTGTGAGAACTGGAGTGAGTGGCATTAATTAATATTTCAAAGATGCTTGACCGAAGCCTTCCCTGGACTCAGGTGTGATTTTTGGGAGTGTTTCCCAATAAAACCAGGCCCTGTTGCTTTGTTTCAGGGGAGATGATGGAGAGAAAATGGATTTTTCTTTGTCTTTCTGAGAGAGGCGTTGCAGGAAGGCCAAAGCTGTGCACAGAGCTCTGGATTGGCAAATCAGCTCCTGGAATTTGTAACAGCAACAGCCCCTGCAGAGGTTTTACCTGAAGCACAGTCAGTATAAAACACTCACATCCCTCACCCATCTCCACTTGAGGGAATATTTCCAAATGTACAAAGTGTGGTTGTAACTGTTTAAAATGAAAAATGCCACCCTCGAAAGAAAATGTAATGGGCAAAATACCTTTTTAATGAGCCTGAAATGGAATGGGGATGACAGTGACAAGAGTAACTCAGTGAAATCCCAGCTGCTCCTTTTAATTGCTCCTAATTTGCTCTCAGGTGCTGGTAATTGGAACAATTTGCCTTCAGGAACCTGTGAGGTCTCAGACATTAATTGATTTTGTCCTGCTTAATCAACCTCACCAAAACCAGAGCTCATTTCACTGCCTGGTTTTCAGCTTAGAGCTGTTCTGGGTGAGACATTGGGCAGTAAACGTCCCCAGCACCCACCCAACTCCACCACCCAAACCACGCTGGGGACTGAGTCAGGGAGAGCTGAGCACCTCCATTTGCTGTTCTATTCCTGAAAAATACCCTTAATGAGACAGCACAGCACTGGGAGATGGATTAAATAGAAAAAAAGGTGCAACTTGGAGTTTATTCCAACTCAACCAGCCCTAACAAATGTGGTGTTTGCAGGCATTTTTCTTCCTTGTGCTCGGAGAGCAGCTGAGTTTTAATGGAAAAATAAGCTCTGCCTTGCAGGGGCAGCAAGAGAGAATAAATCACAGAATGGGCTCTTTAATTTTCTTTTGAAAAACAAGTCCGGTTCTCAATGTTGTGGTTTAAGGAGGCTCTGTTATTCTATTTCAGGAGGATTCATTATATTATTATCATCTGGTACAGAAAAACAGTGGAGGAGACATGTCAGGAAGTACTGGAGTGGCCACGAGGTCACTGTTGGGGAACAGGAGCCATCCTCAGGGCTGATACTCCTGTCCCAAATGCCCCAGGTGGTATTTCTGAGCCACGTGAGGCTGGGTGAAGCTCAGAGCTGCTTTCACTGCCCTGTCAATCCAACATTTCACCTCTTCCCTCCAGTCTTATCCCCAGGAAAACCCAGGAGATGTTGATGAACACTCAGAAAAAGGGGAGCAGCAGCTGGATTGACACTGGAATCACTTTGGATTCACTCTTATGCCACCAAACCCAGACCCTGAAATTGCTGTAGTCCAGGCACAACTTCAGGAAAGTTGATTTGCTACTCAAAAATCCCCCAGCATTTCCATTTTTTCCCCTAAAGTCTGCCCTATTTAATAAATTCTTCATTGTTTCACTGAACCAATTTGGAGTTCTGTGCACTAAGCAGCATTTTGAAGGTGTTAATCCCTGGATTAGTGCATCCTCTCCAGAAACCTTTTCATGGATCTTTCCCATCTGATTTGAGGCCTTTGAGGAGAATCACCCCCTCAAAAGGAGCAGTTCCATGTCTGCTGCATCGACACCAAACACGATTCCTTACAACTGTAAATTTCCATTTGCCATCACCCATTTTTTCAAAAGGAAGTCGATTGTGAGCCTGGAAAGATTTATGGCTCCATTCTAAAATATCCATCATTTTAAACCCAGCCCTGCTGCTCCCATCCACTGAACTGCCATAGATAGACTGCTAAAGTACTTAAAAAATTATATAAAAAAAATTACTTTACAATATATCCAGACATTTCAAGCCCTTTTGTGGGGCATGGACAAACCCGGGGCCATATTTCACAAAACCTATTTACATTTCAGCTCTATATTTTTTGCTCTTTATGTCCTTTTCCATGGTTCTGCATTGCCAAGGCTTTTTTTTTTTTTTTTCTCTCTGCAGAAATAGAAATTTTCCTTGCTGTGACATCACTGCTTGTCCTCAGGAACACCCCCACCCTCACAAGATCTGACCTCAGGTGTTGGGTTTTAATTTTTTTTTTTTTTTTTTGGTGGAACCATTCTTGTAAACCCAAAGATTTACAGGCTGGGAAAGGTTTCTAACGATCCCAGATTAAGGGTGGGACTTTCCAAACAGTCCCAGCCTTGAGAGTTTGTACTCCATTACCCAGCAGCTTTTCAAAGCTCCACCCTGAAGCTGTGTGAAATTATTCTGGCGGCGTGGAGAGCGTATTTACCTAATGTCAAATATTAAACATTACTGCCCATTAAAATATAGGCCCTCATTATATTTGGCCCGGTGGAAATGTGCAGGAGAGAAGGAGCAATTCTCTTTTCCAGGCCTCTGGAGTTTGGCAGAGGGGCTGGCACTGATTTTTGGTGTGTGCCTGTGGGTTGGGAGCTCCTTTTTGGGGAGCTGAGTCCCATCCTTGGGTTACAATTACCCTCAGAATGCAGGGGGGGACTGATTTTTGGTGTGTTTGTGGGTAAGGATCTTCTTTTCGGGAGCTGAGTCCCATCCTGGTGGAAATGTGCAGGAGAGAAGGAGCAGTTCTTTTTCAGGCCTCTGGAGATTGGTTTAGGGACTGGCACTGATTTTTGATATCTGTTTGTGGGTTAGAAGCTCCTTTTTGGGGAACTGAGTCCCATCCTGGTGGAAATGTGAAGGAGAGAAGGAGCAATTCTCTTTTCCAGGCCTCTGGAGATTGGTTTAGGGACTGGCACTGATTTTTGGTGTGTCCCTGTGGGTTAGGAGCTCCATTTTGGGGATCTGAGTCTGATCCTTGGGCCACAATTACCTGGGAGCCCTTAAAATGCAGCGGGGCACTGATTTTTGGTGTCTGTTTGTGGGTTAGAAGCTCCTTTTTGGGGAACTGAGTCCCATCCTGGAAGAGAAGGAGCAATTCTCTTTTCCAAGCCTCTGGAGCTTGGTTTAGGGACTGGCACTGATTTTTGGTGTGTGCCCGTGGGTTAGGAGCTCCTTTTTGGGGATCTGAGTCTGATCCTTGGGCCACAATTACCTGGAAGCCCTCAGAACACAGTGGGGCACTGATTTTTGGTGTGTTTGTGGGTAAGGAGTTTCTTTTGGGGAGTTGAGTCCCATCCTTGGCCACAATTACCTGGGAGCCCTCAGAACACAGCAGGGCCCACTTGACCACACAAAAATCCTGATGGTTGCTTTCCCAAAGCAGCCCTGTGGGTGCTTTGGGAAAGTCCAGGCCGGAATAACCCCATGTGGGAACACAGAGATTTTTATTCCCAATCCTTCGCCTGCTCTGCTGTCCCCCCTCAGCTCTGGAGGCTGCTGGGGTCCGTGAGGGGGATCCTGGTCCTGATGCCTCGGGAGGGCTGAGCTGGAGAATAAAGCAGAGATTTATTCAAAGGCCTCCAGGATCCACCTTGGGCAGGACAAGAGCCTGGCCAGGGCTACACCCAAGGGGGACCCAAAATGGTCCCAAAATGGACAAAGGGTCACCAGGTCTGACCCTTGGATAAGTTTGGGTCCATTTGCACCTTGGGGTTGAATTGTCCAATTGCAGCTGCAGCTTGTGAGGTCCCATCCTTGTTGTTCCTCCCTTCAGCCCCCCTTGTTTGTGCCTTTGGGCCTGAAAGTTGTCCTTGGTGTCCATTTGGGGAAGGATTTGTTTTGTGTCCCTGCTGTGTGCAGAGCTGAGTGACACAGACTGTGAGCTCAGAGCTGCACCCCTGGGCAGCACAGGATGTGAAAATATCAAAGCCAAAGCTTAAGGCACCAGCCCAAGGATGTGTTTTCTGAGCTTTTTCCCCTCTCCACGTCCTGCACAGCCCAGCAGGGACCAAACAGCCCCAAAATCCCTGGAGCAGCTCCTCAATCCATTAAAATGCACGATGGAAAAAAAAAATAGAAAGAAATAAAATAAATCCCACTGAATTAAGGGCAAACCTGGTTCTCAGCCCTCAGCAGCAGCCACGAGCCTTGGTGTCCATTGGGAAAAGGATTTGTTTTGTGTCCCTGCTGTGTGCAGAGCTGAGTGACACTGACTGTGAGCTCAGAGCTGCAGCCCTGGGCAGCACAGAACCTGAAATACAGCAAAGATAAAACTCCAGGCATCATTCCCTTTATCCCTTCCCACAGATCCTGGGGTCACATGGACACGCATACAGAATTCCTGCAGGAGGAAGAGCTGCTGGAGAGCCCTGCAGCACTCGGGTGACAAGGACAAACAAACCCTCCTGGGGTTTGCTCTGAGCGTGGGAAGCTGCCACTGCTGCCTTTGCTGGGGACATTAGAGCCCAGGTGACAAATCTGGCCCACGGATGGGAAACCACCCCTGGGTTGTGCTGACAGAGCAAATCTTGGGAATGGGAAGGGAAAAAATCCCTGCCAAGCCCAGCTGTGGCCCCACATTGTGCTGGGTTGTCCCCACACGGCCACCCCAGGCTGTCCCTGCCCCTCTTTCAGCTGGAGTGATGACACAGGGATGCTTTTCCCTCAAACCACTAAAAATCTGCTCCGAATTTGGCTGAAAATGCAAATTATTAGTAACAATGAGGGTTGTTCTGGTATTTCTCTGCTCAGATTTTCCTCAGTCTCTTTGCTCTGTGCTCCGTCATGAGGTTTTTTTCCTGACAAAGGCAACCTTGGATGGGGTTGGAGAATTCCCAAGTGTCTGCACTGCTCAAGATCGCAGCTCTGCTACCCAGGAATTTGTGGGGCGGGGTTAGATGGGATTTTGGGAAGGAATTAGTCCCTGTGAGGGTGGTGGGACCCTGGCACAGGTTCCCAGAGAAGCTGGCTTTAAGATGAGCTTTGAGGTCCCTTCCAACCCAAACCATTCCGTGATTCTATGGAAGTAGCAGAAAATCCATCAGTTTGGGGATAAAGCATGAACTGAACCTCCAAATGAAGGGCTGGAGAAGGACAAGGTGTGCTGCGTTTATGAAAACACTCATAAAACAAAAATATTGGGGACACAGAAGCTGGGAAAAAAATTAATCCCACAGGTTCCCCCTCAATCTCCAACCCTTTTCTTGTCAGAGAAGCTCAAAGCCTTCATGGCTGTAACTGTGCTCTTCAAACAGTGACAAGTGACAGTGCTGGAAGATTCTGGTGTCCTTTCAGTGACGCAAATTTTATATTGTGATAGTCACGACAACATTTTTTCCCCAGGAAAACTGCAAAAGCTGTAATTGCCAAGTCTCCCTGACCTGAAAATGGTTTAAGGTCTGCTTTTCCCTGGCCACATTGAAGGGCAAGAAAGGAGGAATTATTTTCATATATAATGATTTTGTGCACTGTTAGTGGGCAATACACAGGGGAAAAGGGAATTAAAAGCATCAGCTCTGAATCCTCTTTGGAGGTTAAAAATGAGATTACTCCCAGTGTTTTAATGAGTATTCCTCTTTTTTTTTTTTTTTAGGGCAGAGGGGTAAAGGGAGAGGGAGGTGGGGGACTGGCTATTCCAGAAAAAAAAGGTGGCAATTGGATGATAAGAATTGGTGGTGTCCCTGCTCCTTGCAGAGGTGCCACAGCCACGTGGGACATCGTCACTATTATGGCTCAAAGTTGGCCGGGGTCACCCCGGTTCATCTGCTTTATACATTGGGAGCCTTCTCCTCGTTACTTGCCAAACAAACCTTTTTATTTTTGCACACGTTTATGTTGATTTTGTGGTTTCTGAAATTGGATTCTGTCTCCTACGGGCCTGAGTTTCCACGGCAACCCCGGCCCTTATCTGCTGCTGCTGTTTGGCAGACAGACAACAAGGCCTTTCAGTTTACTTCTCCCATTTTCCCCCTAATATTATTTTCTTTAAACCACCCCCCCTTTTTTTTTTCTTCTTCTTCAGCATGTTCTTTCTCTTTCTTTTTTTTTTTTTTCCACTTGCCCTTTTTATATTATTTTTACTTTCCCCAACCCCTGTCATTTAAAAATCACATAATTAATTGAGCACATCCTGTGCCACACGGGGCTGCCACGACTTTGAAGTCCCAATAGATCATTTTATAGAGCCGTGGGTACCATTTTTTCCAAGGCAGCACCAGGCGCCAGCTCCAGGCCTTGTGGAATTCAGCATATCCTACTTCAGGTATGATAAAGAAACCTTGGCACCTTCTGTTTGTTTTTACTAATTTCCTTTCCAAACTGCCTTTTCAATATAGAGGAAAGACCTCAGGACTTAAAGTTTGTTATTTTCTCTCCAAAGTTAGTCCCTGTTCCCCCCCTGGCTCCCTCCCTCCCTTCCTTTAAACCAGACTGAACTGCTTCTCCTCTCTCCATGCTAAATTTGCTTTTTTTCCCCCCCCTTTTTCTTTTCTTCAGGAAAGTGTGGTCTGATTTAGCATCATGGAGCTGGGAGCTGTTACTGATCCTGCAGCAGCAGTGAGGCAAAAAGACCCTGACAGGCTCTATTAACCCTTAAAAACAATAAATGATCTCATCAGCCCCTCAAAGACAGAAGAAGAAATAATAATGCAATCATTGACTTGGGTGAGGGAACAAGGCTTTGGGGGATTGATGCTGAAATCCATCCCCAAAGCCCCTGGTGCTGGAATTAACCAAGAGAGGCCGAGGTTCTCTCAGCTGAAAAGCTTTAAAAAAAGGAGAATATGGATGCACAGACATAGCAGAAAACTTGTATTTATAGATATTTATATAGGTATTTATAGATATTTATATGTATATTTATATTTATATTTTATTTATTTATGTGAAGAACAGAGAGAGGGAGACAGAAGTTGAGTGCAAAAATCTGAAATCAAGTGAAAAATAATTGAGCCCGAGCCACGTTGCCTCCTGCATTTGGAACAAAGGGCTGCAAAACTCCCTGAAAACTCTAAATCTGAGTCAGGAACATTTGGAGATGCATTGAAAATGGTTAATTTTTATGGAATTTTAGCACTTTTTGACAAGACAAACAGCATCACTTGGGGTGGGTTTTCTAGCCAGAATGAATCCGTGCAGAATGATTGTCTTCTCCTCTGGAATGGCAGGAATTCTGTGTCACTGAAAAGAAGAGAAATGAGATTTTTTTTTTTTTTTTGTACAGACATTTCGAGCCAGCTCTGACATCTGATGGGAAATCACATTCCTGCCTGTGAATCCATAAAAGGATTTCAAAATCCTGTAGGAAGAAAAAAAAAATCATCTTATTCTCTGTGAAATTTTGAACAGTTTAAAAATGATTTCTGGGCGTATTTATGCTTCATTTTATGCCTTCATTTCATGGCTACTTGGGGTCTTATTCCAAATCCCACATTGGAAATGAAAAATTTCCATTCTTTCTGATGGGCTTTGGATGGAGCAGTGGAGAAACTTTCTGTGGGACTGAAAATGGGAATCAATTCATTACGAAATCCCCGAGGTGGGTTTTAAAAGCCTGGAGAGCAGCAATTGCTCTGTCTGTGGGGCAAACTCATTAAATTCCTTGTCCTGTGCCTTGTGTTTTCATCCTGAGGTGGATAAACAGGCAGGAAAATCCTCATTTTATATTCAAATACTCTTCAAAATGATGTCACTAGGAAAAATGGGTGAATTGAACAGGGCTGGAATTGACAGTGGAGATCTCCAGTCTTTCACAACCCTCTAAAAACTGCTTTATATTGTGAATATTTGATGATGCCATTAAATAGTTTTATAAATTATTTTGTCATTCTGGCTGTTTTAGACAGATATTTAGTGTGACTTATTCCAGTTTTCTGCCTCTCTTTTCCCTTGCCTTCTGGAAAACTCACACATTGACTAAAAGTGAAGAATATAATGAACTTTATGCTCCCCTAATTTGAATCTCATTCACTGTAGGATGACAAAAATAATTCCAGATATGCTTTGAAAATGCTTTTTAATTTTATTTTTTTTTCCCCTGAGATGAATATAGGACTCTTTAGAAAGAAAAAAACCTCCTGAATTATGAAGCATTTCTGTGTCAAAGCAATGACCCGTGTTGATAATTTTGATTTTTTATTTCTCAGTTGTGATGGTTGGAGCTGCAGTGAAATGCGCTATTGAAAACTCCAATATTTGGTCAATAAATCATAAAAGAAATGTCATTTTTTTCCCTTCATTTCCAAACCCTTGGGGCTCTGGGGGAGCTTTGCCACTGGTTTAAGGGAGCCACAATTCCAGGGATTGTGTGGCAGGGAGGTCCAGCCTTGAAGAGCACCTCTGTCCACCCTGACGGGTCACTCAGTTTGCTCTGGCATTTTTGGGGCTTCAGGCAACTCATCTCCACCAATGAACCCATCCATTTCAGTAAGAAAACCCCATAAATCTGGCCTGGATTTGGACCTAAAAATTGGGCAAAATTCAAATGATTTTGGGGTGACCCTGCTGGCAATTCTCTATCAGCTGCCTCCCGTGGGCTGGACGAGGCAGAAAGTGCAAATTCAATCTGTGTGTGCAGGTTGGGAGTGATTTAAAACAGCCACTGGGGCTTTAGGGTAATTTCTTTAACTCTAGAACGTGTTCAGTGCAAACCTACAGGGGTTTTTTTCTTTTTTTTTTTTTTCCCCCCTCTTGCACGAGGCAAAGCAGACAATGAAGTTGCAGAAAGTGTACGAGACTGGTTTTGTTTAACTTTGGTCTTCTCAATTTACTCTCCCTGCCACTGCCCTCTGGATATTTTTATGGAAGCAAAAGAAAATACTCCTTTTATGTATTAGGGCTATGCGTGGGGGTGACTCATTTGGCCATATTAATAAGAGGTAGAGTCAGTTTTATTTTGAAATCTCCTTGCAGAATTATTTGGGTGAAAGAGAAAAATGGTCAGATTGCAGGATGAGGCTGCACGGGGAGAGTTTTACCTTTCCTGGTGTTTCTAATTCTGCAGAATAACAAGATTAAAAAGAAAATACCCAGCCTGGACTGCAAAGACAGCTCATCCCAGGGAAAGCCAGGCTGGGATATTCTTGTTTTGGAGGGGTAGGTGCTGCTCAGGCTGGGAAGAGCTGGGAATTCTTCACATTTTGGTGAAGGGTGATAACACCACACCCTGCTCCAGGCATGGCTTTTCCTCTTGAGCTGCTTTTCCACAGATTGTGAATGGATCCTGATTTTTACAGGGCAAAAATGAAGCTCAAAGCAGACCCTGTCCTGTGTTTGTGTTTTTGGTGGCTCTCAGCACAGGGGGATGTGACAGCTCCATTCTGTCTTCATGTAAGGGCTTCCACATCAGTCTGAAAAATAATCCTGAGCCAAGAAAGAGTAGTGAGGGAGAGAAGGAGGAAGGGGGCCATCAATGGTATTCACAAGTGAATGGTTTTGAGCAGTACAACCCTCCCAAATCTCCCAGCCTGGCCCTCCTGTTTCATTTCATACACTGAATTAAAAAAAACCCATCCATCATTTCATCAGGTAATTTTTGCAGGCAAGTGAAAACAAAGGGCAGCACCCTGATGAAAGCTGTGTACAAGATAACCAAAGCAAAATGTGCTTTTTATAAATTACTGTGTCATGCTGGCTGCTTTGGAAGGATATTTAGTGTGACTTAACCCAGATTTCTGCCTCTCTCCCTCTTTTCTCCAATTCCTTTGCTCTCCTGTTGTGGAAAACTCACACATTCACTAGAAGTGAAGAATATCATGAGCTTTATGGTCTCCTAATTTGAATCCTACTCACAGTAGGATGACAACAATAATCCCAGGTTCTCTCACTGGTGTTACCCTGATGCCTTTTCCTTGGTCTTAAAATTAAGAGTTAGACACGGTTAAGGGATAAAGGGTTTTTATTTCAGTATTTAGTAAGGATCTTTATGGTGTAATAATTTGTTGACGTGGAATATGTTGAAATGTATCTTTACAGGTAGGTTGCGTATATAATTTTATAGACTTTGCCAATTAGCATATTAGAGAAAGATGTTTTAATGAGAGGTGTAAATGAACAGCATTACATCTCTTTATCTTAAAGGATTTTTGAGAAAGATGGATTTAATTTCAGTTTGTAAGATATACTTTAGAGGAGGCTTTGGGTTTTTAAGATAGTGTAAGGTTTTTTTGGCTTTTAATTGTGATGTTTGGTTTTCTGGCTTAATAGAATATTAGGAGTATGTTAAGATATTCGAATTAAATGACTACAAAAAGAATTAAATGAATAATACAAAGGATTCTAAGTATGCATGGTAAGTATATACATACATCCTGTGAATATGTAAGAGGCACATAAGAGAATATATATGAGGTATATAAAAAGAAAAGGCAAAAATTCATCATGGCATCAACCCTTTTGAGGGTTTGCCTCATCACATCACCTTGTTTTCCCCCATCCCACATTTTCCAAGGCTGGAACATCCATCCTTCCTTTTCCCCGTTGTCTGTAGCTGTGCAAAACGTGAGTGATTTCCATGTGCCAGCTCCTCGCCTCAAACCAGCCTGTGTCTCTACCCACAAATAACCCCCCAATAATTAAATTGTCGGGGTTTTGATCTTGCTCACAGGAGCAGAGCAATTTTCCTTCCCTGGTGGATTAGATTATCCTACAAGGTTATGATTCAAGCCTTCCCTCCTCGCTCCGATATGATTCTTCCAGACCTGGGGCCTGATCGGGCCCTGCACAGCACCAGGCCTCTGTTTTCTCTGTAAATACAGCCTACAAAATTTCAACAAGTCAGCCCTTGTGTGCCACACCGGGAGATTGATGACAAACCACATTATTTTTTTCCCCCCCTTTTCCATAGAACTGCCCACAATTACAGCGGGGCTCTCTCCAAACACTGCCGTGTTTTTGTCCAGCAGGGAAAGGGCAGCACAGGCCGGGATCTGCCAGCGGGGCTGGAGGCAACACTGAGCAGCATTATTTGGGGAAAATGCCCTTTTCTTCCCTCTTTTTTTTCCTCCTCCCCCTCCCTATCCGTGATAAAATATTGGACCTGATTCTGCCACGTGGGTTTGTGCAAAGCCATGAACCCACCAGCAAAGGTTATCTCAATACTAAGGAGGGGCTCAGACTTGGAAAAAATTCCCTGAGCTGCTCCCAAACCAGGGAAATTGGTGGAATTGGGATTATTAGCTGTTCCTAGAGATTAGGTTTGTACCATGCTGGGGGTTTAGTCCAAAAAAATCTGTTTTCTGTTGGCCTTGTGTTTGATAAATCAGAGAATTAATAGTGGCTCAGAGAAGGCCACCACCAGACAAATACCCCACGCTGTAAAATGTCAGGAGCAAACAGTTGGCAAAAAGAAATTAAAAAGGTGTAAATATAAAATAAAAGGTATAATATAAAATAAAAGGCTCCATCTCCTGAAAGAAGATGCCTGGAGAAGTGAGACCACACTGCTGTTGCCATCCTATCACCCCTGATATTCAGCTTTTTAAACATCCAGCTTTTAATTCCCAATTTTTGGATTGCCATCCCATCACCCCTAATATCCAGCTTTTAAAACATCCAGTTTTTAATTCCCGATTTTTGGATTGCCATCCCATCACCCCTAATATCCAGCTTTTAAAACATCCAGTTTTTAATCCCCGATTTTTGTCCTGCCATCCCCCCTGCATTTCTCTCGCATCACTAATAAACTCTGGAAAACAGGGATTGCTGGGTGCTCTGATGATCTTTCCAGAAATCTGATAACTGAATTCCCAGACTCCGTGGAGGACTTGGGAGCACCTGAAAAGCAGGGCTCCCTTTTTTTTTCAAGTGAAAAAACTCTCCGAGCATCCAACATCTGTCAGAATTCCCTAATTTGTCACGAGGCTGCAGCGGGCTCATCCATCATCCTGCCACGCCGCGTTGGAAATGGTGCTGAAAAGATCCAAGTCATTGCCTCCAAAATGTTTTCTTTATCTCTGGGCACCTTCAAATCTTCCACGGGAGCCCCTGAAATCTCATTGTTTATAAAATGTGTTTGATTTGGGTGGTTTGTGTATGAAATGAGGGTGGTTGAGGTTTTTTTTTCTTCCTTCAGGGGTGTTTCTGGTCAAAACATGGATGTGCAGCAGATTTCTGAGTGATAAAGAACCCTCTTGTGTTAGGTTTACCCCTTGAAACTTTAATTATTTTCTGCTAATTCCATTTTTTGTTGGGTTTCCTTTACTTATTTACCTAGATCTCCAAATAAATGGTGACATTCCAAGACGTACAGAATATTCACACCACTGTAGGTTAGACATTAATGACTTAATTCTTCAATTGTGGCACCTATATTATCAATATTTAGCCCAGAAAATGGAGTTTCCAATGAGACCAATTTAATCAATCTGATTTTTAGGGTCCAAAAATACAATTTCTGCAGTTTTTCATGCCTGTAAAAATTTTTTTTATGTGCATTTCTCTCATTGGTAGCCCAAAGTTTCTCAATAATTTCTGTGAGACAACTGTGCCTTCTAAATCTTATGTAGCTCTAGAAAAGATACACTAATTCCTGAAAAAAAAGGAATCTGAAATTCTTCTGGAACTGCAAATTGTCTGTGCTTTGGTTGTTTGAAGCTAAATCATTCTGAAAACTTAATTCTTCCTTGGAATTTCAGATCAAAAAATTCTGGAAATGAAACAAGGCCTTGAGGTTTCAGCAAGAGATGAACCAGAATTCAAAGACAAACTTCCAAATTCTGTGTGATTTTCTTGGATACCAAAGCAGATTGGAGAATAAAATGGAAGGTGACTGGAATGATGATATTCACTCCACAAATGTAATACAATTTTAATTCTAGGGAAATATTAAAAATCCAAAATCTGGTTCTAGGAGGACAAGGAATCCTCAGCAACTCAAGCCAGTGCAAATTGAGTTTTTCACAGTTCCCCAGGCAGGGAATGGGAAGGATTTTAAAGGAGTTTTGGCAGAGAAGGAGGATAAAAAGTATTGGGCCGATGCCTCCAGTAGCTCAGAGAATCCCACCAGTTTTCCATGAGATTTCTGACACCTCTGTGGAAAATCTGACCAGTTTAATCCTGGGAGCTGCAGCTCTGCTCTTGAGGAAAAGGGATCCAGGATGGAGTTGGCAGTGCTGGAAACGCTCTGTAGTGAACTCAGAAATTGTAGCAAACACGAATATATTTAATTTAGGGCATTAAAAAAAATATTAAATTTAATTTTTTCGTTGTTTATTTTTCAACAACTGATCAGTTCAGAACATCCTGATCAATCAGATTCTCTGTCAACAGCTTAAGGAGGATGAGTTAGCTGTGGCCTTGCAGGGCACTGAGCTGGGGTGGTGAGGTGAAAGCCAGGGAAGAGGCATATCTTTCCCTTAAATAAAAAAAAAAGAAAAAAAAAAGAAGGAAAAAAAGGAAAAAAGGAAAAAAAAGAAGAAAAAAAAGAAAAGCAGCAATAAAGCAAAAGGCACTTCCTAAAGGTAGCCATTAAATCATTCAACACTCAGCTCCCCCGAGAGCAGAGGGTTCCTCTTTCCTTTCCAGGAGGGGTTTTCAGGAACCATTCCTCATCCCCTGCTCGGTGTCTTCTCCCTGGGCACGATCCCAGAGCCCATCCAGGGGCAGCCCCACACCATTCCCTGGGGTGGCCTTGGGCCCATAGATCACTTCCCAAAAAGTTTCCAATGGCTCCCCAAAGAGGAGGGCCGAGGGCTCTGTTTTGCTCGTGATAATGTGCTAATGCTCCAAG
Source organism: Trochalopteron elliotii (assembly GCA_024734555.1). Taxonomy (NCBI): domain Eukaryota; kingdom Metazoa; phylum Chordata; class Aves; order Passeriformes; family Leiothrichidae; genus Trochalopteron; species Trochalopteron elliotii. The sequence goes on along the minus strand of JANPWX010000125.1, from coordinate 5,675 downwards.
ACCCTGCATAAATCTTCTCCCTGCATCATCATTTGTCAAAGTCACAACACGGGGCTGGAAACAGCAAGAAAAAAAAAGCCCCAATTCAACAACAACAAAAAAATATAAAATAGGATGAGATAGAAAACGTGGCTTTGTTTTCTTCCATGTCCCTCCCATGCGATTTTCCCCCCCTCCTCTCCCCCTTTCTCCTTTTCTCTTAATCTCTAAACCATCTGATTGTGGAGGAATGGTAAAGAAAGGGTTTGGTTTCTTTAGTTTTTTTGTGTGAGTGCACACGGGCATGGTCTGCTGGACACTGAGAAATGGAAACTCGGAGTTTGCTGGAGGAGCCTTTGCCACCTCTGCTGAGGAGAATGCTGTTGGGGAGAGGGCTGGTGGTCCTGGCTGTGCTCCCCAGTTTAGTCATCATTTGGGCTGATCAAATTAGATGGAAAAACATGACCCTATCAAAAGCCCTGATGGCTGAGGGAGTTTGTTTTTAATAATCTCTGAGGGAATGATCCCACAGACCACATCAGGATGTTCTCCAGTGCTTGCTGGAAGTGAAAAGAAGTCATGAGAGAGAGAAAATCAAACTCGTTTCAATGTTTTGTTTCTCTTTTCCTTTTCAGCTCCATTTCAATGCCTTCGTCTCAATTTTATTGTTTCCCCCCTGCCACCATCTCCTTGTCATCCTGATAAAATGGTTCTATTTCAAACACCTCCTGGAGATCACTGGATGGGGATGTTCAGCTGATGTTTGTGCTCTGAGGTGCCAAGGCAGACACATTTTAATTATTTTCCCATTGGTAATTCTGTCTTAGATGAGTACTTGATGTCCAGAAAGGGAATTGTGATGGCATTGGAGCCCTGTCCCTCCCCTGTGTTCCTGTTAATAGATAAACACCCATTACAGGTAGACCAGAAGGAAAATAAAGAGATTTCTCCACCAGCATTTAATTGGATCTACTGGGAAGAGCCCAGACTTCGAACCTGACATTTTAATCATTACCAGGCCAGCCAAAAACAGATGAAAGCAGGTGGGAACTGAAGGGAAAACAAATGTGAATTGATGTGGTGACACCAAGCCCAGCTCAGTCCTGCTGTTTCCAGTCAATTATTATTAAATACATGGACATGGCAGGATAATCTACAGCTCCAATGCAGCCATTCCCAGCCCTTCCCAGCCCTTCCCGGCCCTTCCCGGCCCTTCCCAGTCCTTCCCAGCCCTTCCCAGCCCTTCCCAGCCCTTCCCAGCCCTTCCCAGCTCTTCCCAGCCCTTCCCGGCCATTCCCAGCCCTTCCCAGCCCTTCCCAGCCCTTCCCAGCCCTTCCCAGCCCTTCCCAGCCATTCCCAGCCATTCCCAGTCCTTCCCAGCCCTTCCCAGCCCTTCCCAGCCCTTCCCAGCCCTTCCCAGCCCTTCCCAGCCATTCCCAGCCATTCCCAGTCCTTCCCAGCCCTTCCCAGCCCTTCCCAGCCCTTCCCAGTCCTTCCCAGTCCTTCCCAGCCCTTCCCAGTCCTTCCCAGTCCTTCCCAGCCATTCCCAGCTCTTCCCAGCCCTTCCCAGCCATTCCCAGCAGTGCCAGTGAGGTCCCTGAAGGCAGCAAAGCAAACTGAGATCAGCCCCGTGCCCCTGGGACACGCTTGGGGCAGTTTTGGGTGGCAGAACCCAGCCTGAAACGCCAGAATAAGGCAGAATAAACAGAACATTTTTATTGAAGCATTAAGGGATGGTGTTGGTAGCCACTACTGTTGGATTCCCAAATCCAGCCAGAGCCTGGAAACTCTTCCAGGGTTGGAGTGAGGAGCCGTGAAACCTCTCCTTTGTTGCACTCTGACATTTGATATGCATTAAACATTAAATATTAAACATTCTGCTAAAGGCTGACTGGTCTCCCTGCATTGAAGTGGCTCCGTTGGTGCTCCCAGCTCTCTCTAGGCTTTATCTCTGGTGTCCCCTTACAGCCTGGATGTGAGATCAGGCCAGGAAAGGGCCGGGATCTCTGTCCGTGCGGGAGCCCCCGGCAGTGCTGGCAGCATTCCCGAGCCCTGGCATCCTCCCCCAGCCCAATTAGGCTTCACCTCAGGTAACTCTTCAAAAGAAAACTCTCAATAATCAGAACGTGATGGGCGACACGTCAGGAAAAGGCAAACCAGAGCCTGAAATCCAGCACGGAGCCGCAGTGGAAAACAAGCCATGGGGTTGTTTCCATCGGGGAAGTTTGGAGGCTGTGCAAGGGCTGGGAGGGAAGAGGGGGCACCCCAGGATGGGATGGGGAAGGGAGGGCTCCTGGGCAAAGGTCTGCTCCTAACAGGATCCTCATGGAGCAGGTTTTGGGTTTCACACCCTGCTGACAATTTGCTCTGGTTGGGATGGGGAGGATGAGAAGGGAAATGTTTGTGGGGTCTTGTATGGGGATGGGGAGAAGGGAAATGTTTGTGGGGTCTCACATGGGGAGGAAGAGAAGGGAAATGTTTGTGGGGTCTCACATGGGGAGGAAGAGAAGGGAAATGTTTATGGGGTCTCTGTCTGGAGAGAAGGAGCCACATGATGCTGCACTGTCCTTTTCCATTTTCTTTCTCTGTCCCAAATCTGAGTGCAGCTTTTTGGGGATCCTGCCACGCTTTGAGGATTTGGGGGTTTGTGGAGCAGGATGAGGCTCAGCTCCAGCATCCCTGGTTGGTTCCACTGCTCCCCTTGCACACAGGATCCAGAGGGAGAGGGAAAACTGAACCCAGAGGGGGATTCCTGCATCACCCCCACGGGATCCCTGCCAGCCCTCTGGCACTGGGAATACTGGGATGGGGGAAGAGCCTGGGTTGATTCCTGCTCCTTCCTCACCCATCCCCATCCTCACACCCCTGAGGAGTTGTGATGGATGGGGTTATTCCACGTGTGGAAACTGGGCTGGAATTACCCCTCCTCCTCTGATGCCTGGCTCTTCATTAGGTATGTTTTCTATAAACAGAGATTAAATTAAAAAAAAAAAGAAAAAGAAAGACGCTGGAAATACTCTGAGGAAAGTGTGTCTCTGGGAGCCAAATGAAACTCCACATAATCCCTCTTCTCTCTGTGAGGAGAGAATAATGTCCTCCAATTAATTATATCGAGGCATATAATTACACACTTACACAGTCAAAGACATTTTGTAGCAGGAACGAGATTGAATGTCAATCCCAGCTTCCAAAACCACACGGAGTTAAAACAAATTTTAGCTCCCATATTGAACTTTTCAAGCCACTTTTATTAATATGTGGAGCGATTATTGTTGACTGGACAAATTATTTGGGATGGAGTTTTTTGCTGCAGTGCAGAGCTGGCAGTGCAGAATGCCAGACTCCACGGAGAGCTGCAGTAAACCAATATATCTGTGTAAAAAAAAACCAAAAAAATCTGGATTTTCAGAGATTGTTATCAAAAATAGATGCTGAATAATGGCTGGTTTGGCCAAGAACAATATGTGGTGTTCTCACCTAGAGGTTCCTTATTTCCCTGTGGATTTTTGGCCTCCCTGGGCTGTTTCCCTCCCAAATTCATCCCGTGGAGGTGGCAATGCCAAGTTTGATAGAACTCGTGGCTCTTGTGCGGAGGAGTTGAAAGCACAAGATAAATTATTGGAATTTACTGAGCAACATTTTCACTCTGGGACTGAAAGGGAAGAGTGGCTCCTAAAAACAGCATTGAACACTATTAAAATGATTATTAAAAACATGATTATTATTATGATATTATAATAATCATGATTATTAAAAACAACCAAGCCAATTAGAGAAAACCCAGCATTTTAAATAGGAAGATTTGCTCCTGGATATCTATAGAGGAATTCTTTTTTTTTTTCAGGCAATGTTTGCTGCTGGATTCTGATGTCTCAATCAGGATTTTGGGACACAGATTTTCCCTTATTACATTTGATCCAGCGTGTAAGGAGATATTTTATCACAGCCCTGTAACTATCAACTCCAAGTGATTATTTGCTTCAAGTTAAGCACGAGCTTAACTCCTCTTGTTGGCTCTGACATGGACATTCCCACCAGTATAATATTCCCAATCCCTCCTGTTGTTACAGCATTCCCCATAACGGGAACCCCAATATTACTGAGGGCTTTGGCAACCTTGGCCAATGTCAACAGAATGGGAGGTGCTATTTCATTAATTTCCCCTGACTTGGGACAAAAATAACTCCATCCATGTCTTGGTTTTGTGTTTCAACCTCCAGGAGAACAATTTTCTTAAAAAATAAAGAAATTGGTTACTTTATACCCCGGCTGGTTACATTAGACTGTAATTTCACGAGGCATCAGTGATTCCAGGGGCTGATTTTCTGACAGGCAAAAAGAAAAAATAATAATAATAATAATAAAAAAAAAAATGACCACACACTTGCGAGCATCAGTAGTCACCTCTCCTCATGCATGAAGCACACGGACACATTTTTGGCCAGCAGAAACAGGGGAAGGAAGAAGCAGAGACGTGTTTTGGGTTCCTGACACACATTTGGGTTGATGAAGGGGGATCCCAGGGTGAGGACAGAAAAATGGGTCCCCGTGGGGCAGGGGCAGGATCTCCTGCAAAAACAGAATGAGAGAGAAAATCAGGGCAAGCAGAACTTTCCTGCTGGGGGAGAGACCACAAAAAATGGGAGCAAACAGATAAAGGCAGGGAGGATTCCTCCTGGTGGAGCTGGGTGTCAAGGTATTTATGATTTAGTCTCTTCTGTATCTCCTCAGCTCCTCCTTAAGCTGGATTTAGGGGTTTGGTCTATTTTTTTTTTGTGTGTGTGTGTTTTGTGAGGGCTTGAAATGAACCCTCACAAACCCTTCTGCAGGACTCTGTTGTAAATTTGTAGCAAGCCAAATGTTTAAAATCTAAAGGCCACCTGCACAACTCTGAAACTTGTGCAACAAATGGTTTTCCATTCCTTTTTTTTTTTTTTTTGAAAAATATTTCATTGTTATGATTTTTTTTAATGCTGTACAATCAGCAGTAACACCACAATCGCATGTTTGAAGCTGGTATTAATAATTTTACAGCCAGTAAACACCTGAAACCTCTCCTCTCCTCTCTTTATTGGCTCCCTGGATTTTTTATGAGTGTATTGCTGCAAGTAGGGCAGTGCAGGGAGTTGCCACGTTGGGAAACACCAGGTGCCCATCTGTTTCAAAATCATGCCTAGAGTTAAACTTAAAATGCTTTAAAATCAGGAGGGGCTGAATTTTGACCCAATTTTGACCTCCACTTTGCTATGATGGCAAAGCAGTTTGACAGAAAGTTTGGTGAGTTTTGGCTCTGTAAAGGATCCAGGAGGAGAGCAGAGTGAGAGGGAGGAAAATAAATTTTTTGGTTTTGCTTAGGGTTGTCTGAAAGGGTTGGTCACTGTATGGGGTCACCCTTCCCCTTTGGAGTGTCCAGCCCTGTGGTGTCCCAGTGGGATGTGGGAGGGAATTGTGGCTGCTCCATCCCTGGAAGTGTCAAGGCCGGCTTGGATGGAGCTTGGAGGAGCCTGGGGTGGTGGAAGCTGTCCCTGCCCATGGCAATGAGTGGAATGAGATGAGATTTAAGGCCCCTTCCCAACCCATTCCATGACTCCAAGATCTGTTTCAGCCAGCATGGCAGAAAGGAAGGGCTGGGTGGGGTTTTCTTGGCCTGGAGGATGTGCCCAAGTCTGTCCCTGTCCCACGAGGGCCAGAGCTCA
>JANPWX010000124.1:0-17319 GCA_024734555.1 Trochalopteron elliotii | reverse complement strand
TCCCAGAATGGGAGAGGTGTTTCCACATACCAGGATTTACTTTGCAGTCTCAGAGTTACAAAGTACAATATTTCTAATACATTGTTTTATTTACCACATCTATTACATTGCTTATATTTTAATACATGAATTTATTCATCATATCTATTGCAGTACTGTACAGTCCTAAGTCCGGCCTCAATCCAACTGTCTAACAACGAGACATCATTTAGAAGCAGTCTGCAAATGTCATCAAGATTGGGACAAAACTTTGCTTAGTCCTTGCCTTCAGTCTGGCTCTTCATATAGCTGAGCTGTTCTTACCATGAAGCTAAAAAAGTTAAGACCTGAGTACAGGATTTTGTTGTCACTTGAGGTCTGGCCTATTTGCTCTGTGTTTTCTTTAAACCAGCTCAGTTTTAGAAATTCCAAGAGAAAAAAAAATTTCCAAATCTTCAAAACCTCCAAACCACCTCCCCACCCCCATCCCCCCCAATCTTGGTAAAATGCATCTTGTCCTTGCACTGTTGCTTTAGTTTGTCTTGAGAACAGTTTCAGCTCCCAGATTCTGTTCCTAAACTTAATTTTAGTCTTCATCCATCTTCATTAGGAGGTTGTCACAGGGTTTGTGATCCATGTAACTGAAGGATTGCTTTTATATGGATACAGCACAATACTTACTGTATGTCAAGTAAAATGGTGAGTGGAAGCACTGTGCTGTTTCTGACGTGATTGTAGTCTGTTTTTTCTGTTTCTCCTGGGACTTGCCTTAGTCAATGATCCCACAGTTGTATAGAATTTTGTGGGATTTTAGTCCAACTTTGTTTTCCACGGGTTCTCCCGGAGCATCATAACTAAATGTAGTGGTTTGAAGGCAAAACGAGTGAGAGGCTTCAAGTCAGAAATACAATTAAATAGGAAGAAGAGAAAAAGAATAAAATAAAATAGATGCAATAATACAAAAGACCACTGACAGAGTCACAATACAACCTGAGTGGGAAGACAGAAGCAGTGATCCCATAGAAAGGTCTGGTAGCTCTGATCCTCTGGGAATCCAGTGGGAAAGGTCCCCCGTATTGTCCCAAATCCCAGATTATATCCAGGTGAGAATGCTTGGCTCCTCCCCCTGGGCGGAGCAACTCACAATGGGATAATGAGTCATACAGGGGGTCCTTAATGGCCCATTAAAGAGAGATAACTCCCGGAGGGAGTTACCTATGAGTCATGCAGCAGGCCATTAACAGAAGACCCATTAACAAAAGACCCATTAGCAGAAGACCCATTAACAAAAGACCCATTAGCAGAAGACCCATTAGCAGAAGACACCTTAACAGAAGACACCTTAACAGAAGAGGGAGGGGGAAATCTGGAAGAACACTGCTTCAGCAATTGGCTTCAACAGTTCATGAAGATGGTGATAGAATACTTTGTGCATATCTTATACTGCAACCCAGGACACTAAAAAAAAGGAGTAAGTACAGGGAAAGCCAGGAGGGAGGATGTGTATGAAAAGCCAGAGAGACATGCTTAGCTTAGAAAGAAGAAAAAGGTATCCCCTTTGTTAAAAATTGTGAATAGCAATGTGATATATGATATAAAATAATACATGCTTAAGAATTAAAGATTCCAAAAACTGTAAAACCACGAGCAACTACAGGGTAGAGACTGATTTGTAATTGTAAAACACGGGCGGCAGTGAGGAAGAATAGGATTTGCAATAGAAAAGGGTGGCATCGATCGAAGATGAGCCTTCTCCAGGGATGGGCCCAACAATGCCCCAGTGATGAGCATCCGGACATGCATCTACAATAAGATAATCTGCGTCATCAAGGGTGTGCATCCCAATACCAGATTCCTGTAAAACTGATCAAGCATTCATCCCTGCCCATAAAACTGTTTTGTAAAACCAGCAGCAAGAAAAGAAGTTACATTAATATGCAAAGTGAGCAAAAGCAACAGAAAGAATGAAAAAACCCTGCCTTTGTCGAAAAACTATATAAAACAGACCCTGCAGAAGCCGAATTTGTGAACAGAGAAGGTTCGGAGTGATAGAGTCCGAATCTAGGTTCACCCAGCGCCGATCCCAGGCTCAACGCTGTCTCTTTTGATTGTGGCTTTCCGAGACCGATTTTGGTAGCGCAATAAAATCTGCTTTTAATTATCAATTTGGCTACGTCGTGTATAACACCAAGAATCAACATTCATTAAGGGATTATGTATTTCAAAGTTTGTATTTCTTACTACTGGTTTGTTTGTCAAAGGAATGTATTCAAACTTGAATTTTTGGAACATATTATATTTTTAAATTGTTTAGCAGTCCAGTTCTTACGTAAACATCAGACACCTGAAGGGTATTTTAGCTGGAGCTGTTAAAATTTTAAAGTTAGTGAAGTTACTTGGTGTGTTTTATATATTGCTTTTTTCTTTCCTCATTGGCACTACTAGTCTGGTAAAAGGGGCTAAAATATGTATCTCAGGCTTGTTGTTACATGGTATTACTGTATTTTTGTTTGTAGGACTTTGTTGTCCAAGTAGATTGTACTGTGGAAAAGCTGACCAAACAGTAATTAACTTGAAAATACTAATGTCAATTTTTTTGATTCCTTTGAAAGTTACCATCCAGCTGGCTTGTAAGCAGTGAAGTTATTTGTTATATTTATTAATTATGTTAATAATTTTTATTTTTTTAAGTGAGATTGTTGCAAATACCATGTTAGTTGGTAAGAGAAGTTAATTACTGTAAGAGAAGTTAATCACTCTTTAAAGTCAGTATTTTCAAAGTCAGTAATTTCCTTTCTGTGATTAAAAAAAAAGGAATTGTTAAACTGGGATTTTTTTTTTGCCTTTGGTTTCTTGGTGGCAATTCTGAAAGATTAACTTCACAAATATGCTCTGTTACTTTCTTTTCCAAGGATGATAGGGAGCTCAGGCCCTCATAAGATGCTTTGGTGTATGGTCTTTCTAGCAACTCCATAGCCCTGGGTTTATAACATAGGAACCACTGGTAGCTGTTCTAGCAGTATGACTGGAATTACGGTAAATACTTGGTTTTGTTTAGCTCATATGTGATTGCATCTTCCATTGACAGCAGACACGGGAGTTGGCATTCTCCTTAATCACCGTCGGCTAGCTTGTGATCCTAGGGAGCAACTTTCTGTATGTTTTTAGAATTAATTTGCCAAAACCTATAGTTTGAAATTCATGGATGGGTTGACTATTTATTGTTTGAGGGCGCCATGTGCAAGTACTTTGCTGGTAGTTATGGATGGATTCTAAAATTATTTTCAAATCCTCTTTGTCTTTGCTGTGGTAGGCTAGAGATTACCTGACATTGATTGAAGCAGCAGATCATACACGTTTTGATTGGGAGTAAGGAACATCACAAAATACTTGAGCACCTGGCCTTTCTTGGGAATATGCACCCCTAAGCTGTGCTATTCCTTATGCGATGAACTGTGAATAACTAGTGGAGGGTTTCATGATTTTTTTTAAGTCAGTCTGGTCTGCCAGATGGTATTCTGCTGTGCTGAATTTTGTATGGCAAAATGGTTCTGAAGTTTCATTTTGTCTGCACTAGAATTTGTTCAGAGAATTGCCTTAGCTGTAAGCTCAGTAAGAAATATTTCTTTGCAGCATAGCCAGTTTACAGTTGTGACTTTTTATCTGGCTGTGTGACTTTTAATGTTGGCACAAGATGGTGGAGGGGAGTAAGAAATGAGAATGGGGGTTAGTTGCGATCCCTCTGGTTATGTCTGCTTGATTTTTAAACATGCTTCACTCCAAATGATCTGAACTAAGAAATCTCACTTAAATCGTTTTCAGAAGTGTAAAAGGACAAGAGAGATTTTATTGATACTCTGGTATTTCAGCTGATAGATGAAACGCTGCAACAAGGCTCATGTTGTGCCTAATTGAGTGTTGTCCAATCAATGGGCTTCAAATGGCATCTGAAGGAAAAGTTAAGCTGTGGATACATGGTTTTTCAAATCCACCTTATTTTTACTGTAAATGTTCACATTTGTAGAAAAAATAGTCCATATGTGAAATTAATCCTAGTGCAGTGACTTTTGCATTCATTGACCTGTGTTAATTAGCATCACCATGATGCTTAATTGTAATCAGCACATTCAGTGTCTCCTTTCTTCTGAGAGTTTTTCTGCAGCAGTACTTTTTTATATTTAAAACAAAAGAATAGTATTTATGGAGTATTAGTGGTTATTCAGTGAAATCCCTTCTGTAATTTTTGAGGGTAAGAGACCAGACTATTGCCAATTGAGAAATGGAGACATCACACCTGTATTTAGATCAGAAGCCAAATTTATTGAGCATACAAGGCTTTTATATAGGGAGGGCTTTTTGTATGGCACTTATATAGGGTTCTATTTTTGGTAACAATTTCTTATTGGTTATACATTCTTTTTGTCATCTAGTATCATTATCTTATCACAGAGTTTTACAACATGTTTCTTGTTCACTTATTCCCCAGGGAGCCTTTATCTGTGTCTGTCTCTCCCACTGTTTCTGCTTGATCAGGCCTAAGATATCAGGCTCCTTTATCAATTCCATTATACTGTCTGTTTTATTCCCCATATTTCTCCCTCCCTATTTAACCAAAAACACGCTGAAGTGACTTGTCTATTATTTTTTTCACACACTGTAAAATATAGGGAATAGCCATAACAAGATAATGCTTAATATATATAAGCCTATTTTAACTACATTTCTTATTTTTCCATTAAGTCCCTAGAAGCTGACTTAGCCAATTAAGTCTGTTATCTATGTGCAGTTTGTTTACACCCCCTTTTTGGGCTTGAATGCTTGCATGTATCGACTGGGAGTGGTTTGACAGGTTCATGCAACATATTCTATCAAAATTTTCACATCTATGTTTTGTGATAAAAGCAAAAAATCAATCACTGCCCTATTTTGCAAAGTCATGTGTCTAATAGAATTAACGTCAGTTAATAGTTCTGTTAATGCTAAGGACATGGCATTAGTTTGTTTAGCTAGCCAACAACCCAATTTGTTAAATAATCTTAACATTTTTCTTGCTGCTACACCAGGGGTAAAAAATTATGCTGCCCATTGCTGTCCTTTAGACCAAAAATCAAACTGGTCATCACAATTTTGTTAAAATCTTGTAAGGTTTGCTTAGTTCTAGAGGAATATTTATGTTGAAAAATCACGGATGTGTTTGGGGTTAAAAGGGACATTCCCTCAATGTTACATGGCTCTCCTTTAATATGTGGTGGGATGGCAGGCTAAACCCTGACCCCACAAATTAAAAATACCCCAGGAGGTAAAAGTAATGGAGCACTGGTTGAGCGAGAAACATTCTCAGATGTGTAATTATACTAGGCGCTCCCATTTTTATACACAGGGTGATGAGGGGAAACATCCCAAGCCTTAGACTGATTTTTCCCAGAATAATTTAACCTTACACAAAGATCCATTTTCACCGAGCTCAGAAGTTCTAACACTTGAGGGTTAAGGGATGCTAGGGAAAGATAAAGGGTCTATCGATCCCAGGCATCAGTATGATTGCTGTTTTGCAATATTGTATTTGCCTGACTTAGGCAAGACTAATTGTCTCAGGGCAGAGCAACAAGGCATGTTGAAAAACGATTATCAAGGGATGTAGTGGCCAAAGGATAAGGCCCCCAATATCTTACCAGATTCTGTATCTTTCACTAAAACAGGAACTTCTTCTTTTTGTTGCAATTGTGAATTACAATTAAAATGTCAAACAGTTCGTGGGTTAGCGTCCATCAAAGTAAATTCAAAAAGTTGAAAACATAAAAGGCTTTCTGCAGTCTCTCAGAAGAGGTGCCATCTCTGGTTCCCCCTTCCTGTTGAAAGTAAGAGATCCTTGAGAGAGTCATTGGTCCACCCAAACTGGTTTTTTTTTTGCTTTCCAGGTTATTTTTAAAGTGTCGTGCACTTCAATGACCCCCCACTAAAAATCTGATTGAATTCTAAAGCCCCATTTGGAGAAGACATCCGTCCCCCATAGTACCATTGGCACTGCTAATATAGATGATTTTACTGAGGCGAGGTGTCCTTCAGGGACTTTGATCTATATTGAGTGGCAGCTTTGACAGCTATGGCTGCTTCCTCCAATGCCTGAAAGTGCCTGGAGCACTTTAGCAAGGGGCCATTGTGGGGGCCATTTGGCTTGAGAGATAACTGTAACATCAGCCCCTTGAGAGATAACTGTAACATAGGCCCCTGTGTCTGTGAGACTGATGAGTGTCCTTTGTCCTTTTAATGTTAAGGTACATGGGGATGTGGGGCATTGTTCTAATATAGGTTGTACCTAGCATACTTGGGGTATTTCAGTAGACCCAAAATCCCCTTTTTGCATTATGTCTATGAAAGGTATGCTCATGGTTTGGAGGAGTAAAATTAATTGAGCTATTCGAGTTCCTTGGGACTCATGCAAGTGCAAGGTGGTTGAGGTGTCTAGGTGTCACGATCCGTTACTGCGAGTGGGAGTCGTGATAGTTCGTTAACTGATCTCGGAGTGCAAAAAAACAACACAGAAGGGATTTCAGTATTAATCAAAACAAACGCACTTTTATTAGTGCCAGCAGCAAATGTGATAGAAGGATTTGAAAGGAAATGAAGAATAGAGAGAAAAGAGAAAGAGAGGGTGGGTAATAGCTACCAATGGAGAGATTAAATCCTCGTGGTCCGGCCAATAGATCTGCCTTCTTCTGTGGGGTGATCACGAAGTCTTTGGTTAACTCAGGGGTCTTTATAGTCCTTTCCAAAGGAACAGGCAGTTGGCCAAAAGGTGGGGAGATTGTTACGATGTGTTTGTTTTGAGAGAATGAGAACAGGTACAGAAACAGACCGGTCTGGCAGCAAGCACAATCAATTCACTGTGACTTGCCCATTGTTTCTGCTCAAGTTCCAATAGAAATGCATGCTAGTTTTTTCCATTGAACACACCTAAAGGCAACACTTGGCAAACATCCCACCCCAACCAGGCCAGAACTCCTGTGTTGGGGTTTTAGAGTCCTTTAAGGGTTTCAGTCTCTGTCCTTGACGATGGTCGTGAGGCAGATGAGGGATCTTTGGACTGTCTCTTACACTAGGCTATGATCATAATCTCATTGTTAAAGTCAGAGTCAGTAGCCCCAGGGAGAACAAACAGTCCTGCCAAAGAGGTGAATGATCGACTTAAAAGCAATGCATGCATACACAGCCCTGGTGGTTCGGGAACTTCTGTGGGAAGCAAATGAACAGATGAATTAAGTAATGTTACTGTGATGGTGGTTGCCAGGTCCTGTTTAGCGCTCCTGGTGTGGAGGGTTGTTAATCAGTGATGGGCTGGTGAAGGCTGCTTGTGGTGGCTGGGCAGAGGCTTGCTGTGGTCTGCTCTGAGGCATCAGCTGGGGCATTTGTGTCTGTGTGTGGTGCTGCCCTGTGCTCTGGCTCCGGTTTCCTGATATTGGATGCCCTTCAAAATCATATTTGGAATGACATTTATTAGCATACTGCCTCCTTTTACAGCACCAAGATTAAATACTGAAAGCTTTGTATCTGGGCTCCCCCCTTTTCGAATTAGTCCTTTTTTAAACTTCCATATTTCCTGCACCCAAAGCACGTTCAGGGGTCCCCTGTTGTAATCTTCAAAGCTGCAAAAGCATTAGCTATACCAGCCCATACCAGCTTCATAAATAACTGCTGCCGTATGCTAAAGTGCCGAGGTGATTACATGCCTCCATCATTTCCAGCAAGGGGTATTCCTCCTTAGGCAAGGACTTAAACAGTTTTTTACAGTCCTTATTAGCATTTTCAACAGCTAATTATAAAAGCAACACTTCTCTGACAGTGTTCTCAATTTGTCTTTCAAGAGCTTGTTTTAAGCTGTCAATAAATTGCATCAAGGACTTAGCATCTGGATCTATTGGTCCAGGATCAAAGGGGTACCCCTCCTCCTCACTGCTAGAGCCACTGTCAGCAATACAGGCTGCTAACAACAGGACGCCTTCTCCCTTCTTCACTGGGCAGAGGGAGGGTTGATGGCTGTGGCCACTTTCCAGTATCAAGGCACCAGTTTCAAGCAGGCAGAGCAGGGTAGGGTAGAGTCCCTGCAGCCCCTCAACATAATACCCAGGGTCTGACCTTGGCAGTACAGACCATAGTTATATGCATAGCCTGAGAGAGGGGACTTCTCAATGGTGCTCTGTAAACCATGGTTTAACCTGGTTTCCCTGCTCCCGAGTGCCCCTGGCCCCTTGTTTTCTCCTTTCCTCTGTGTCTCCATTGGTTGTGGGACCTGGTGACCGGCCCTATTTTCCCTATGGGACACTGACCTTACCTGCCCTTTGCTCCGCTCCCATACCTCGAGGTCATTGGCTGCTGAACCTCATACTTAAGCCTGAGACCAGCACAGGTTCACTCCTTTTGCCCTGGATTTCCCTTTGGCTCCTGGAAATAAACCTGGCTGCAACTGATCTAGTGCAAGGGCCTTCTGCCTCTCTTTGCTGAGCTAGCCATGTGGCATGCATGGATGACACATGTGAGGTTGACTGCTTTGCCTGAGTTTCCCCAAGTGGCTTTTCCACCAGAGAGGCTTATTGGGGTCTGGGCTTCAGCTCCACTCCTAAACAACACAACGTTACAGGAGGGGGCTGGCGGTATCTGCAGAGGACACAGCCTGAGACTGCTCTTACTTTTTCAATGTGTGAAAGATCACCCTCCACATGGATGGATGGGAGCATACACATTACTGGCTTGTGTCTCCTAGTAGCTAAATCATAGAGCTTAATCCCAACATCATCCCAAACAGCAGTTGTGAAAATAAAGGACGCAGTTATGTCAGGATGCTAACAGCTTCCCATTTCAGAGTAAGTTTCAAGTCCAGCTTTGGCAAGGATTTGCCATGTTTCACTCGCAAGCAAAGCAAGCATTAGCTTAAAGACGCCTCTCTCTTCGTTAGACATGCTTTGTCCCTGTCTCACCTCCTTCTCCGTGTAGGGGTTATTTCAGGCCCACTTGTACCAGCACTTCCAGTTCTGGGGGGGCTCACTGACAGCAGCCAGATTAGGCTGGTCCTCGCTCCTCACAAGGGGCACCAATTATTGGCAATTGATAGTTTAGATCAGAAGCCAAATTTATTGAGCATACAAGGAGTTTATATAGGGGCTTTTTTTTTGTATGTCACTTATATAGGGTTCTATTTTTTGTAACAATTTCTTATTGGTAACACATTCTTTATGACATCACGTCACCTAGTATCATTATTTTATCACAAGGTTTTACAACATTTCTTGGTCACTTATTCCCCAGGGAGCCTTTATCTGCGTCTGCCTCTCCCACAATTTCTGCTTGATCAAGCCTAAGATACCAGACTCCTTTATCAGTTTCATTATACGCTCTGTTTTATTCCTCATACCAGATCATCTCTGAATGAAAACTGTGTCCCTGATAGTTCCTAACCATGTGGAAGAGTCTGTAGGTTGAATTGTTACTGTGTATTAGCAGTGTATTTAAAACCAGTGAACAGCAGAAAAGATAATGTAGAATGGCAGAGATTCTGTTGACAAACTCCACTTCTCTATTGACAGATGAACCTTTGTTTGCCTGCAACATTTCAGTCTCCAGAGATGAGACCCTTAGCCAAAAAGAGGACACCCTGTCCTCACAGGTTGAGGGATGCAATATGTGCTATCAGTACAGAGTAGGTGATGAGAGCACAAAGTTGAATCTATTTTTAGTTAGTAGAATATGCATTTGTTGTGTCACCTGTAAAATATATTTCTGTTCTGAGATGTACCTGCTGCAGGCTGGCTGTCTTGTCCATATCTACTGTGAAATGGGGGGAGGGACACACACAGACACGCTGAGGTGCAGGGAGGGAACTGTCCCCTGCTTCCCCAGAGGAAGAAGTGGTGCTGTAGGCTGCATACTTGGAATAGTATCGTGAGAGGCACCAAGGCAGGAGAGAGCTGTTAAATAGAAGCTCAGATGGTTGAATTATGAATAAAGCATGTGAACAGGCACTGGAACATGCAGAAATTGAAACTAGCAGGGAATTTCAAGTGTAAAATTGTTCCACAGTATGGAAACAGTTTTGAAAAAGTGACAGAAAAACCAGAGAAAGAGTACCCAAGAAAGAGAGTCAATGAGCTGCTGATGATACTAAGTGTGGTATTTTTTTGTTTGTTTTGCTTTCTACATTGCAAGCACATGCTGTGAGATTGTTCATGCCAACAAGACTGGTAACAAATACTTTAGCTAGGAGAGGGAAGAAAGAAATTGAAGAGTGCTTGTATTTGTTTTCATTAATTGTACTTGGAGATTTTGATGTAATAATCCTAGAGACAACCTCAGAATTATTTTTCATTCTTTTTCTCTGAGCTCTTCTAAAAGATAGAAGTAACAGAAAATGGGGAAAGATACAATATGCTGCTTTTCTTTAAAAGTGTGTTGACTTGGGGGTCAGTCAACAGACAAAACAGATTGTCAAGACATACAACTTGCTTAATATGGATTTGTTAAGAAAAAGTTAGATCAAACTTATCTAATCCAGATCTAATGTCAGTAGTTGGTGGGAGTGAAACAAGAGATGCCCTTTGTCTCGTCTGTTTTAAGGCTTTTGGTGTTGTTTTATGACACTTGTAGGCAATCCAAGGAACAACTAGACTGAGAGACTTTAGTTTGGGTTTTTTTTCCGAGCTCATTAGACACCTTATCTTGGTTTGGGAAGGCAGGTATCTGTCAGGGAAAGCTGGAGTTTCTCTTGGAATGGAGAATGTAAACCCACCCGGGCCCCTTCCAAATTACTGTAATTTTGCAATTAAGGGCTTTCAGGCAAAGATTTGGGAATAGGAATAACAGTTCTTTACTTGGAATATTAAGAATACAAATCTAGTAGTACAAAAAATACCAAAACCCAACAAACAAACAAAAATCCTAGAAACCCTGACAGTCAGAAATATAACCTGACACCCTGTTGGTCAGGGTGTTGGAATCAGTCCAAATAAATCCTCCTGGAGTAACAGATATGATTCTGTTGGAGTAGAGATGATCCTGTAGAAAGAGTCCAGTGATGTCAAGATGTGTCTGGTCTTTTCTGGGAATCCAGTGGAAAACAGGATACCTGGTATTCCTGAGTCTCAGTTTTTATCTAGGTAAGAACATCTCACAATGGGATGGTGTAATGTTTTCAGTCATGTGGTGAGCCTTAATGGCCCATTACAGAAGATATCCCCCTGGAGGGAGAGGTTATGGAAGAGATAAGGAACATTGCTCCACCTGGATTTAACAGTTGGCCCATTAGCAGAACGCACCTGCCCCCTCCCCACTGGAGTTATGAGGAATGGGTTACACAAGAGATAAAGAAAACATCTCCCCAGCCAGTTTCAACAGATGGAAAAATAGAATAAACATTTTTTTTTGTTTACATAACCCAAGACACACTTGTGCTTTGTTTGACAAATAAAACACTGTATCAAATTAAAACCAGAAGGATGGCCTGTACCAGATCAACATTATTAAGGATTAATCATCTGGATGACATGATAATGGGTAAACTTTCTTAAATCTGAGATGGCATCAAGGTAAGAAAAACTGGAGACTTGCTGTGGGATAAGAGTCACAATTGGTGCTGATGGATGAAGCTATTGCTTGAAAAAAATCAAATGGCACAAAGTAGGAATAGGCAGACAATAGCACATTTGGTGGTACACATACAGGATATGTGCTTAATGAAAATCTTTATGAGATTTATAGTTGTTCTCAAATTAAACTGGAATTAACAGAATTGTGCTGTTGCATAACAGGACTTCTGCTTTCAACTTTTAGTCTCTTTTCAGTGTATGTTTTAAGCTGGTGTCTAATTCTGTGTGCTGTAATTCATTCAGTTTGTGTATCATTAAGAGAAAGAAAAGAGCGTATGGAAGATGACTAGAGATATAAAAATGGGTTTCTTTACTCAAAAGAAGGTGAAACATCTGATTATGGGCTTTAAATATGTAAAGACTATTTTTCTTACCCACTGTGATGGCAGAAAACAGAGTGTTAACTTAATTTTTGAAGTAGCATGCTAAATTGTATCTGGGAAAATTGAAATTAGGAAACTTGCAGAAGAGAACAGTGAAGTGCTAGGAGGCCAGTGCACACGTGGAGGTTGTGGCATTCATAAAAAGCATCTTAGACACTGTCTTGGTTTGAAAGACAGGTATCTGCTAGGGAAGGGCAGGACCTCCCCTGGAATGGAGAATTCAAATCCCCTCCCTCCAAATTAGTATAATTTAGAAAATTAAAGGGGCTTTCAGACAGAGGTATGGAGATAGGAATAACAGTTCTTTACTACTATGTATAACAAAGCAAACAAAAACAACAACTACAGCATTAACAAAACCAAAACAGAACCAAGAACTGTGAGGCTTTGCTTCACAAAAACCCAGGGCAGTTTGGTCTCAGTGCCCCCGCAGAATCCTGGGCACCAAGGATTCTGCACCAAGCTGGAAACAGTGGAGAGTCCCGGGCTGGTAGCTGGGACGGCAGGATGTCCCCAGCAGGCAGGGACAGGGTGTCTGGGCAGGGCAGGGCGGGGTGCAGGGTCACGCTGTAGCAAAAGGAGCAGCGCCGAAAAAGCCATGATGGTGGGCAGGACTGGCCCAGCTCCAGCAGGGCAGGTGGAGGAACTCAGAATTCCAGGGCATGCAAGCAGATGATGGTAGATTTCTCAAGACTGGACTTTCTGGTGATGGTGAATTCCTCCCACAGCAAACAGTAGCCTGGCTGTCTTCACTCTCTCCAAACACCGACAACCTGAGGGCGAAGCTGCCTTCAGCTCTTTCTTTCACCTGCCCCAAAACTCACATTATCACCCCTTCCAAGCTTTGGCCACCTCTTTGTTTTGGTCGAGCACCCTTAAGCACGCCATACTTAGTCTCCTTAGTAACTCATGGGGAAAAGAAATTCTTTAGAGTAAAAAAGGAACAAACCTGACTTGCAGTCGCCTCTGTAGAAACAAAGACGTATAAGATTAAATCAGAGCAGCCAGGTAATAAATATAAAAAAGGAAGGCCCTCACAACCTGCAAGAGAACCAGAGGCTGAGATCATCACCGAGTCCCTGTCGTATCAAAGTCTACACAATCTGCAAAAGGATATTGCACGATGGGGACGTGAGGCTTATACAGCCTAGTTACTTTGGGTCTGGGACCTTATGGGTACAGGCGTAAAACTGGATAGTAGTGAGGCAAGGAATTTGAGACCCTTGACCCAGGACTCAGGTGTAAATCAGGTATTTGTAAGAAAGCCAGGCCCCCTTTCCCTCTGGGAGAAGCTTTTAATGAGTATAAAGAAAAAGTTTGTCCACAGAGACAAAGTGCAGGGCCACCATCATACAATGGACGGGAAGACCCTTGAGGGTCCTCTTTGAGAAGGGGATCCAAAAGCTGAGAGAAGTGGCAGTATTGGAAGTACTCTTTGGGAGGGGTGGACAGCATGATAATGACCCCAACAAGGTTAGATGCACAGGGCACATGTTGTGGAAGCTGGCAACTCATGGACCATCTCAATACACCACATTCATTGCAACAATTAATCCTGATACCAACTGAGAGACAGTAGGTTCTGTAGCCAACAAGCTTAAAAATTATGAGTATAATCAATAGCCCAATGCAGGCTCAGGTCTCTGTTGGGGTTAAGGAACTTAAAGAGAAGATAAGAGAGGTGAGAGAGAAGATGAAGAGCAGTTCCCATATGGCACCAGTGGGAGTTACACGCCCCAGAGTCAGAACTCAACATTCCCCAGCTAGAGAGAGAGGGTACACCCCTTGAGCTGAACTGTAGTCCCTCCTGCATGACAATGGGGAAGACATAGGAAGGTGGGATGGAAAGCCCACTTCTGCCCTGGCAGCACGGGTGTGTAAGCTGAAGGAGAAAAACATTCACCAAGAGGGTTCCACTAAAATGAAGGTAGCCTCAGCCCCCCATGACTGAGTCACCACGTATTATAGAAGCGAAAACGATATCTCAGATCCCCTTGAAGAAACCTCTGCTATGTATGCCCAGGAAGGGAATATTAACCAGTGCTAGAGGAGCCCTGCCTCTAGCCAGGAAGAGGCACAAAAAATCCAGGTCTTTTGGACTGTGTAGGTTCAATGGCCTGGCACATCAGAGCCACAGAAATACAAAGCTTTAGTCGATACTGGGGCGCAATCAGGACATGTAAAAGCAAAACCTATTTCCATTGCCAGGGTGATGGGGAGATCACAGCAGTTGACTCTGTTGGAAGCTGAGGTGAGCCTGACTAGGAATGAGTACCAAAAACACCCAATTGTGACCGGCCCAGAGGCCCCCTGTATTTTGAGCATAGACTTCCTCAGGAATGGCTATTACAAAGACCCTAAGGTACTCAGATGGGCATTTAGGATAGCTGCTGTGGAGACAGAAGGCATTAAGGAATTGAACACCTTGCCTGGACTATCGGAGAACCCATCTGCAGTAGGACTCCTGAAGGTAGAAGAGCAACAAGTACCTGTTGCCACTTTGACAGTGCACCACTGGCAGGATCGGACAAATCGAGATGCCGTGATCCCCATCCACAAGATGATCTGTGAGCTGGAGAGCCAAGGCGTGGTCAGCAAAACCCACTCACTCTTCAACAGTCCCATCTGGCCTGCGCACAAGTCTGATGGAGAATGGAGATTGACTGCAGCCTATCATGGCTTGAATGAAGTGACTCCACTGCTGAGTGCTGCTGTGCTGGACAGGCTGGAATTCCAGTACAAGCCGTAGTCCAAGGCAGCAAAGTGGTATGCCACTATTGACATTGCTAACGTGTTTTTCTCCATTCCTCTGGCTGCAGAATGCAGGTTTCAGTTTGATTTCACCTAGCGGGGCATGCAGTACACCTGGAACCAACTGGCCCAGGGGTGGGAGCACTACCCCACCATCTGCCATGGACTGATCCAGGCTGCACTGGAGAAGGGTGAGACTCTGGAACATCTGCAGTACATTGATGACATCATTGTGTAGAGGAGCACTGCAGCTGAAGTGTTTGAGAAAGGAGAGAATATCATCCAGATTCTCCTGGAAGCTGGTTTTGCCATCAAGAAGAGCAAGGTCAAGGGACCTGCTGAGAGATCCAGTTCCTGAGAGTAAAGTAGCAGGATGGATGGCATCAGATTCCCAACAAGGTTATCAATAAGATCACTGCAATGTCTCCACCAACCAGCAAGAAGGAAACACAAGCTTTCCTAAGTGCCATAGGTTTTTGGAGAATGCACATTCCTTAGTACAGCCAGATTGTAAGCCCTCTCTACCTGGTCACCTGCAAGAAAAAATGATTTCCACTGGGGCCATGAACAGCAACACACCTTTGCCCAAATCAACCAGGAGATTGCTCACATAGTAGCCCTTGGCCCAGACAAGACGGGACCAGATGTGAAAAGTGTACTCTACTGTGCAGCTGGGAGCCGTGGTCTGTCCTGGAGCCTTTGGCAGAAGGTGCCTGGGGAGACTAGAGGTCAACCACTGAGATTCTGGAATCGAAGCTACAGAGGGTCTGCAGCCAACTACACTCCCACAGGGAAGGAAATCTTGGCTGCCTATGAAGGAGTTCAAGCCGCCTCAGAAGTGATTGGCACAGAAGCACAACTCCTCCTGGCACCCTGATTACTGTTGCTGGGGTGGATATTTAAGGGAAAGGCTCTCTGTACCCACCACACCACTGATGCCACATGGAGCAAATGGACTGCCCTCATCACACAATACACCCCTATTAGAATCCCAAATGAATCCCAAATTGCCCTGGGATTTTGGAGATAATGACAAAGTGGCCAGAAAGTGAAAACTTTGGTCTCACAGACCAAGAGGAGCAAGAACAAGTGACACGTGCTGAAGAAGTTCCACTGTACAACCAACTGCCAGCAGAAGAAACACACTCTGCTCTTTTCATTGACGGTTCCTGTTGCATTGTAGGGATGAACTGGAAGTGGAAAGCAGCTGTATGGAGCCCCACATGACAAGTTGCAGAAGCTACTGAAAGAAAAGGTAAATTGAGTCAACTTGCTGAACTCAAAGCTGTTCAACTGGCCCTAGACATTGCTGAAAGAGAGAAGTAGCCAAAGCTCTGCCTCTTCATGCACTCCTTCATAGATGGTAGCCAATGCTCTGTGGGGCTGGCTGGAAAGGTGGAAAAAGGCCAACTGGCAGCGTAGAGGAAAACCAATCTTGGCTGCTGATGATTGGAAAGACATTGCCACTCAGGTAGAGAAGCTACCTGTAAAAGTCTGCCATGTAGATGCCCATGTCCTCAAAAGTCGGGTTAATGAGGAGCACTGAAACAATGAGCAGGCAGATCAAGTTGCAAAGATAGAGGTGTCAAAATAGATTTAAATTGGCGACACAGGAGAGAGTTGTTCCTAGCTCAATGGGCTCATGATGCCTCAGGTCATCTCAGGGCAGAGATGCCACCTATAAGTGGGCACAAGACTTAGGGGTGGATCTCACCATAGACAGTATTTCTCAGGTTATCCAGGACTGTGACACATGTGCTGCAATCAAGCAAGCCAAGCGGGTGAAGCCCCTACAGTATAGTGGACAGTGGCCCAAATACAAGTATGAGGAGACCTGGCAAATTGACTACATCACCCTTCCCCAAACCTGCCAAGGCAAGCACTATGTGCTGTCCATGGTAGAAGCCACCACTAGCTAGTTAAAGACCCACCCTGTGCCTCACGCTACTCCTCAAAACACCATCCTGGGCCTTCAAAAGCAAGTCCTGTGGAGACATGGCACCCCTGAAAGAACTGAGTCCAACAACGAGACTCATTTCAAGAATAACCTTGTCAACAGCTGGGCTAAAGAACATGGCATTGAGTAAGTGTACCATATTCCTTACCATGCACCAAGTGGCCGGGAAAGTTGAGCGGTGCTATGGCCTGCTCTAAAACCACCTTGAAGGCACTAGGTGGGGGGACTTTCAGAAACTGGGAGATTAATTTAGCCAAAAGCCACGTGGTTAGTGAACACTCGAAGTTCCACCAACTGAGCAGGTCCTACTCAATCTGAGCCTTTGCAAACAACAGATGGAGATAAGGTTCCAGTGGTATACATGAGAAGTATGCTGGAAAAAACTGTTTAGATTAATTCTGCCTCCAGCAAAGACAATCCCATCCGTGGGGTTGTGTTTGCTCAGATACCAGGTTGCACCTGGTGGGTGATGCAAAAAGATGGAGGGACCTGATGCATACCTCAAGGGGACCTTGCTTTAGGGTGAACTACCCATGACACTGTGTCTGCATCCATATCTGCATGTATATATGTATATAATTTAAAGGTTTAAACTCAATGTAATATGTTGGTATGG
>JANPWX010000123.1:418745-433183 GCA_024734555.1 Trochalopteron elliotii | reverse complement strand
ACACAGCCCCAGCGAGGGCTGAGCCTGGCACAGCAATTACCTCCTGTGCCTGTGCCTGTGCCTGTTTCTGTGTGTGTGCCTGTTTCTGTGTCCGTATCTCTGTCTGTGTCTGTGCCTGTGCCTGTCTCTGTCTCTGTGTTTGTGTCTGGCATCTCATTTCCTGCATCAGGGGCTGAAAACGATCCACTGCTTCCTCCAGGAAATGTCTCCACCTTCATGGTCTTTTGCGCCATCCTTTGAGAAAGGAAGAGGTACAGCTGAAGCTGATGGAGGAGTTCCTGATTTGTGTGCTGGCATCTTCAGGACATCATGCTTGTCAAATACAGGGATAAGGTTCAGAAAATGTCTTGGCTTTTGGGGCTGGGCCAGGGCCTTCCCTCATCTAAACAGCCGCAAGCACTGAGCCACAGGAGCAGTGAAAGGGCAGCCAGGCCCCGGCTCACCTGCTCCCCGCGCTCGCCACGGAGGAGCCTGGGCAGCCCTGGCAGGCAGGGCCACTGCCAGCAGGAGGAAGAGGTGCAGAGCAAGGGCCATGGTGCCTTGCCCTCTGCCAGTTCCCAGCTCTTACTGCCACCACTGTCCTGACGCCGCTGTCCCAATGTCACCACCGCTGCTGCCGCCGCCGCTGCTGCCACAGCAGTTGTAGTCGAGGACTGAGGGGCTGGACACTGTGATGCTGTACAACCACAGGGCTGTGTGACTTCAGAGCTTCTGTGACCTCAGAACACTGCTGTGACCTCACAGTCTGGGTGGTGAGGGACCTCAGGGATGGAATTTTCCTTCTTGGGGAGTAAGCCCCCCAAAGCCCTGCCCTGTGTTCTGGGCACTGGCACAGGGGCAGTGACAGCTCAAACACCCTGAGAACAACAGATCACATCCAAGGATTTCTGAGCTCCTCAGGCACTGCCAGCCACAGCCATGATGCTGAGGAGTGAGTGATCTCTGGGTGGAGACAAGTGCAAGGTTCCCTCCTGTCAGCAGCTTCCCAGCTGGAAATCTGTCCCCTTGGGGGAACCATGGCTAACGCAGCTCTTTTGTTTCATGGGAAAGGTGAAGCTTTCACCATTTGTTCTTCATGTGCAATTTAAAGGCCTGCTTTCTCTTGTGGTCCTCAAAGGACACAGTCAGTTGATGAAACAGGGAAAAACCACCCCTCTTAAAAGCTTTGATATGCCAAGGGAAACCTTGAGGAGCACACAGTGAATCTGGGCTGCCTGGCCAGCCCAGAGGCCTTCCATGACAGAGTGAGTGCTACAGATGCCACCACTCTGGACTTCCGTAATGCCCTGGACACATCACTCCTGCTCAGCATCCTTGTCCCTCGTCTGGAGAGCTGTGGAGCTGATGGAGGCACAGTTGGAGAATGAGGAATTGCTGGGTGGTCAGATCCAGAGGGTTGTGGTCAATGGATGTCAGTGACCAGTGGTGTCCCTCAGGGTGACAGCAAAACCATCCCTGGACACTGGGAACTCAATGTCCTGATGGTGCTGCTGGACAAGGGAGCAGGAGGTGCCTCCCAAAGAGAACTGTGCTGATTCCCCAAGTCTTTCAGCACTTGCTCAGTGAATAAGCAGCTGACTGAAGTGCAAAGATACTGAGGAACCACACAATCCCTTCCTTCCCCATCCAGACTTCACCTGTCTTGATCCAGCTCCAAGGGAAACAGACATATATATAATAAAGTAACTTCAGCTTTAAATAAAATCTCTTTATTTATCCTTTTCATATGAAGTCGTGGTTAGAAAGAAGTTTTATTTTATACAGTTACACTTATTAAAGACATTAAACAGCAGATGTTTTAAGGTGTCAAATACTGGAACTGCAGCGAGTTCCTCCCTGGTTTACATTCATCAGTGCCTGCTGTCAGGGAGGGATCAGAAGGTCCTGTCCAGGGGGTGGGAGCAGATGTATGCCCTCTTCTCCAGGATCTGCTTTGCAGCTTTTTTAATGGAATCATCCAGGTTTTCCTCAGCATCTGTAGAGAAACAGAAAAGTCAACTAAGTTACCATAAAGAGCTGTTATAAATTTCTTTCAAGAAGTGTTTTTAAATACAAATGCAGGTGTGTGAGTGCCAGGAAGAAACTGACCATTCTCTTCTGAAAAAGACTGAATATTACAGACTGAGTTTCAGAGAGCCAATGCCCAGGTGGTCAGTACTTCCCAAAGAGTCCAAATCCCTAATTTCTATCAGTTACTGGTCAGGAGTATTTGCTACTGATAGATTTTATATTCCTCAAAAAAAGAACCCTGGCAGTTTGCTTTAGCTATGAAGTGAAGAGACTCTTTTCAACAGGTTCCAGCTCTGCTCCTTGTTTGAATTAAAAGCAGAGCAAAACTGTTGGTCACATCAAACCCACCTTCTTTTGATCACAGTCTGTGAAAGACAGAAGAGTGTAAAAGTTACTTTATAGTACTTACATTTTTCTAATTGAGCCATGGCATAATTATTCTTGAAATAGGCTTCTGTGCAGAAGATATTTGTAAGAAGCACCTGGAAAGGAGTAAAACTGAGTTAGAAAATGGTGAATAAATTTCATAAACAACACCATGTAGTAAAATTATAGTAAACTAAACTTGTCAAAGCCCTTTGATAATGGAGCCCTGCACCCCAGTCATGTCCAGTGCAGCCTCAGCTGCCCCTTTGAGCCCAGAGCTGCCAAGGGTCAGGGCTGGGATGAGCCTTCACCCAAAACTGGCTCCAAGACTGACTGGGAATCAGTCCAGAACAGGGCTCACACAAAGAGCAAAGTATCAAGGCCAGAGCCAAACCTTCATCAGGCTGGATTTGTTTTACCACTGAATTGTAGCAACTTTGTTCATCCTGTAACATCACTGTTACCATGAAACTTTAGGTGAGCTACTAAACAACTGCTGTCCTGTTCTGAAATGCACTGCCCAAATACTGTTGTGATTATGTGTTATTATTAATGATTATATGGAAAGAGTTGGGAAGAACTGCATGGTGTTAACAGATTTGAGAGAACGTGCAGAGCTGTGATGAGGTTCTAAATGTCTCTGTAGGTGCTGAAGAAGTATTTTAAACATGTTTAGAGTGTGCAGCTCAACATTATGGGAGAATTTGCTGCAATTCCCCACAAATGCAGCCAGTCTGCTCCCAGGAGCAGAGCCTGGGTGGGAATGGTTGGTGCTGGAGGACACTCACCTCGTGGTCGTGGTTCCTGAGCCCAATGCTGATGGAGCGGCTGGCCCGGGAGATGGCTGCAGTCATTGCATACAAATTAATCACCACATCTGCCACTCTCTTCAGCACCAGCTGCTCCTCCACTATTGTCTGAGAGAGTAAAAATCATGTCAGCCTGTGGTTTGTCAGTTTAAAACTTTAACCAAATATCAGTGTCCATACTTGGTGTTTAGGTCCAGCTTTACTTTGCATAAACCTAGGGTTCTAGCCTAGGTCAGAAATTATCATAGTTTTGGGTTAACTAAGCTGCACCTTTTAACAGTCTGCTTGTAAAACTGTAAAACTCCTGTGAGCCTTAAACCACTGTGCTAAATGCCTGCAGCAGCAGCATTTGTGCTTACACATGCAGAAGAAAACAACCAATTCACAGAGGGTGCTGGTGCCTTGGTTTTGGTTTTAAAAATGTAACTTGTCAATTACACTGAGTTCAGAATGTCAGGGTGTTTTGTCACACTCAGTGAGACAGTGTCATGGGAAGGAAGTGCTGGGTCATGCCACACTCAGTCCCCTGCAGGTTCAGGTGGGGCCCTGAGGATAAACTAGTCATTAACAAAGACAACAGACAAAATAAATAGTTACCTTGCCAAACCTACTTAGCAGGCCCCTGACCGTAGTTCCAAAATAATAAACATTTTCTTCAAGTTTCTTGGCACTCTCCTATAAAACAAAACAGAAAATAGAACAATTTGAGTAGTTTTCTAACAGTTTTATAAGTTTTGCTTATGGTCTCTAAAGCTGGAAGACTTTTCCAAGGTTTCAGGTCAAACCCTGTATTCATTTCCACGTTTGGGCCTGCATGCACAAGGTTTTGAGAATTTTCTGGCCTGGATTTCCCACACAAAGGGGAAAAACCATGAAATCTCAGCAGTGAGGCCCTTACCTGGAGGCTGGGATGCACCACCCCACGGTCACCTACAAGCCCTAGATCCACCTTCCTGCCCAGGGTGTCCTGTACCCTGGTCAGGAACTCCCCCAGGGCCACTCCCACGTTTCCTTTCTTGATTGCTCTGAAATGTTGGAGAAAAAAAACGGCTGTTAAGGAAATTGCAGGAGGTTCAGACATAACCAGCTGGAATTCCAAATGCTTTAGCAAAATGCCTGCAATTTGTCCATGAATTACCAAGTCTTGATCCCTTTCACTGTGAAGTGTGGAGAACAACTGTGGAGCCTTAAGAGTCATCAGCTGCTCTCCAGGACACCCACAAGGAATTCCAGACACCAGTAGTCAATATGCACAATGCAGCTATTGTGCAATACAACTTCATTCAGATACAAAATATTCAGTACTGGTCTTAAAAGAAATAATTACAGCTTATGTAAAAGTCTAAGATAAAATGTATTAAATGCTACAACTCCTAAATCTATGAACCATTCCATTAAAAAGACAAAGAGCCCCTGTAACACTGAACTTTGACAGGCAATAAATAGAAAATACTGCAGGTTTACCCTACAGTTTCTTCTCTTATCTATAAAGTTATCAGATTCTGTGCAGTTTATTAAAAACTATTAACAATTTATAAGAACATACTTAATTTTGTCAGTTAAGATCTTCCCTGCATGCTGCATCCCTGTCAGTGCAATGTACATTCTCAGGATTTCATTGGTTCCCTGGAAAAAACAGAAGAGAAAGTGAGACAGGTGGGGAACTAGAGTTTACAATACTGAAGTGTTTTCCAAGCAGGTCTGTTGTGCCCCTGTCCAGTATCATGTGATGACTCTCCCTACCCATAAATTGTTACCTTTTGCCTTATCTCAGTTACAATTCTGATTTCATGGGGCTTGCAGAAGTCAAGCCCCTCATTATTAAACACACAAATGTATCCCAATGAAAAAGAAACCAGACTAAATGCATTTTGAGTGAAAGAAGTTCTGCTCTGTTCCAGTGAAAGAACACCTAAATAGTTGTAGAACTGCTCAAAATGAGCTGAGTTAAAATCAGGTCTGGCAGTGACTCTGATGGGTCACTGACAATCCAGCTTGGAAAGAGAACAAGCTTCAGAACCAACCTTTCTTTTAATATAAATGCCCATCAATAAGTTAATTAAACTTTTAAGTTGGTCTTTTGTGAGTTTCCCTACTTCACCAGTGGGAAGCACACAAGAGGAAATGTTACTGCTGTAACTCACACTGTGGTCAGTCTATAAAAGCCATCACTGCTTATTTTATTATATACTATTATATAAAAAAACTACTATTGATATTCCAAAAAAACTACTATTGATATTCCAAAGAAAGCAAGGTTAGTCCTGCAGTCTTACTCTGTTACAGACTTTGCAGCTGAAGGAACAAAGTCCTGGTCATCAAACCTTCAGGTTTCTGCTCACCTTTACAGAATGTGTGAGCTCCAGTTTGCAGTGAGGACAGGATCCTGGTACTTGCCTCAAAGATGAGCAGGATCCTGGTGTCCCTGAGGTAGCGCTCGTAGGGATAATCCTTCATGTAGCCAAGGCCTCCAAGGATCTGCAGAGCCTCACTCACACACGCCCAGGCACCTTCAGAGCTGAACACCTGCCATGGGCCAGGGTTTAACCACCAGTGAACAGATCATAAACCAGCAATAAATACAGCAGGCCTTGCTCTGGGCTTGTATCTGCAGGACACTGCTGCAGTGTTTTCTGTGTGTTACACCAGTCCTGTTAACTTGCCTGGAACAGTGTCTCTGTGGCTCAGGGGGTTTGGTCAAACCCAAGCAGTGCCCTCACAGTGCACAAGGCACTCTCCAAAAGGGCACATTCCAGGGAAAAGGGCAGCCCCACACAGGCACAACAGCTATAGCTGCTTGGCTGGAGCTCAGAGCAGGAGTTTTCTGCAGTGACCACACCATAAGGGACAGACACCCCGGCAGCCACAGCCTGGATATTCCACAGGGTTTGTTCTGCCACCAGTGCCCTGGGAAAGCTGGCACAGCAGCAGCTTGGCCAGGCTGGCAGCTGGAGTGTAACTAAGTGTCTCTGTGCTTGTGTGAGGCCCCAGCTCAGGAGGGCTGTGATATTCCAAACCTGTTCCCTGCAGGTTTTATTTGGTACAAGTCTGAGCTTGTGGGATACAGAGAGAAGAGCAGCCATCATTTCACCTGGCTGCAGTGCTCCTCTCACCTGCCCAAATGCAGCCCCTGAGACTGAAGACAGAGCCCTTCCCCAGCAGTGCTGACCTTGACCATGGCAGCCTCCACGGAGCAGTCAGGGAAGCCTGGCCTGTCCATCATCCCTGCAGTCAGGTAAGCCATGCTCTCCATCACGTAGGCTTTCACAGCCATCAAACAGAACTTCTCCTGCCACACAGCAACGTCAGGAATCATACAGAAATTCAGATGCAAAAGTCCACACTCAACCCTCAAGCTTAAAGTAACCTGCAGTTTTAGTATGTTTAACATCATCAAATTAATCAATCAGTAAAAAGTACCACTTCAAAACAACAATGAATACAAAATACTTTTATACATTTTTCATTCTGGACATTGAAAAGATCAGTGTACAGAAGTCAGCACCAGGCTCACACAAATTTCTACCAAATCCTTTAAACCAGTACAGCCAAAATACCCCCAATGCAATCTATGTCCTGGCACTTAGCACAGCGATTTAGGTGTTTCATTTTTTGTTACCTGAATTAATCCAAATTGGCTGAGTTTCTTATTGAATTGTTTCCTGGTACAAGCATACTCTGATGTCAGTTCTTTAAAGAAAGAAAAACAAATCCATCTCAGAAGGGCTGTGACAGACCATTCCTGCTGCTGGTGTCTTTCCCTGAATGGCGACACTCCAGTGGATGCCCAGGAACCCCCTGGCTGCTCCAGAAGCAGCTCTTTGTGAAAACCACCCTCTCACTGATGGTGTTGATCAAGTCTGGGACCAGCCTGTCAAATGCTTTTGAACCAGAGGTGTGAATTTGCACTCAGAGAAGCAATCAGTTTTGGTGTTAATTGATTAGAGAGACTTCTGTTACTGTTTTGGCTAATTATTGGCAGGAACCAGTTTTATTCCTAATTACTGTGTGTAGCTTTGAGCCAGTTATTCAGGTGGGAGGTTCTAGGGGAGATTACACCTTGTAAAAGCAATAACACAGAGGTTTTTTTCTTGGGAAGAACATTTTACCTCAGGGAAGTCCAATAACCTCCCACTCTATGAACTGAACCTACGCTGTATGAAAGGAAAAAATCTTTATTTCAAAACCTCTGCAAACAGGCTTCTAATAACTATTTTTCAAAAACATATTTTAGTGTTTTAAAGATGTCAAAGCATGTTATGACAAGATCAGGACTCCTGCTCCCACTCTGAATGTCCTGCATTATCTACCTCAGGCAGAGCAGTTTCTGCTGGCACCCAGAGCACCCAATTCACTCACCTATCAACTTTTTAATCATTCCAGCAGATGCACTGCCCATGCTAAATCTTCCACTGTTGAGGATATTCATGGCAACCTGAGAAGGAATGGATGGGGTTTAGGCCAGGCTGCTCACTGCTTCCTGCTTCAGAATTCCCTGGATTTCATTCCTCACTGGGACACACTCCCAGTCCTGGGAAGTGCCCTCACATCAGCCACCACAGCACTCAGCATCCCAAGGAAAATGCTTCAAAACTGGGCTTTTTTTGCCACCCATTATATCCAGTTTTATATCTGAAGTAGATGATCCAGTGACTTGGAAATAATCTCTATTCTAAATTACATGAAGGTAAAATGTAGATAAAAATGTATTTATCTGCAGCTGGTAAACAACATTCCAGCTGGATAGCACTGCTCCAGTTTATCAGATGAAGATGAAAACCACAATATTTCTCCCTGCAGCTGACCTGTGACGGTTGCTCTTTGCCTCAGATTCCTTTCAGCAGCACACCACAGAAGGGAACAAGAATGGAGGTGTAGAAATGAAATACAGACCAATCATGTATAAAAATAGATTGTGGAGCCTGGTGTTGTTTCTCAGCATGGGTGACTCAGGTCAAAGCCTGTTAGGAAAGAAGTCACTGTCCTACACTTTAACTTGTCAGGAAGACACCACAAAAATCTTCTTTTAATCTCTACTACATTAAGGAAAATTATTTAATTTAGCATTAAGGCCTGGACTTGCCTGCTACAGCAGGAGTAAGAACTGGAGAAGGAGTAAGGGCAGCTTTGCAAATCCCCAGGTCACACTCTCAGAGAAAGGTGACACAGCAAGGCCACCTGTGATCTCTTTCCTGGGGTCCTGCCAGCATTTCCTTGTGCAACAATCCAGCCCTGGGGAAGCACCTGACAGCCAGGGCACCTTGGAGCTGGGCTTGTCTCCAGCCATTCCCTGGGAGTCTCATTCCTCTGTCTCCCTTCCCACATTCTGCTGGAGGAGCCAGCAGAGGACATGTCCCCCATTCAGGTCACAAGGGCAGCTGAAGTCACTCCCTTTATCTGAGGGGACAGCACGAAAAACAACCAAAAGCCCAACAAGAAGAGAAGAAACACAGAGAAATGTGAGGTGATGGCACACTGTGCACTGTCCAGTGACACCAATTTACAGATCAGTGGGGGAGTCTGTCCTCCAGCACTGTGGCAGTGCTTACACCACCCACGAGAAAACCTCAGTACAGGAGGAAAACAGTCTCCTTCAGGCTTTTACAAATCACCAGTAGTTATTCCCCACTGCTTACCTTAAATCCCCCTCCAACTTCTCCAATGACATTCTCTATGGGCACTTTGGTGTTTTCAAAATGTACTTCACAGGCTGAAACACAGAATTAACACTTGGTTAAATATGACAAAAGACATTCAGGAACTTAAGTCACTATTTGTAGCAAGAAATGAAGCCTTCCTAAGGCATTGTTTATGACAGAATTACACATGCTTTGCCAAAGAAGTGAGAGTTTGGGAAAAGGCTGTAGTTGTAAATTACTGATGTAAAATATTAAAAATGTTATGAATGTACACTGTGTAAACAGAGAACTACAGTTTTGCCTTTATTTCTAGTTCTAAGGAACGGATGGTGAAAAGCTGCAATCATTAAAAAACTTAGAAGAACAGATGAAAGTGGACTTCCAGATTAAACCTACTGGCCACCGAATTTCCTGAGTGATTTCTTTCACTGCACAGTGAGTGAGAATCCACAAAATGGATTTCTTATTTCAGACCCTGCGTCAGGAAGGACTCCCAGGAAAAGCCAGCTAAAGAAACACAAAACTTACACTGTAACATGGAACAGGTATTGATTTGCCTCTGAATTCGGATGATCTAACCAAAATAAAACAATGAACTATTGAAACCATTTGTGGTAACAGTTTTAGGTGATTCTTACTGTTGGAGCCTCGAATGCCCAGTTTATCCTCGGGCTTCCCGTGGGTGACGCCCCCGAAGTCGCGCTCCACGATGAAAGCAGTGATTTTATCCTTCACCTGCCCGTCCTTATCCACAACCTCTGTCCTGGCAAACACTGTGAAAATGCTTGCCAGGCCACCATTGGAGATCCAGACCTGGTTTGAGAGAGGGAAGATGTGTAAGAAATGTAACTGTGCTGATTTTGTGAGCATGGTTCTCAAGTAGGCTGGGCAAAGAACAGAGTGTTGAAAAGGTGCTGCTCCTTCCCTTCAGTTCTAATGAGAGTCTGCTCCTATTTTCTTACCAGGGGTTTAATGCAGTAATTCCTTAACAACAATTTTCTATTCTCCATGTGCCTAAGCCAACAAGGGTTATCTTTTTTACATGGTCGTTCTCCTCCAGCTTGGAAACCTCCCAATTCCAGACTGATACAAAAGACAAAGACACTTCCTACACTTGTAACAAAACCCTTTCCTGTTCCCAGTCTGAGTGGGTACCTTGGAGCCATTTAACAAGAAGTGTTTCCTATCTTCACTCAGTGTTGCTCTTGTTTGGATGGATGCAGCATCACTCCCACTAGAAAACAAACAAGATATTAATGTTTAAAGAAATAAACATGCTTTTAAAAACCCAAACTGCATATTCTCTCTCTCCCCATCCTTTAATAAGGAGGGGTTCTTAAATAGCAGTATATCAATTTTAGCTTTTAACAAGGAAGCTCACTAGATTGAACAGCACTAACAGTTACCTGAGGGGACATTTCTGCTCATTGCCATTTTATCAGGGTTATGACCTGACCAGAATGTGCAGAATGCCACAAAAGCAGCTTTTTGGAGCTACACTTTGAGCTATGTGAACACACAATGAGCCTGTCACTTAAGTAACACCCCAAATTCTTCCTTCTAGTTTTGGTAACTCCTTCAATACAAGCTTTTATATTTTGAATAATAACTGAAAGCATCCTAAAACAGTCACAGCAGATTATTTCTGATGTAGCACAAAGCATCCTTTCAATTAACTGAAGAAATTAAGTAAATGAATTCCTGGGATGGAAACAGCAAGAGTCAGGGATTTCATGGACACTGCCGAAAGCAGCACGTTGGGGAAAGAGTAAATTCACAATCAGGAGTGTTCCTTTAAACACTAAAAATAAACCATGGATTTATACACTGATGCCACAGGCCCCAAATAATGAGGATTTAAGGTGTTAAGCAGTGCAGATGAAGCAGTAAGCCCACTCTGTGGAGGCAGCAGCACCTGCCAGGCTCGGTGAGGCAGAAGGCAGCAATGTGCTCCCCCGAGGCCAGGCGGGGCAGGTACTTGGCCTTCTGCTCCTCGGTGCCAGCAATCAGGATCCCCTGCAGAAACAAGCACAGAAAACTCTGCAGCATCACCCTGTGGGAAAAGAAAGGCAGCTGACAAGCTCCTGCATGTTCAGAGAGCTTCATTTGCAAGTTTTATGGCATAGCAAGAGACAGTTTAATACAGCAGACAGTATTATTTATCAGACATCAAAATATTTTTCATTAGTATTGTCTGCTCAATTCCATGAGGAATTTTCTCTTGCTGTAACAAACTTAGTGTGGTTTCAAGCTTCTTTCTGCCATCCCTCCACCTCTGAAGCTTCTTTCTGCCATCCCTCCACCACTAAAAGGTAAATACCTATGGCTGTATTAAAGTTCAGAATTGACACTTGCTTTCAGATGAGTTTTCTCCTCTAAGCTCACCCCAGTCAGTCAGCCAAAACTGCCCTCTTCTGAATTCTTTCCTTCCTCATCACCTGAGCTACCCTAAAACTCTGTTTATTTCAATTCTGTTTATTCTAGCTACTTTAAACAAGTTTGGTCAAGTTAAAAAACCCAAACAAACACAACTTGAGATCATTTAAAGTAGATTTTCTAAGAATAATTATCCTAATAGTAACTTTCTTGTGTATTTCCCATCCAGCCTTTCTTACACTGAACCAATGACACCAACCACCTGATTGATGCTTCCCCAGTAATTCTGATTTTTTTCCCCCCAAGCCTCACATTTTTCACTTCAGCTTTTCCATGTAACCTGTGCAAAAGCCCTGGCCCCAAAGCAGCAGCATTACCTTCAGCCCAATGGCCTGATGAGCTGCCAGGGTCACTGCAATGGAGCCATCCAGGGATGTGATTTCTCCCAGACGTGCATACATGGTGTTTGACAGGCCCAGCCCACCTGAAACAGGCACCACAGGTTTGATTTTAGTACATTTAACATGATCCTCCTCCCAAAAAAAATCCATTTCAAGTACAGAAACACAGGAGTGCAACAGGTGTAGCTGGAGAGCTACAAAAGTGACAGAAAATGCACCCCTAAATGCACTGGGTTGTTCTTCTGTGACATTTACTCACCATATTCCTCTGGAATCTGCATGCCAAAGAGACCCAGGTCCTTCAGTCCTTGTAAGGTTTCAGGTGGGATTTTTGCATCTTGATC
Organism: Trochalopteron elliotii; assembly: GCA_024734555.1. Taxonomy (NCBI): domain Eukaryota; kingdom Metazoa; phylum Chordata; class Aves; order Passeriformes; family Leiothrichidae; genus Trochalopteron; species Trochalopteron elliotii. The sequence goes on along the minus strand of JANPWX010000123.1, from coordinate 421,238 downwards.
GATTTTCTTTGAGTCCACTACAAACACAGAAGTTTTTTCTCATTTAACACCGTGTTTCTTAGTGCCCAGAGCACCTGTGAGACTGCAGCATTCCCCCAGCAGGGCCAAGGTCACTGCTGAGACTTTTCATCCCAGCTTCACAAGAATTTCTTCTTTCTAGCTTCAGCCTGACTCTCCTGTCTGTCCTCATGACATAGTCAGGAAAAAGACTTGGAGGTGGGAAAAATCCAGCATTTATTTCATTTTCTCAAACATTTCTACTGGTTCTGCATGTCAGCAGATTCCAAGATTGGAATAAGCAAAGTATTTCCAGGATGTTCTATCTGAACCAAGTGTAAGTCATGAACATAAGAAAAAAAAAAAAAGTACATAAATGAGGTAATTAGAAAATCTTGTTCTTAGGAGGTTTTAGATTCTTGGGGGATTAAGAGAGCTGTTCTGTACCATGGCAGTGAAAACAAACAGGAATCATATTTTCTCCAGACTCCATAATCTGACCCTTTTATTCCTCCCCTAAACATCAGGTTGTTGACTCCATAAATTATGTTCCCCCACAGAGCAAAGAACAGTTAAAAAGAAAAAAAAATCACAATATATGAAGTGGTAAAAAGCACAATTCAGCTGAGCTAAAACCAATTTCAAATCCTATATTTATCCCAGAATGCTCTAACATCCTTGGGTTTTTTTTCTGTTTTGGAGATTTAATTCTTCTGATCAGCACCCAAATAACTCCCAAAAACAGCCATAAATGGACATGCTACAGAATCAGAAATAAATGCACAAAATAAATTGTTTTAAGTATAATAATCAACTGCTATAGCTAAACCATTTAGTAATCACTAAATCACTTGTATGGATAAAAACATAATAATATACCTTCTTCATTGAAGAACTTTTCCACAGGTCCCACAAACTGGTTGATCTCTGCCAGTTCTTCATTGCTAATTTCTGGGTAAGGAAAAACTTCTTCCTAAAATAGGAGAATTATTTAATAATTTTCAATACATAAATCAGGCAGTTGAAATAAAAATTATGGTTGATATGCCTTGCAAAGATTCTAAACCACTGTGCAAATTAAGAGTTGTGGAAAATGTTCCAAAACAGAAGCAGAGCTCCATAGGACCCAACTTTATTACACACCAAAAACTAGACCAGAGGGTGTTACCTGAACAACAGAAATATTAGGGAGAAATCAAGAGATTTTGAAGGAACCACAAGGATGTAAAAATGCACTGACTGAGCTTTGTCAGTGTAGCCCTATTTAGGGATGGATAAAAATGAGTTTAATTTGTGTCAAAATCAATGAACTGTTCCAATGTTTCCAAAGCTCAGCCCATGAACACTGTCCCTTGCAAACACCCAGCACATTTCACCTGTTAATGCCTCAAGGACAAAGGGGAGTGAGTCCCACCACTCCTTATCATCACCACGGTGTCCTGGCCATGAACTGGGAGCAGCACAGCCTGACAGGTTTGAATTGATAAAAGATCCAAGCAAGGAACACAAGAAGTGGGAGGCTACGTGAGAAGCACACTTCTACTTTGTACTGCCTTTCCCCTTTTAAACAGAAGAATTTATCTCTGTCCGCACAAATCTGTTCATGATACTCTCAGCAATAATATCAGTGTCAAAAATTCAGGACCTCAGAAATGCTAGAGGTTTTCAGAAAGCTGCTGTATTGAAATTTGAGAGAAAAAACACCCCAGACATGTCTGAAGAGGGGTTTAACACGGTGGAGCCTTGAGTGCTGCCTGCTGTAACACCTTACCTGACCAGCTCTGTTGTAGGAGACTTCATTGCTCAACTCCTGTCAGTGGGTTTGAGTGATTCTTTCTTTCAGTTTACTTCACCCTGCATTTATCTCTGAGAAATGCACACTCTAAGCCTTGCATTAACAAACTCTGGTTAGTACAGCGTTCTAGCTCAGATGTTAATTTCTTTATCCAGTGGCATCTCAAGCCTCAACAAGAATTTCAATCTTTCCTATCCAAACTCTAGGCAGAAATTTACACGAAGTCTCGATCGCTGAAGTAAACACAGAGAATAAAGTGACACAGGTTTTGTGGCATGCCCGGAGTGTGGCGTGCAGTGACACACATATTTCCAGGGGGATTTGCGGGGCTGGTGGGAACAGGGGGCTGTGCCTTAGCGCAGCTCCTCGGTGCTGGTTCTTTGGGTTATTCCGAGTTAAAAATCGTGTGTTTTGTCTGCAAAGGGGTCACTTCAGCCAAGCCGGCTGCAGCTGAGGAAGCTGAAGGGCAGCCGGACACCAAAGACGCCTCTTGCCCACCCCGTGCCAGGGCCGGGAGCTCTGCCGGGCACCGGGCCGGGCTGGACCCACGGGCTGCGGACAACCGGGCAGGGACCGGCTTCTGCCGCGGGCTCACACCGACCCCGGCACCCCCGGGCCGGGGATGAGCAGCCGGGAAAGCCCTGGGGGTGCTGGGGACGAGCCCAGGCGGGCGATGCCATCTCCAATAAGCGCTTGGCGAA
>JANPWX010000123.1:207042-418384 GCA_024734555.1 Trochalopteron elliotii | reverse complement strand
ACAGCGACCGCGGGAATGGACATAGACCCGATCACGGCTTGGCTCATCCCGCCCGGGGCGGGACACGGCCCCACAGCCTCGCCGGGCGGTGCTGCACTCACAGCGACCGCGGGAATGGGGGTAGACCGGGTCACAGCTTGGCTCATCCCGCCCGGGGCGGGACACGGCCCCACAGCCACACCGCCACACCGGGCGGTGCTGCACTCACAGCGACCACGGGGACGGGGATAGAACCGATCAAGGCTTGGCTCATCCGGCCCCGAGCGGAGCACGGCCCCACAGCTCCACAGCCACACCGGGCAGCGCTTCGCTCTCAGGGACCGCGGGCACGCAGTAAAGCCGCTCACGGCTTCTCTCCCCTGGACACGGGTCCGGTTCCTCCGGTCCTCCCCTCCCCTCCCTGCCCCGGCAGCTCCTTCCTGTACGAGCCGCACGGTCCCACCGAAAAATAGCTCTTGGTGCGTGGAGCGTGCCTTTGAATCGCCTCCCTGCGGGCCAGCCGGGGAGCGGCACCACAGACAGGGATCGCTGCAGGCCCGCCTGGATCTGCTACTATCCCACTTCTTCTGGTTTTGAAGGGTAGAAAAGCAAGAGGTGATGCCTCATCCTAGCAGGAAACAATGGGTGGGGAGCGCTGGGCTGGGTGCAGCACTTTGCAATCCTTGGGAAGCAGTGATGAGGTGTCAGTGCCTCTGTAGGGTATCCATAGGTGGGGTGATGGTTTGGACTGAAGGGGAAAAGCCTCAGCCTGGTGAGCGTCAATGGGGCAGAGCCATGCGATGTCACTCTGAGGGGACCTGGGTGGCACTGCCACAGCTGTGCCACATCCCAGCTCTGGGCAGAAGACACCGTCCTCAGGGTCAGGAAAGGTGTAGGTCCCAAAGCACCTCCCAGACTGAAAATCAGGGATGAAAGGGCTAAACTGGGGCCACCCTCTCCTGAGACAAGTCAGGCAGGTTCTGGTGATTATAGGGGTGATGTGGCAGCTTGAAAGAAAGGATGAACAGAGCCTGGTAAAAACTGCTTGGAGAAAATGATCCAAACAGTGAAAACCAGGCTGGGCAGTTGGGAAGCCCAGGGAAAAGATGCCTCATCAGGAAGTTCCAAAGAACTGAAGCAGCAGCCAGCACACCCCACCCTGTGTGTTCATTCAGCAAGCATGAGGATGGCACTGTGAGCATAGCCTAAATAAACACCTGGGGTTTTTCCAGTCACAGGGGGTGGCCTCACACCCACAGCACGAAACTGCAGGCAGACCATCACTGGCACAGAGAATCCTCTCTTCCTGTGCTGGCACCAGTGGTCCCTCACCACAGATTTTGTCCCTTCCAGTGCTGTGTGTAACCACAGCTGAAATCACACTCCTGGCAGCTGCAGTTCTCTGCAGAATCCCCCCCTCCTGACCTGATACATCTTCAAACTGCCTTGAACAGAACTGCACAATCTACTGAAAAAAAAAAAAATCAGTATTTTTGCCTTCTGCTTCAGCAACATGCCCAACCTTTTCCTTTCCCTTTCCCTACTTTTATTTATGACTCCTCTCTGCTGTCTGTGCCACTGAGGCATTTGTCCACGTGTTCCCATCATTTCAGATTCCCTTCCTGGGCCAGCTAATCCCTCAGCTGTTACAGCTCCTCATAACCCACATTTTGTGAACAACCAGAACTCCCACAGTGATGACCATTTCAGCCCATGCCACACAGAAGTGGAAGAATTCCTTCCTGAGAAGGAACTAATGCAAGAGATCCATAAATGGCTACAATAAAATTACCCTTCAGTTTTCCTTTTTTTCTTCCATATTTTTCCAGCAGCTGCCTAAAAACTGGTATTCAAGAATAAAATGACCTGATAATATTTAGCACTTTGAGACATAGATATTTTATTTACTGAAAAAGCGTCACTAAATTACTTTACAAAAACATTCACCAGGCTTTGCAGCGCTTCCAGGAAAAGACATAAAATTCCTCCTCTCTTTATGCAATCATTGTTTGCTCCTTTTCAACCTGACAGATGGTATGAAAGTTTTGCACTTGACATTGATCATTGTCTTTCCCACAGGCATGTGATGATGTGCTCATTGCATCACCTTCTGGCTCGGAATATTTTTTTTTTTAAAGCTGGTTCACAAATGAAATCCTGGGAAAGGTGAGGGCAGGAACTGGTATTTCCACTTTAGCTCCTGGTTACATGCTGTGGAAGTGATGTGATGTGTTTGAAACACAGATGTTAACACGGTCACTGTACAAATACATAAATAAATTTGTCCAAACTGTTGTCCATCCACACTGACTGGACTGTGGCCATCTAAGAAACCACCTGAAAAATAAAGATACACTCTGTTAATGAAAGGGATTCCTCACAACTTCAAGTGGCACTTGCAGGGAAACTGTCCATCAGCTCTGCCATGTCAGATTAAAAGGAAGCACTAAATTGCCTCATGTTTTTAAGTATATTTTATTTCACATCATTTTTTTTAAAAAAGCCAAAAAGAGATTTAATTTTTCAAGCAAGGGAGAATAGGCCAAACAATGTACTGAAATCAAGTTTGTGGCTCAGTGAAGGGAGATACCCTGAACTCAGTGCAGGAAAGAAGCTGCTGCTGTGGGATTGCACCCAAGGAGCTGCAGGCCAGCCTGGAGAGGGCTGGCTTTGTGTCACACACAGGTGACAGTGATGAGTGAGGGGACAAGGGGGGGCTATAAAAAGACCTTGCAGTAACTGGATAAAGCACATCCTGGCACTATTAATGAATACAGGAGGGAGATGGGTCAAGAACCTCTTTGCCAAAATAAACTTTATTACATTCTAATGTTGGAGAGAAGGAAAGAGCTGCATGAGCTCAGGAACATTTCATTAATAATTATTAGTCCAATAACTTGTTCCATCCCAAATGAGGCATCTGTTTTTCCCTTTTCCCATCTGGGGAGAGAAAGAGATGACCCAAAATGCCAGTGCATTTTTCACCAGCTTTTTTCAAAGCCATTTCAAATTCCTGCAGTCACATGAATTGTTCAGGACACGTTCCCTGTGTTTCACTACTAATGTATAGACAGGTATATGTGTGTATATATATATATATATTTTTTTTTTTTTTTTTTTTTGCATGAAGCTATGCTGGCAGTCTGGAAATATATGAGCAGGGTCATGGAATATTGCAACAGCCCAGAAAGCTGCATGTTGCTCTAGCAGGAAAAAAATATAGGAAGAGGGGAAACAAAGTTTCCTCCCCCTTTAGGCATAAAATACACAGACAAACGATTTAAAAAATTTACAGACTGGCATAGCAGAGGAGTTAGCACATGATCAATTTTTAAAACCTGCTGAAATGCTGTGAAAATTCAGGGCTATAAACACCTGGGATGCCTAAAGTCTGAATTGGAATATTCAGCACGTTTGTCACTGGGCTGGAAAATGTTGCTGCTCTTCCAAACTCAGGGGTTGAAGCACAACAGAAGAATCTCCAACTCTGGTGATTGAAGGGGTGTGTTTGGTTGGTTGATTTTTTGGGGGTTGGTTGGGTTTTTTTTTTTTTGATGTTATTTTTAATTACAGCAGAGTCATTTGTTTGGAGCCTGGTGTAAAGGCTGAGGCAGAAAGAGACTATCAGAAAGATGGCAAGGACAATATACAGGATGAATCATTAAATAAAAATGTTCTTTCTTGTTGGAGATGGACATAAAGGAATATTAGCCAGCAAAATGAAGGAATAATCAGCCAAGAGCACATGGGGAGCTGGTGGAAGGGGAAGGTGCTCACAGGGGTGGGCACCTCCCTGCAAGGTCCCACACTCTGCTGAGCTCTGCTCCTATGAAAAATCACTGCAAAATCAGGCTGGCAACGATTAAGTGAATTCATTTCCAGCCTTGGTTCACTCTGATCCCACTGCTGAGTCACAGAACTCCTGTCCAGTCCCCGCTTTTCCCACTTGCCTGGACACAAAACCAGGGCCCATTTCCTCATCAGAAAGCAGGCATTGTGCTCTAGCAGAGCTGAGGATCTGCAGAGAAAAGACATTTCCACCATCCACTCCTAACATTTCATTTGCCTTGGAATGAATTTCCCCTGCTCATCTTGTTAAAGACAGATCATTTTTGCTTTGCTCATTACACAGACCTGTCTAAAGCACTGTGTGCAAGTATGAAAAATAAATGAAAGCTCCAGTGGTGTCATTTCCCAGCAGAGCTGATGAATTGCACACTCCTGTGGCTGCTTTCAGCTGCTGGGTCTCATGAACCATGCTGCTAATTTCACATCTCAGCTACTGCAAAAATGCTAAATAAAGGGGATTTTTTATTTTCATTTTATCCCTAAAAACATGCATTTATTCACACGGCAAAAATGATAAATCTAAACATTTGAAAAAGTGATGGCTTCAAGTCAGCATCATCCTTAAAGACACAACTTTAAGTCTTGCTTAGCTGAGGAAGTACTTCCAGCAGAAATATTAATTTCAGATTTTCCTAACTTTCATGGCCAGCCTCATCCTGCAGTTGATTTAGTTTTGCTGAGTAATACAGGACTTGGCATTAATTCTTGAAATAATAGGAAACAGAAAGAAGGCCTACCAAAAAAATACACCTAAAATGAAATATGTGTGTGGTTTAGATATTTCTATTCCATTGGTTGTACTATGTTGTCTTCCAGGAATTTTATGTCAACAAAATACAGTGGCAAAAATCACTAAGTAGGGGAAAAATCCAGAAAGATTCCTTTGGATAAGGTGTATTTAATGCAGCTGTAACACAGGGTGGAGATGAATGAAACACTGCACAACTATTAAAATAAAATAAATATATGCTAAAACACCATACCTGTTTTTATGAAACTGAATGAAAATCAATCATTAAGGCCAACTGGAAAAAACAAAGTTAAGTAGAATTCATTGATAGTTAAGTCAACAAAAATCTGAAGAAAAACACTGATAAAACATTTTAAGTTCTTTATTTTTCTGTCCTTTTAATCTCGCCTTTCTTTATTTCAACCAAAAAATACAAAAAAATACTTGGAAAAGAACTTGTTGTTAAGAAGTTGCTATCTAGAAGAGCTGGAGAAGTTTGTTTTTATTATTTATTATTTATTATTGTTTATTGCATGACAACTCATTGCTGCCATCTGTGTGTGCACTGCCACGTGCAGACCTCTTGTCTTCTCAAAATGCATTCACATTCTACAAATCCTAATTTCTAAACCAGGAATAGAAGTATCAGTGAGGAACAACTCTGCAAATTCTTCTCCTTCCACTAGAGGATGTTTTTATGGTACTGAGGCACTGGTCACCTTTTAAGGGTTCTCCCAGCTCAGGGGGTGGCACAGAGGATGATGGTAAGTGGGTACTTACCTATCCAAACCAAAAATCATTGATGAAGATGCACATCCTGAAATTGCAGCCCTCCAAAAAGAGGTCATACTTGACTATTCCCACAAAATAATTCAAGAATCTCCTAAAATTCATAGAAAACAGAGGCAAACAGAGTGTTCAGTTTCATTGACAGCTGAGCATTAGCTTGGCCAGGCTTTACAGACACACTACAATCCCCTGGGAATGCTGGAAATGCACCAAAGCCATTGGAATATCCCACAGGTGATTATCCACGTTTAATTGCAGGATGTAATTCAAATCCTGGGAAGGCCAAAGGTTCCCTCTGGGCTGGTGACTGAGCCACACAACAAGCAGAGAGGAGAAGGAGTAACTGGGCACTGCTGACTCAGTGATGGGGTTCAGGGTTTGGGGGGTCCCTGCCCATGCCCACAGAGGCACTGCCAGATCCTGGGGGTTCCACGGGGCTGCTTAGGGCTTGGATCAGGCAAGGACAAAGGGGACCCTCCCCAGGCAGGGCAGGAGTGCCCTGGGCAGGAGCTCCTGAGGCCACCGGGGGTCAGCTGGACACACCTCCTGGGCCAGAAGGTCTCAAACCTGTCAGCACTGCCCAGGGCTCGAGGGGTTTGGGAACTGTCCACCAAGGCCTGTGCTGTGCCTCCCTGTCTGCACATCTGGGTGCTGGAGTCACTGTCTCCCTGTCCCTCTGCACATCTGGGTGTTGGATTGCCTCCTTGTCTGCACACCTGGCTGGATTCATTGCTCTCTAGTGACTCTAGAACTAAATTTATTACAGCACCACCACACCAACCCAAGCTGAGTGAATAGGGGCCACAGACTCCACTCACCACCTCCACCACCTGATCTTCAGTGTCTGGCCCCTCAGAAGTGAGCAGCAGAAATTCTACTGCCTCAGCAGGGCCCGGATGCCACTGGAAGGAGTTTCCTTAATTTCAAATATGAAGAGTTGAAGCTCTTGGATTGCACAAAATGAGAAACAAAGAGTTTTAAATGATTTATTTGATTTCTCCACATGATCACAGTTATAGTTTTACATCAATAGGGTCTGTTACTACTTACAAACAGAATGCATATTAAAATGAAAGCACTCCTTTCTTCCCCAGAGTTACAAAAGGGGTCTCAAGCCTCCCCAGAACAGAAGCTTCTTGTAAGCATAATGATTTTTGAAGTCTTTAACAGTCTGCATTCAAGACCTAATTCTAACAGTTTAATACAACTCAAAGCTGATTTAAGTTCCTAGCAGGAGATAGGCAACCTCAAAGTGACTGCAGACTTATAGTAATGCTAATTTACACACTATGTACAATTTAGAGAATTCTCTATTCCCCCTACTGGTCCCATTTTCACCACCCCCTTTTCTCTTTTCCAAATTGGATCTTGTTATTGGTTCCACTTTTCTTTGAAATATATACACGAGAATCCATTTTGCAGGCAAGAAGTGCGATGGTATTTTACAAGGGAACAGCAAAATGCATGCTTAACTGCAGAAAACACACAGCTTCATATGGAACAGCAAGTCAACATCTAGAGATTCAGTGTTTAAATATCTGCTGACTGTCTTTCAGCTCATTTTATCAAGAAACAAGAGGCTTCTGCTGCATGCAGTACATGATGGGAAAATCATTCTACACTGTATGTTAGACTCTTTTTTTTTTTTAGCAATACAAGACGCACATTATATTAGGATGAACTTTGATTTTTTGTTTATTACATCGTTTTACATTTCATTCTTAACTTAAAAAAATAAAACCCCCGAATATATATTTGACTGTTGTCCCAGAAAAGATTTTTTGTTGTTGTTGCCACACCTTCATTCTTTACATTTCCCTTTCATTTGTTCAAATCAGCATTACTGCTTTGCCACATTGTTTATGGGAAGAGAGAACCATGGTCACTCTCTGCAGTTCTGTACCAGTTTGTAATTGGCAATGGCATCTGAGAAAAAACCCTCTCCATTCTACTCCTGCCTGCAGGCTGAAGAATTCCTTTTAATTCATTTTCTTAAGCCCAAGTACTGGAATTTTCCTATTCTAGGCATGACCCACACTGCTCTAAGCAACTGTTGATCAAGGACGGAGTCAGAGAGGTTTTTATTACAACCCTAAACAAGCAGCAAAGGTCTGGAGACTTGTGCTGACACCAAGACACGTTCATTTGGTTGGAATACATAGAAACACACAGTCTAAGAAACAAAACAGAACAAAACTAGGGGAAAAATAAACTCAAGTCCACTGTTTCTCCTCATTGGCTTGAAAGAACAGAGTTTGCAAATCCTGTGCTCATAGGTGACCAGTTTTGGTCTCTAAGCAGCCTCCAAATGATCTGTGATTTCACACTCCCTGTGAGAGGCAGGCACAGCCTCCTCCCCAGTATCCATGGAACCGTGTGGAAATGTTTCTGTGCATGCACGTTTGTGACATCTCCTCAACATTTTGGTTCACAAATACATTGATTGCACATGGAAGATCAGTGGTCAGGCATTAAACTGTGCCTTACTGTTTAAGTACAGAATATTTAAATGTAACTCTAATTTAAATGAATGAAAGGGGTTTTTACACATAAAGCAAATGCGGATCTGGGAGATTTAACATCTTCAGTGTTAATCAACACAGCAAGTCAGATTTTCCTCTCCACTGCTACTGCATATTCTGCCTTTATTCCATATACAGATTTTTACTTCCATCATGCCTCTGCATCTGAAACAAGCACAAACTCCACTACCCAGTGAAGAGGAGCTTTCTCACTTCTGTTTGAATTAAAAGATGCAGTTTCTGAGAGATGTTCGCACCTAGATGGTTCTTTATCTTTTCTGGAACAACCTATAAATTACAGTTAGACTCTACTATTGGTACAGATGTATGAAGAAAAGTCTACATATTGAAATATGTTATCACTTTACTTCAACTAATATCAACAGTAACACTGATATATTTTGCAATTATACAATATGTAGAGTGTAGCCTCACACTAATAACATTAGATGACATGCAGACAGTTCTACTTTCCCTTATAAGAACAGTATATATTTTTTTAAACTGCAAGGAACAGAGCCTCAGGGGACCCGGGCGAGCCCTCTTAAGGTAAGCCGCAGAATTTAGAATAAATAGAATGAGTGATACAGAAAAAAGAATAATCACTTGTTTTCTTTTCATGGAGATCATTCCGAGGAGAAGGAGCAGAAGGGGAAAACGTATTGCACATGTGTGAAACAAACGTGGACTGCTGGAAACAAAAGGCTAAACAACTCTAGATTGCTGTATTTGCTCTCTGTGGAGGTGAACAAAGTGCTCAGTTTGCAGTTTTGCTGGTATTGTGGTTTTCATGGGATGAAAGGGAAAAAAAATGACTGAACCTCTCCCATCCTCCCCAAGCTGGAGATGCCATGAGCAAGCCAACATGACAAGTCACCCTGTTGCTCCCATGTCCTCCTAATCTGGGACACTTTTATTACTGTTACACAGAAACCCGTCTGGTTGGAGCTGTGATTACTTTTACCCATCTCTTACTGGAACTTTTTGCTCATCCTCTTCAAGGTTTGCTTTTAGGCTGGTACAGTTTTGCAGTTGTGATTCCTTTGTCTCTACTGTTTAGGTGTTAAGTCCTTGCAGTGGCTCAAAGTGCTGAAACTACAAAGTAGGCGCCATGGATAACTTTGTACAGGATTTTGGGATACAAATCGTAGAGAAATTTGCAAATGGTTTGGTTACAACACATAAGCAACAACAGCACAGCCTATTGTTATGTGATGTCTTGCAACTAACTGGACTATGGAAGTGAGGGTTTGAGCATAAACTCAGCCTGCTGAGTGCTGGGTGCTTCAAACTAACAAATGTGATGAGTAAAAATGGTAAAGCCACTTCGTTGCTAGCACATGGCTACATGGAATTACAGATTTTTAATTTTTTTTTAATATATATATATATATAAAAACCCTATACTAAATTCTAAAACAAACCTTCAAGTTTTAGAGCACTTCCACTGGAAACACTCTGGACTAGAATTCAGCTTCGCTGGGGGTAAAAATGAGAAATTATGGAACCAAAGTAGCTGAGAAGGATGGAGGTTTGCCATTTTCATGTTTTGAGATGAATGTTTTTGCAGTGTTTACATGCACCTGGCAGAACTCTTCCCGTGTGCTCGTTCAATCCGTATGCTTACAAAAGAAATGTGGATCATGTAAATTCACAGTTATCACAGCCTTTAAAGTGTCTAAGAACTTGTGTGACCAACGCTTGGAGGTGCCTCCCTGGTAAGTGGGCAGCCTCCATTGCTACGGAATAATTACTGCATCTTAACGAGTTTGCTTACCTGAAATAGCAGAGCAGCTCTAATACTGATTACGTATGATATCATCGTGTTAATAAAATAAGGATTTATACAAAGCAGTATTGGACTACAACATTTAAATGCTATGTTACTTGGCACGTTTAGTAATGATTGCTTAGAAATCTTAACAAGTCCAGGGGGACTTGTGGTGAAAATATTGAAATGTTTGAAATTGGTTTCTAACGTTTAATGTTTTTGGTCTACTCTTTCATATGCTATTCATCTATTATACTGTCCTATCAAGTAAGTGGAATTCCTTGTAAAGTCTATATTGCTAGTTTTGTGGACTGAAAAAATTTCTTTCCAAGCACAAATGTTAACTATACAGTATATATATATATTTATATGTATATATTTATATTATATAAAGTTTACTTACGTACTTTCATCAACCATATCAGGTCTACTTATTTTTTTTGCCCATTGAGAATAAAAGAGCAAGAATGCAACACTTGGTTCTCTCTCACTTTTTTCCGTTTTTTTTTTTTTTTTTCCCCATAGGCTAACTTTTCATTAGGCGTGTAAAATTGTCCAGGGGTTTTGGTGTAAAAGGTAGCTTTCCTCAGGTTCAGCAAGCAGCACGTTTTCAAGGCAAGTTTGGAAATAGGAACTAACCAGATGGTGGTGAACATCTCTCCAGTAAGATAAGTAAAACCAGCATGGCCCGGGCTAACTGGAATTACTTTATTTAGTAACAGCAAGCCTTTAAGCTCATTAAACGGCCTAGGTAAAAACTGACGGTGTGTGTGTGTGTGTGTGTGTGTGTGTGATCTGTAGCTTTCCCGCAAGTGCCTTTTTGTTTTTTGCAGCCGGGTTTAAAACCAGAGTCACCGGGAGGGCTCTTTGTGCCTAGACTATGGTGCTGATGCCGCTGTGTTTGGGCTTGGTGCTGCCGGCGGCGGTGGCGGGCGGCGGGAGCGGCCCGTGGTGGTGCGGGGCGTGGTGCGGGGCGTGGTGCGGCAGGAAGGGGCCGTGGCCGTGGCCGTGGCCGTGCTGGTGGTACTGGTGCGGGTGCGGGTGAGGATGCGGGTGCGGGGGCGGGTGGTAGTGGTGGTGGTGGTGGTAGGGCGGCGGGTTCTGGTGGCAGTACGGGGCGTGGTGCGGGTGCGGAGCGGCCGCGCCCTCCGCGTGGTGCGGGGGCTGCGGGGCCGCGTGGCTCTGCGCGGGGGCTTTGCCCCTCTTGCTCCCGAACAGGGAGCCGAGCAGGGAGGAGGAGTTAGGCATAGTCTGGTGAGGAGGGCGAGATGGACACTCTCGGGTTGATGTCGCTCTTCGGCGCATGTGAGGGCTGCTAATGATGGACCCCTATAAAAGAAATTAATAGAAAAAAATAAAAATTAAAAATAAAAAAAAAATAATCTCGAAATGTTCCAAAAGGAAAAAAAAAAATAAAAGGAAAAAAAAAGAAAAAAAAAGTTCACGCTGACCCACAAACTCCTCCTTTAGGGTTCACATGGGGGTGGATTATGCTAAAGAGTTCTAGGGGAAAATTTATCTCCACCTTCCTTAAGTTGCCAATGGGGCACTCGTGCCTTTCTTAGGGGATGTTAAACATTGAGTGATTTTCTCTCAGTACTTTGACATCAAAAGTTATGACTTTAAATTAAAAAAAAAAAGTCATAGAAAGAGTAACATGATATAAGACCTACAAGTGTGTTTTAAAAGGAAAAAGACATTTTAAAATACTGCAAAAAATACCATACTTGCTTTTTTACCACAAAAAAAAAAAAAAATCCACATTAAATTCAACCTAAATAGTTAAACATACAGCAGCAAATATTACAGTTACAGCTAAGATTTTAAAATGGTATTTAAATCTTTATTTATAGTAGTTTTCCACTACTATACATGACAGTGCTGCTTCTCAGGCCTAGCTCTGCATTTTGTGTTAAATTGAACCATACTGTTTTTGCCACTAAGATTTCTATGTGCTTGTATTATTCTGACCTGTGGTCCAACATTCTCTAGTATTTAGCCTGGAATTTAGTTGCTGGAAGTTCAGGGTTTGTATTTTTAAAGAGTTATGGGACACAACAGTACTTAGGCAAAGTGTGCTAGATTTAAACTGCAATCTACCTAAAGCAAACACAAAAAAAAAAGAACAAAAAAAAGAGAGAAAAAAAGAAAAAATCTGCAAGCTGAATTCAGAGACATGAACAGTTTATATAAATGGTTTGAAGATGAATGAAATCTCATGAAATCCACATTGAATTCACCTATCTGAATAATTTTTTTAATCCTCCCATGCCCTATCTGTGCAATTCCATGGTGTCATGACTGCATACATTTAGCAATTGAACTCGAAAATAAGCAATGGGGATGGTTGAGCATGACAGTCAATAGTTGTAGCTAAATATCAAACAGCAAGAACAGTGTACTTGGTAACAAAGAGCAAGTGGGCTTTTAAGCTGGGACCAGACTGAAATGGTGGCAAAAGGACACATCATATCCATTTAACCATGCTTGCAGGAACAAAGGGAACAAGGTTAGCTCAAACCAAAAATGGCATTGCTCTAAAACAAGCTGTCAGTGCTTTGTAAGCTGGAAGAATACAGAGTGAGTAGCCTAGGCATGCAGTTTATCCGTGGCAGGCAGGTTATATATATAGATAATATATATATGTTAGAAGAAAAAAGAGCAAAAAAATATGTATGTATATAAAAGAAAGGTTTGAAATGCACATCATCACATCCAGCTAGACATCAGGAACTTCCTACTTACTTCCATATTGCTGTCTAGCGATCCTGCACTGCTGCGTCGCCCACGCTTGCCTGCCCAGGACATGCAACAGCAGAGATTAGAGACTGCGACACGACCGGCGCCACACAACCCCACAGCTTTAGGGCCAGCAGGGACAGCAACCCTCTGCACCTGCCTGCCTTTCTAGGGCTTGAGTGCTAATTTGGAGGGTTGTTGTTGTTGTTGTTGTTGTTGGGAATCGGTTCGCATGAGCGGGGTGTGGTTTTGTTGTTTTTTTTTTTTTTGTTGGGGTGGGGAGATTTGCACGATTCTTGAAGTTCGTGTGTTTGAGCAGCTGGGTTTAGTGCTGTGGTTGTGATGCTGAGCAGCAACGGTTTTAAATGGTTTGGTTTCCTGGAATCTGATCGGCCATGAAGGGTTGGTTTGTTTTTTTTCTTTAAACACTGAGATATACTTGTGGGGTGGCATTAACTTAAATGCGAAATTTAATGATGAAATATTCTGAACTTCAGTGTGGGGCACTGTGAGGGGCATCAGTTTTATCACTTCATCAATTTTATCACTTCATCAGTTTTATCATTTCATCGGTTTTATCATTTCATCGGTTTTATCATTTCATCAATTTTATCATTTAATCGGTTCTATCACTTCATCAGTTCTATCACTTCATCAGTTTTATCATTTCATCGATTTTATCATTGCAATTTCAGCTTTGAACCTCAGTGGATTTCATACAATCTTCTTTCATGAGGTTTAAAAAACAAAAAACTAAACTTAATTTTTGATCAGTAAATCTGGAATCTGTCTTGACATTATGGCTAGATTTTGTTTGTTTAGCTGTGCAGTGCTTTATCTTTAAGCATGTTGGATTTGTATTCCAACAGTCTCAAATTGCAAAGACATTTGCCTCAACCCACAGGTGAAACTCCAGACTGTTTGCCTAAAGAGCCAGAAGACCTCAGTGGCTGTACAGGACACGGGATCCCAGATTTTCTTTCTCACTTCACAGCAGAGAAAATAGCACCTGGCTGCAGTGGAAACAGATTTTTAGAAGATAGCTTGTGGAACCTTTGCTTTGCAAAGTTTCAGAATACTTTCCTGGCAGGGTGTGGGAACAAAGCTGAGCTTTGAGGAGTCCTCAGATGCTCAGAGCTTCCCTAAAATCTGCAGGGCTTTAGAAACCAAAGCTTTCTCAGCATTCTCTCCTTGCTTTCCTGCAAGGCCAAATATCAAAGACAATCTCCACCCTGCATTGGCACATTGCTGCCTTCAGAATCTTCTACTCTGAGAGGTGGCTTTGGGGGAGAATGTGAGGATTTCAGCATCACTGAACCAATTAATGATGTACCCTCATCACAGACACCCCAAAAGCACCTGGGATCAGAACTAGGGAGCACTGGAACTGCTCATAGGACAATTGAGATACCCAAAGGATCAGTATGATCAAAAACTACCACCTGCTGGATTTCTAAGCATCACGTTGACCTGGTTGGTCACAGGACACTGCCCTGAAACAAGTTTCTCTTGAGAGCTATAGTTCCAGGCTACTGGAACATTTTTCCCTCTTTATAAGAGCTGCTCCCCAGTACAAACCCCTCTGCAGTGACATTAAATTGAGGGGAAGGCGTTTGTGGTCAAGGTGTTGTGTTTGACTTGTAAAATTCATCGGGATTTGGAACAATTCCCCTGGATGGGCTCTTTGTCAAAAGCTCACTGCTTCATCTCCTGCTGCAGTTTTAGCCTCTGCCAAACCAGAGCTGTGTTATTTTATGAGCCCCCCCAAGAAAAACTGGGTTTGATGACCCCTTATTTTGACTCCCGGTCAGGCTTTGATATTTTTCTGCTCTGATAACGGGATTAGTACTGATTAACACTCCAATCACTCTTGCTTGCTGATGCAAACACACTGCGGCAGCCACCTCGGAACTCAGCAGTCAGGGTTGCAAATAAGACTGAGAGCTGACACGGGGCACTAAACGTGGCCAAAAACGAAGGGAAACACAACAATCCAATGCCTTCTGCATATGGCAGGAGTCACAGTCTGATCAAATAACCACGGACACAGTAAATACGGACAGAGAGCGACAGATGGAATTTTGCTCAGAATAACTTCAGGGCAGAGTAGTACTTGCAAAGCCAAGAACAAACAGAAAAATCCTACTTAAAATGCCTGTAAATTTCCCTCAGATAGGCACTATTGCTGTAGAGAGGCTTCATTCATTTTCTTAAAAATAAACTGAACCAATTCTGCACTGACGTGCAGTGTGATGGGAAGGCTACTCAGTAAATCCCCTGCAGCATTTCCCCTGCCAATGTGTGTTTATTTCCTGGTCTTTGGGATGGCATCCCATCCCAGAAATGCCTCCCTAGAGCTCCAGCCTTCACATGCATCTCAGGGAAATGGAGACTCTCGACTAGAATTGCATCTAAGCATGTACTGGCAGGATAATTAGCAGCTGTGGTATAAAGCAAGGTGGTATTTATCAAATCTGACGATTAGTTTTGCTTAATATATTATGCTTACTTTAATTTTTTTAAGGCTGTTAAAGTGAGCCTTAATTTATTTTATAAAATTAAGTTTCAATTAGTTTAACCTTATCTGTTAGATATGAATATTCCTTGTAAGAAATATCTTTAATTTACACAAATGTATGTCCCATATATGAACATGCATTATATGGGGCCAAGGATATTTCAAATTTGTGTTAGAAGTACAAAGTGAGTACAAGATTTTTACAAACTAAACCATGCCAAAAGTAAATTGAGCTTCATTAATAAAAGCCATTGCACCTTGCAGAGTGGATGTGTGCAGGACACATCACAGGATGTGTGGGGATCTCACAGCTCAGGCTGCAGATCAGCTTAGTATGTGGAAATATTTCTCACTGCTGCTCTGTAGTTCTTGAAACTCTTCTGGGCCACTGAGATAACTGATAGCTAGACACTGTATTATGATCTGGCTTCCTGTGTCTTGGGGAAAAAAGTTTGGAAAAAAGCTTTAAATTAAATTACTCTCTCCGATTATTAGAGAGACCACTTTCGAGGGGAAAAAGACTCTCTGTCACCTTCACATTTTCATCTTGTTTTCTGTGTGAAACAGGTGCAGTCTTAAGAGCTCACAGTGAAATAGTATTATTTTAGTCCTGGAAATACTTTTTGTTTGGTTTTGAAGAAATCTTTTTTTGGTCTGTGGCTGTTTCAGACAAGCCCAGCTCCCAGTAAAAGGTACCACTCTCACTTGGGCAGTACTACCTGGCTGTGCCAGTTGTGGAATACTGGGGCAAACAAGTAAATTGCAATTTTTAAGCCAGTTCAGCGTGTAAATATTATTCCCACTTTACAGGTTAGGGATGTGGGAATAAAGTTTGAATTCCGCTATAAACTCAGTGTAAAAGCACTGGGTCCCCCAGTGCTCAAAGTGGTTGGAATTCAAATTAAAGAACCTAAAATCAGTCCAGAAAAGTGGGAGGAACAGACTGGGAAACACAACCAGTCCAATCCTTCCTGCTCTTCTTTAGTGACCAAATCATTCTTCCTGTGGAACAGTGGCCATGAGGGGACATCACACTTTTCCCATCTTTCTGTAAACTCATAAAACTCAGCTTTAGATGCATTAAAATTTGTCTGGCTTCTAATAATTTAATATAAATTAAGAATTTTAGAGTCTGGAACAAATAAATTCAGTTCTTCCTTGCCTATAGCTCAAGAATGTGCAACAAAAATGATACATTTCTCTTTAGAGAAAAATAAAGCCCTAAATATTTTTGACACATTCACATCTTGGAACACTTGGATGCCACATTCTGTTTTATATTCCATGGAAAGAACTGTCAATCCACAGGGAACAACAGCATATCTCAGATGAAGAGAGCCTCATCACACCCTTTCCACAGCTGGGGGTTGAGCTGTTGTGGCAAATGCAGGGAACCACCCTCAGGAAAGGATTCCTGGTGGACAAATCCTGCTTTTCTGTGCATTTCCAGCTTAGGAGGCAGAATCAGTCAGGGTGTCAGCATTTGTCAGCTCTCAGAAGCTTCTGAATCGTCACTCAGAGAAGTTCAAAGTCACTTTCCAAAGCCTCCATTTACTGGGATGTCTGGGGGACAGCAATGGATTGTTTTCCTAAATGGTTCTGTCATGTACCTGTGCAGCCAAATGCTGTTCAGTCACATTTCCCTTCACTGAATAAACAGTTAAAATTTTGGGTTTGCAATGGTCATTGGACATTTACCTGCCTTCCCGCATAAATATGCAACCAGGCCATTTTCTCATGTTTGTTAGATTTATCTCTGACGAAATGTAGAAAGGGTCTCTCTAAAAATCCACTTTCCTCACACTCCTGTTCCTCCTCCTTGTTGATCCTGTGTTTCATCCACAAAAGGATTCGAGGCAACCTAACTCAGTCCTGGTTTAGAGAAGCAATTTAATAGGGGATAATCACTGGGGTGCAGTATCTTCCCAGCTGAAAGCAATTTCTTTGCTTTTCTATGGATCACCTCTCCCACATTAAAAATAAAATTAGCCTCCCATGCAAGCTATCCCCTGAGAGAAGGCAGGAAAGATATGGATCATCTCCCTGAAGTCACTCCACCAAATAACAAAGCAAATAACAGGCAGGTCATTTCTCAAGTCAGTTGCACTGCACAAGACCAAACAAGCTCTCCATAATTCTCAGCTATTTCAAGTTAAAATTAAGTTTAGTTGGGTTTAACAAACTCATTGATAAACCCTGCAGTCTGTGAGTGATTTGTACTTTTTGTCATGGAAAAAGGTTATTTTCAGTAATAAGCATGCCAGCTGTAGGCATGCCCTGTGAAATGTGTTTGTGATTACAATGCTGGTTTGTTGAAGTAAACCCATAATATGAATTCAAATACATGGCAGTGTTTGGAAGAGAGGGATGAGTAATTCTGATGGAATGAGAAAATTAATCAGAAATCACATTTAGGGGTACAGATACCCACTGAACTCACATATTAACAATATGGTAGTTCTCATTCTAATGAAATAAAACCAAAACAACAGAAAAGGATGATGAAGTATCCTCAAATCTGAGAGATAAGAGTGATGAAGACTAGGGCTTGATCTAAAATCCACTGGAGCCGAGCAAGCACCAATATTCAACTTCAGCCTGATTTTGGATCAAGGGCCTAAGTCTTTTTAATGAAGCACATGGAGATGTGAGTATGAAAGCCTAAACAGAGAAGAAAAGAATTGAAAGAGCTCACTCTCTACATATTTGTATGCACATACATATACCCACAAAACACAGGCTATCATTTCAGTTTACAACAGTTTTATTTATTGCAGCATAGCTAAAATATCTTGTTTAGTTAAAAAAAGGAAATAGGTAAGTAGTGTCTACTACCAAAGATATACAGAATATTGAAATTATGACTACACTGTACATCATCACTGCAATTGAAAGAACAAAGCGGAGTATGCAACACAGCCTATGAACTAAAAAACAAATATTTTTTTTAAAAAATAGAGCTGCTACTGTCCCTGGAAGTACTTTCTGAACAGTGGACATGGTGTTCAGATAAGAGTTCTTGTCAGTGACAGGAATCTTTAACACTGAAAGATTACATGGCTATGCCAGGTGAGAGGCAAACCATCAAATAAAAACATGCCCAACTTCCCCTGGCTTGCTTTGGCTAAAAAAATCACACCACCACTGCTTTCCAGTCTTTAATCAGTTAATTAAACTTAAGACACATCAGTGGCTTTGTGGCTTATCAGCATTCTTGTCCACCAGGGCTTCTTTGGTTCTGTTGTCAAGAGTACTTTACAACAACCTCTTTTTGCAAGAATTAGAAACTGAGTTACAAATCAAGAAAAGAGCATCAGGGACAGACTGAGTTACACAGCTCTAGACAGAATTTAGTCAGGCTTCACTCAATTTCATTCATCCAGGTGGTAACACAGGTACACTTGAGCACAGAGTACACAGAAAGCGCTCGTGACACAGAGACCAGGAGCTTTCCTTCCCTCTCTAGCCCTACTCTGTAAGGGGGGAAAAGCAAAGGAGATGAAAAAAAAAGAAAGGAAAAACTAAGTGAATTTCTCCTAGCACAAATCCATCATTTCTGTTTTATTAAAAACTTTGTTTTGCCTCTGTCTTCACTGTTCTTTAAAAGTTTCTGTAGCAACCTAGAACGGCTTAAATACTTTCAAACAGTGGCCGCTTAACAGAACAAAGGTAAAAAAAAAAAAACCAAAAAAAACAAACCACAACAAATTAACCACGAGTCAGGGGGGCGAGGAGGAAGAGGGGAAGGAGCCATTTGGAAATGTGAGATTCCAACCCTGCTATTATTTCTGGAGAAGCCAGAGCGAGGCGGGTTTTGTGGGCATGGTGGAGAGACAGCTTTGCATGCAGAGAGGCAGGGAGGGAGGAGAGGCAGCGCTTACCTGCTTCGGACAGGTCCCGCAGGGAGGAGCTGAGCGCGCTCCGCTTCAGCCCCTCGCCCCCGGCGTAGCTGTCATCCAGACACGCCCTGGGCAGGCTCCCGTTCCCCGAGTCCTTCTTCAGGCTGGAGCACTGCGACATGCTGGGACGAACCACTCCTTTCTGCTTCTCCAGCTCGGCTGCAACACACACGGGGAGTTTTTCAATCGGGGTTTGTCGGGATAGAAGAACCCGGAGCATCCCTGTGTCTGTAGGGGAGTGAGAGCCAGAGAGCAGCTTCACCCCTCTAGCGACAGCTGGATGTGCATCAGGGCCTCTTCTGGAAAAATTTAATGTTCAGACACTCACGGGACTACCAGCAAAACATATCAGTCTGGACCAATAAGGGCTTCCTTACTGACTACAGGAATTGCAACATGGAAATGAAGACAAATTCAATGAAGCTTATTGGAAGGGCCACCATTGGGAATTTCAGTGTGAGGTATATTACCCCTAAAATTCTTGATGTAATTTACGATACAAATCACAGATCCAGCTCTCCTCTGTCCAAATTATCCCCAAAATCTTACTGGGATTTATACTGCAAATGACAGATCCAGCTCTCCTCTGTTCACATCATCCCTAAAATTCTTGCTGTAGTTTATGCTACAAATCACAGATCCAGCTCCCCTCTGACCATTGTTATTTGCAGCTTGTCCAGGATAAATTCCTACTGCAGCTACACTGCAGTAAATAGGAGTCAATGAACTCAGCTGGGGCTTAGGACATTATTGGTTTTTTCCTCCTTCTCGAGGCAAAGTCATGGGAAAACACACATTATTTTGAACTTTTAAGGAGTTCTCATGTGTTATACACATATTCAGAATTTTCTTATTTTGATTAGCAGGATAATGCTCTATTATATGTACCTTTGTACTTACACTCTATTCTGTGCTTTTCCATTTCTTGAACTTCTGCAATCGATTCCCTCAAATCATCTGTAAACTTCTTCCTGTCCTGAGGATTTGGTGCATTGAAATTTATGAGTACTTTGATATCTGCTCCTGGAACAGCTGACGTGAGCCGAATGCCATTGGGATAATCTGGAAGAAAAAGGCAAGAAAAACTAAGCTCTGATTATTACAATTACTTTTCTTTTAATAAAAATACCCGCCAAGACTGAAAGCTTTTTTACTAGTATTACCACAGAGGATGCAAAGTCAGAGAAATAAAAGTCTGACAGCACAAAGTTAGAATAAAAATCCCTAAGGTACACTGGAACAGCTTAACTGCCAAATACTGAACAAATATTGAGAGATATCTTTATGCAGCTGATACCCTTAAGGTCCAATATACAATATATACCAAAAACAGCAGAAAAAAGAAGTGCAAAAACCTAAGGGGATAATTTTTCTTTCATGGAACAGATCCCATCACGTACCTTATCCACTTGTGACCAAAATTTTGCTGAGTGTAAAGGCTACTTGAAGACAATTCAAATACTACAAATTATTTTTTACTTTTAACTCACCGTTTGCAGGAAGACAAACACACACAAACAGGTACAGATTTAGTATTTCCTATTGGATTGCATTCCCTACACATCCTACTTTCATTTTTTTTCTTTCAAATAAAATTAAAAGTACCTGTGAAATCACATACTGAAGAAGTAAAAGGACTGATTTGGTTTTTTCACCCTTCTTTTGACCCAGATTATGGACTTTTAATAATAAAAGCCAGATTCTCCAGGAAACTGTTTTTGTCTCTTTTCTAGGTGTACTGCTGAAATTTTAACAGCTGGTCAAAACTATCTCCTGGTTGGGACAGAAGGTTCATTTAGAGAAAGATACTCATAATGAAAATATTTCCTGCTGTAGGAAACAAATCAGTCTTTGCTTGAAGCACAGACCTGGAGCAATGGGTGTCAGCAAACCTCAACGTCTGCATTTTAACTCAATGTTTTCTTTTACTTGGCTGCCTTCCCCTCTTGGTTTGCTAAAGCTCTCAAATATTTAACTCAGTATTTGAGCCCAAGCTCAAGGGCTCCCATGTGCTGAAACCTCCCTCCCTTAAGAGCCAGCAGATTAAGTGAGGCACTCCCCTCCCTCAAAGCCAGGAGGTTTCAACAAGACTTCAACTGTTGAGAAACCAGCGCATGTGCTTGGCTTTTTTAGGATACCTTAACTCTGGCTTTTTTAGGGTACCTTAACTTTGGCTTTTTTAGGGTACCTAAACTCCCAGATCAAAGCTGCCACTAAAAGTGAAGCAAGTCTGTTTACAATCCTCAGGGAAAATGGAGCATCTGCCCCGAGGCTCAAATGGTCCTGAGGGGAAGGAAGGAGGAAGGAGTGGGGAGTTTCGCTGGGATTTGCTGCCAACGCCTGACAGAAAACAGCCAAAGGGTCCCAGTGCTGGGCAGGCTCAGGTGGGGAACACTGGCACAGGGAATGCAGCAAACAGCTCTGCACCACCCCAGGGGAAACAAGGAAAGCTGACAACCCCAAAGTCACCGGGGCTGTCCCCCCATATGAGCCAAGAAGGAATTCCACATAACAAACACGTTCATTTTCTTACCATAAGTACTCCTCTGCACTGCACTGATCAAGTCTCAGGAAACCCTCACATCAGTATTTCTTGGTTTCGGTCACACTGTCTCCTAAGTGATTGGCTCCCCCTTTATATTTTGTTAGAGATTTTGAGTGAAAATGGAAAATACACTTCCCTTATGGCCTATTTATTTACTAGAGATATGTGACATTGTTTTCCCTTCCGGAGCTCATCCATCCCTCAAAATAATTGACTTCTATCATTAAAAGTCAATTCTTCTATCACCAGTGCCAGTCATTTGTTCAACCTCACCAACAGCCAAACCAGTATTTTTCTTGCTTCTGCTTTAGCAACACTGACATTTATTCCCTTGAAACCAGGGAACAGCTGCTCCACACAGAGTTACTGATGGCTCTGGCCGAAATGGCCCAAAGCTTGCTGGGGACAGAGGAGACCAAGAATACTGAATTTCACAAATCAAAGGGGGCAAATACTTCTCTTTCCCAACTGGAAAATTGTGCATCCCACCTAAGAGGCAGCTGTATTAGAGTACAGTCTGTTCACTGATTCACTGCAGTGAATTCAACTCAGTGAATTCATCCTCCTGCAGTGCCTCAGTTAAAATGCCTCCAGTTCACTGGGAGGAATCAAATCCTTTACCTCTTGTTTCACTACAGATATTTTTAAATTTATTTGATTAGTGTCTCTACTTAGCGTGCTTGTATTTTTTAAATGTATTTTATTTAACATGGCATCAGAGAATTATAAATCCTTCTATTTTTAGTAGAATCCAGGATAGACATATTTGGCCTTCCCCTCCAAAATGGAATTTTAGATCATATAATGTGTTCACAAGAGAGAGAGAATGCATATGTAAGCACAGAAATAATCTGTGGGCTACAGAGCTGCTGTGAGCTCTGCAAAACCTTCTCTTTGGAAATCTCCAGAGGCTTTGACTCGGTAACAGCAATGGATTTTTAGGGAGCACATTCTCAAGGACAAGGCAAAACTAAGAACCTTCTATGACAGAAAAGCACAGGAGTATCAGCAGCTCACCCTGGCCTGTACCCAATTTATCAGGGGGTGAAGGTTTGCTCACAAACCATGAATTCAGTCAGGTTGTCTCCCTGGGCACCATACAAACAACTCTGCTCTGCTATCACTACTGATGCTGTATTTGGGCTTAGAAGCAGGATTTTAGCAAGTTATTTGGGGTTTTGTCTGCTAAGGAGCACTAAAGATAAAAAGAATATTGGACTGATGCAGACTGTAAGAGACATAAACAAAAGGAGTCAGAAAATGAAAGTTTATAGTTTGCATTTAAATTTGAGGCAGCATACATTATCTAGGCCAAGTTAAGCCATAAATCAGGAAAATAAATTAAATAGTGTTCTGAATTAGAGATATCATTGTAAGAGTCATTATTTATTATCACTCAGTTCCAGTTAATTGTGCCACTGACTCAGCAACAGATGTGTTTGTTTCTTTGCAATCCTTTTATTCTTTACAAGAAATCACAAACACATTTGGGGAGATATGGCTTCTGACTACAACCAAAAAATCCTCTGTTTTCTATACTGACAGCACCTTGTTTTAAACTTCAGAACTAAGTTAAATCCAGAGCAATTTTATTCCTGAACTCAGAATCAAGTCCTGTCTATCCCTTTCACTTACACCATTTTTGTTTCATTTATGAACAAAGTGGTCCTCCAAAGAGAGGAAATACTTACACTGGTTCTCAAAGAGAAGAACTTGCATTCCATAGAGGGAAAAGGACTGTCGAAAACTGTATGTAACAGAGTTCTTCTTCTTCTGAAAAATCTTGGTCACCTGAAAGGTGTCAGATAAACAGAGTGAAATATTCCTTCTACCCAGTGTGCGTGTGGAAGATTACTGCTCTGAAGAATTAGCATAAGATAAAACATTTTATTTAAAAGAAAGTTATAAATCTGTCAGAAAAAATGCACTTGTCTTTCTTTTCCTTTTTTTTTTTTATGCAACAGTTGTATTTAATCTCCTGCTCCTGAAAAAAAACCAAAGCTCTGCAGCATCATCTCTCTAAAGCAGAAGGGTTAATATTTTATCCAGACATAAAGCCTTTGTGTTCTCTCTCCTCCAGAACTCTACTTCTTGAAATTACAAGACCAAAAATAACCATGCATCCTTTCTGTGCTAGCAAAAAATGAAAATATATTTAAATTATCCTTAAACCCCCCCAAATTTAGGTGCTACCACACTGAAAAAATTTGGTTTATATTATTCCCCAAATAGTTTGATATAACTACTGATATCTGAGTAAGTAATAAAAAATAGCAGAAAACAATGTTCCATCAGTTTCCGCTCAAGCTCCCATTTACAACTCCTAGGTTATACTCAGAAGCAAAAGGATTAATGTTTTTTATTTAATTCCTATTTTTAAGGTCTGCAGGTATTGTGGTAAAAAACCGCACACAATAAAACTGGGTAGATGAGGTGTGTCTTTTTCCTAACAAAATATGAAATATTTAGGATAGTTCTCAGTTCTCAGGTAACAGCCAAGTGCATTCCAAATGGAGTGCAACAAATTTCCCCATTTTTAAGAGTAAATCAGCCAAATAATTCCAAGCTGTCCTGAGTTCTGTGTGTCTGCTTTTCAAAAGACTGGGTCAAGTGAAAGTCTGTGAGGGTAAATGCACAGTAAAAACTAAAGTCAACTGTAAAATCTATTTCAACAGATCCTATTCCTATTTCAATGCACAAACAGATCTGGTTTATAGAACATCTGGGGAATACAAAGTAGGATGCAATTTTGGTTTTCCACAAGTACCTTGAATTCATTATTCATGGAATAAATAATGTCTCTGTTTATCCTTTAGGGCAATGGATGAACTGGAGGTGAGGTTTTTTCCTCTACAGTAAAAGCTACTGCACCAAATACCTTCTTACAGAGTGTAGCCATCAATGAAAGTTTAAAAGCAAATGATACAGAATTAAAAAAATAAGATATACATCTCTTAATCATCCCAGGATTGTTGGAATACAGGGTACTGGACATTTATTTTTAGGAATGCTCATGGACTTCATCACCAGTGATTTCATGGAGATATGATTCTGAATACCTCATTCTCTCTGCCTGGAAATACATACCACTAGAAGATCATTAAATAAAAATATTTCTCGTTGGTGCAATCCAAGCTTCTGAGGTTTATTTGGGTCTGGAACTTCAAACAGCCTACAGTAGCAAACAAGCCTCCGGTGGGGGAGAGAGAGCACCTGCAATAATACAAAAATTCATCATTCATACAACAACATTTAGCCAAGAAGCAGCATTTTTTATACACAGAATCTTCTTTTTTTAATACTTCAAATATTTTTACCTCTAAGCCCATTAGACCTTTTCATCAAAGGACCAACAACAGGAACATAAGGAGTTTATGGCACAAACTTGCAGGACATTCAAACGTCATCAAAGTTCTTCTCTAAAATGCTCTCTAACAGCCTACATCCCATGCAGGATGGAAACTCTTCTGGGGTTAGAGTTTTATTTTGTGAAATGATAGAAATATGAAAGAACTTGAGATTACCCTGAGTGGAAGCTCAAAACAAGGGATGGCTGCTTCCATGAGCATTTTTATTATTACCAGAAAGATGCAAAGCAAGTTTAACTTTTGTGAGATGCTGTAGGTTATTTTTTGTCAGCCACTAAGCTCATTCAATTTGTTCATTCTCTAATACCAAGAAAATGGTGACATTATGACAAAGCAAATGCATTTTCAGTCTGTCTTATTTTCTCAAGCCAGCAAGAAAATCAAGACTGAGTTTCCATTTTCTTATTGGAAATGTCTGCTGAAGGTATCTCTGAAGCTGCCGAGCGAGACTTAATTTCTTTCAAATGCAAATGATGAGATCTCGTTAACAACACCAAAAGAAATCCATAAACTGGTCCATTATAAGAAGAGTTTTAGCTTTATTACTGACCATGCCTATAATTTACATCTGGAATCAATATTTTCAATGTTCATCCACCATTCAGAAGTGAACTTTAACTGGCAGTATCTTTCCAGAGTATCATTCAATTCTCAAATGGACCAGAAAGAATAAACACACCACAGCTCAGGTGGAAAGGTGAGGTGCAAACTGTGATTTTAATTATTTGTTTATTCTTCACTGGCTAATTTCTATAGTGATAATAATATTTCAAATAAATAGAAAGTGTACTAAAAAGGCCTAGAAGATCCTCAGCAATAAATTAAGCAGCCTCTGGGAAATCCATTTTGAAGAAAATCTTTATACTTTGGAGAGTTTTTACTATAACACGAAGAAAACGTTGCCTGAAAGAACATCAGTAATTTAAAATTTTAAAATGTAACAGAATGTCTTATTTCCAGTTTAGGAAAATGCTGCCAGTTACAGTGACTATAAGTTTTGAAGGAGTAGGAGAGAAATACCTACACAACCAAGTCCATGGTGCAGAGATCCGATCTACAGTAGAAAGACACATACAAGTTGATTAAACTTCAGAGAAACACAGAACTGTATCATAGCAAGTAAACATGGCACGCTCTGACTATGACTAAATGCCTACAAAGTAAAAACAAATAGAGCTATCAATAAAGACTCTTGCCTGTTGCCCTAGTTTCCTTGCACACAGTTAAAAAGTCTCCCACCAGAAGAATCCTTCAAGCTAGGACTCCACCAAGGGCATTGTTTTCTTAATCCCATTTAATTTACAAGGTCAGGATTAGTTTTAGGATTTGAATTGCCACATGTCTGGATAAAAAAAGAAACATGGAAAAAAACCATCTCCCACAGAAGACTATATATAAACCTAAATCCCCAATTACAGAAACAAAGTTTCATATTAAGTGCCTGAATATTGACTTCAGAATATTTCTTTCCCTTCTTCCCAAAGATAGGTACAAGCTTTTATAAAAGTTTTGCTTTCTTTCCACTGCTTCTCCAAAGAGATCTCTGCATGTTCTTTACTGGAAACGGACCAAAATTGGATTTTTGGTGGTCCCTCATTCCCTTCCCCCATCCTCTAAGGCTTGTCTGAGAAGAGATTACAGTTCAAAGCCCTTTAATAGTAACAGGGAGAATCTTGAGATCCATGTTCTTTTCCTCAAGAACAAATCCCCCAGCCCATCAGACCCTGCTGCACTGAAGCTCCCTGGAGCTGATATAAACCAGATATATGGCTTTAAAACCTTGCAAGTCAGGGGTTTTTTTGGCTTTGTTCTGGGCTGTCTTTATGATTATTGACATGAAGGTTTGAATTCAGGAAGGCTGAGCATCCTCTGGTCCCTCTCCACATTAAAGTTGCCTTTTCTAGCATGGAAAATACTGCTCTTAAAACCTCTGTGCTCCTTAATCAGAGGCAAAATGCTGTAGCCTTTCTTTTCTCTCTTCTTTTCCGACAGATGCTTTGAGGATTCACTTATATAGCAAAATATTTCAGGACTTTTCCCACAAAAATCCTATCTTTGGATGCTCAAACCCAGCACCAGAGACCCTGGGACCTGATTTCCAGATATAAAATAACCCCATGTCCCTTTACAAATGCCAGGTCATGGAGGCAGCTGAGCAGGTGACAAAGATGCTGATGTGAACAGAACTTCTCTGTTACTCTTGTAAATTCTGGAGCCATAACTGACAGTGTGAATTTTGAAATAAGGTTCTCTACAGTATCGCATTAACCAAACAGTTTGATTATTTAGGAAATACACAAGAGAACTGCCTAAAATGCAGATATTTCAGATATTTCTGATATTTCAGAATAAAGGATTTTAAGACTCCTATCATCATGTCACCCATGACTGCAAAACCAAAATTCATCTGCATGGACACTCCAGAATTTCAGTGAACCTTACAGGGAATTATTTTGAGTTTCTGCCCTTTGCCATCCATGGAGCAGTCTGCACTGGGGTCAGCACAGCTCTGGCTGTGCCCCATGGCAGAGCAGAGGGCACTCACCGGTTTCTTGCCCACGATGAGCTTCTCCACCTTCTGCACCTGGGACACGTGGTCCTCGTTGGTCTTCAGCTCGCGCTTGCGGATGCGCTCGTAGATCCCGATCAGCATCTCCCGCGGGATGTCCTCACCATCATCCACCCCTGCAGGGCCAAGCTCTGTTAGCAGGGACCTCACCCACCCCGGCGCAGGGTAAAACCCTGGGCAGTCTCTGTTTGCAGCTGCTGTTAGCAGGGATCTCACCCACCCTGGCATAGAGTAAAACCCTGGGCAGTTTGTTTCAAGCTCTGTTAGCAGGGATCTCACCCACCCTGGCACAGGGTAAAAACCCTGGGCACTCTCTGTTTTCCTGCCCTCCCAGCACTGCCTGCCTCTGGATGTTTGTGCTGGTTTTTCCCAGCTGCCAGCCAGCTCCTCCTGTGTGTTCTTGTGCTGCCTCAGCCAGGCAGAAGAAGTGGTGTGAACATGATTTAAAGCACTGATTTTGGTCCAAGAGCTCGCTGTCCATACACCAAGACATTGATGGGAATCCCCCAGGTTTGGGGATTTTTTGTTTTAAAACTCTCATCTAAAACTAAGACATAAAAAGGCTGATTTCGTGTATGATTTTTTTTCTTTCACATTTCTTCTGTTTGGTATTAAAGCTACAATGAGTTAAATTCCTTTTTAGACACTAAAACCACCATATGACATTCTCTTAGGAATACACCCCTAGGAGGAAGCAAAAGAACTATTTCATTTTGCCTCTGTCTGAATATTACTCAGTGCTATTTGTGAAATAATTTCCTATGTGAGAACTTTATGAATGCAGCAAAATAATTTAAGCAATATTTCCTATAAGATTTCAAAAAGAACTAGTTTACTCTGGAAAAAACAAATCAACAAAATAGCCCGGATCCAATATAATTGTTTAGCACTGTGTGATTATCATTGGCATGGCATTCTAACAAATGCCACCCTGTCTTGAATGCCTGATCCTGAATTTTTAATAGCAGTGGAAGGAGTCCAATTTCACTAAGTGACTTAAAGCTGGATTTTCTGGGGACAGGGAGATGCATGTATCTTTTTAAAACAGGTTTTAAAGCAATAAACTCTCATCTCCCATTCAGAAGCAAAGATAGAATATTTTGTCATCCAGTGCAACAACTCCTCCCATAAAAAATACAGTGATAAAACACAATTTGTTTGCAGACAGAAGCAAGCAAATCCACCTCTGTTCTGTGAGACATGGCCAAGCCTTACACAGCCCACCCTTTGTGATTTACAGCTGCAGCAAGGTAGCCTGTTACAGAAATGCCTGCAATAACAAGAATTGTTGGCATGCATGCTGGAGCCCAGAGAGAATGTGCTGTGTCTAATTCCACAAATGTAACTGCAGCATTATGCCAGGAGATGCATATCAGGCCTTTGGAGTATTTGTGGATTTTACACTAAAATCTCAGCACTAACCTAAACTTTGCTAAGATGAAACATCTGCTAAGCACAGGTTGTTCATTGCTGCCTCATATCAATCTCAGGGAATAAAATCACCAACCAGGACTTTCATTTTCAAGGTCAGGATTAGTTTTAGAAATTCCGGAATGCCACAAGTATTTTGGTTTTACTGGTCCTAAAATGAAAGGTCCTGACAATACATCCATCTCCTCAAGAAAGACGAGATAAAAATGATGAAATATGACACAATTCATTCTGGTTTTGTTGTTACAGAAATGACTGAAGTCTGCCCAAACAGCACCCAGGTGATAGCAGCATGAAGCTGTTCCCAGAAGACACAGAGTGCCCCTGCCAGGACAGTGACACAGAAAAGCTTTCAGGAGCTTTGCCCTTTGGGTGTCTTACCCCTGAGGTTCTTGATGAAGTCCTCCAGCTTCATCTTGCGCTCGGGTTTGACGTTGGGGCTGTACATGTCGGTGTTGAGGAGGATGATGGCGAAGGCCAGGATGAAGATGGTGTCGGGGTTGCGGAACTGCCGCACCACGCCCGGGTTGCAGATGCAGTAACGCTGGCTGGGAACACCAGGGGAGGCTGTCAGGGCTGGGAGGTGCTGCTCACATTCACCAAATCACCCACCTGCTGCATCCCAGAGCCTGCTCCCATTCCAGACACAGCTCCAGTTCCCTTTCCAGACACAGCTTTAGCTTTCCATCCACGTGTTTACATAAGGCAATCCTTGAACGTGCAAGGAGTTTGTTCCTACTTCCACTGTAACTTCACTTACTACAATAACTTCTGTATCCCATTGTTTTTAGTGATTAATACCCCAACACCAGGTAAGAACACAGCATTGATTTTGGCTTACTGCCATGTGGTGATTTCCACCCTACCCTGCCCTGTGTCAGTACTGATAAGTGACTCCTCTTTCTCCCACTGTTGTTGAAGTGTTTAATGAAAAGTTAGGAGTATACATACCCTAAAGAGTGCACGGTCTTATAATTCCACTCTTATAAACTACTAAATCCAAATACATTCTTAGAGATGTTCATAAATCCTTGAGTATCTTTGCAACTGATGCCAGAAAGAACTTCAGAGAAAGTTCTATTAATATAAACGCCATACGTGAACAACACCAGCAAATGAAACTTCCTATTCCATACTTACTGACCTGCCCCCAAACAAGACATATTTGAAAGTGTTTGTATCTCATGAGGACTCTGAAAATAATCAGGAAAGTAACTTGAATAAGCCCAAGTTCCCCAGTCTGACTGCAAAGCAGCAGGTTTCTGAGGGATTTATTTCACATCCTACCTAAAAGCTTCAATGAGCCGCTCCACTTTCTGGGCTTCTCCTTGGACACGGATGTGGGCCTGAAATTTCCTGAGTGCTTCATCCAGCTCCATTGTGGAGAAGTCCATCTCATCCACCACACAGCTAGGACAAAAACAGATTCACATCGTTGAAGATTCTCTTCATTTCTAACAACACAGAACCAAAGAGAGGATTTTGAGACAGAGAAAACTTTTCAATTTTCCCTCTGGCACAGATTAATGGAATTGTTTTTTAAACTTTCAGCAGCAATTGCAATAATTGCAGGTAAGCTGTGAAGGAAGGTTGAAAATAACAGATCAATGAGAATGTGCACCTGTGAGCAGAACCTTGTGTTTTTTAACAGAAGAGCTGCTGGAATGACAAATATCTGACCATTGTAAGTGATGTACCACTGCCACAAATAATTATTAGTTCTGTGCTTCCAGGCCAATCAACTATCACAATACTTCCAACAATAATAAATAGTTTATACTGCTCAAAATATCATATCTCAGACAGCCTGCAGCAGGCACAATAATTGGTACCAAATGGCTCTGTGTCTAGGAACATTCTTAAATGCAGAGAAAAAAAAAAAAACCTAGTCTGGATACTCTCTTATTATTACTGTAATTCTCATCTCCCCATCATTTGCCATGACTTTCATGTAACATTTATGGAGAAATAATCACTTTCCTGCTCTGAAAATACAGTGCTGACAAAAAATAAAAGGGAACCATTTTAATATAATCAGCAACATGAACTATGTCATTCTAATACTTTGTTTAAAGACTGCTTTAAAATCAGAGGCTTATAAATTTCCTTCAAGCTTAGCTTTTAGTTTTGAAATGACCAGACATGAATCACTGCAAGTAACAGCACTGTAATGCAGAAACCACAGAAAGCACTACCCACTTTTAAAAGCTTTTTCTTAAATGTATAGATATATAATGACAAATTACAGTAGCTCATTTTTTTTCCAGTAACACTGTAGCTAATGTAGATTAACATCAAGTAATTTATTCCCCTTGCTTTTAGTATTTTTCCTTTTATGCAAAAGCACAAGGAAACAACGAGCCTGGCATTTCTCACACCCTTTCCAATCCTCACCTAAACTTTATTATCAGTTCTGCAATAGTGCTCACAGGCTTCTCTTTATTGCAACTTACACTTTTCCCATTCCAAGGTGTAAAGCACATATTCAGAGTCAAAATGGAGCAATTAGCACAATTGAGGACCCCCAAGAACAACAACAGGACGGGGAGGGGAATGAAACGGCGTTTTTATGAGCCATGGAGAGGGCAGATTTAGCACCATGGGCAGTGCTCAGCCCTTCCCCACACCATACTCACTCCAACACGTCCCTGTTGAACTGCTTCTGCCGATTTCCCAGGAATTCTCCGATCATCTGCCTGCTGAGCCCTTTCCTCTGCAGCAGGAAATGGGCAACCCCAACGGGAGTGTCGGGCACAAAGCCTCGCTCTATCAGGTACTGGACTCCTTTTTCAGGTTTTCTGAGGAGAAATGACAATGCAAAAGTATGAATGTCCTTCTATTCCACCTGATCACATCTGATTGAAATTGCACAACGGTTCTGCCGATTATGGTCAATATATTCAATCACTTTTAACCAATGACCCAGCAGGATGGGTTAGTGCAGCTTCAGGAATGTGTAGCTGAATACATTGCTCACTGCTAAGAGCTGACAGCTTTGAGACACATCTTTGCCTGTTTTTACTCATTCCCTGCTCCAGAACCCTCCCAGGGAGAAGCTCTGGATGCAAACAGCCTCCCTTGCCAGTGAAACAAAGCCCAACACCAGCTCCTAAAAGCTCCTGTTGCTGGGAGAGAGGTACCTTCCAGAAACTGAACTGAAAAAGCTGCTGCTGAGAAACAAGAAACAAAGAGGTCCCCTGACATCTCCCCTGCCTGCTGGCAAAAGTTAAACTTAAGGAATAAAAACACCTGAAGTGGTGTCACTTGCAAGGTGAGAGTACAAAAAATAAGGAGGAAGACGACAGTCTGTCAGTCAAAAAGAAGCAATTAAAAACGGTGTAGCTCCCATTTAATTGAGATTTTTTAGTTCCTTCCTTTAACACACCCACTGCCCCAGATTTCCCTCCCTCAGACAAGCACCTTCCCAGTTTCTGCAATGTTTTACATCTCTTTAGACAGCTCCAGATTTAGCTGTAACCACTTTCACTTCCCAACCAAGCAAACCAAAGCCACTCACTTTAACTTATTAAGAAGTGTGTGCTGGGAAGGAGGGTTGGGACAGAGCTGGCAATAAAATACATTGCTTACGAAGACAGATGCTGCTTTATTCTCAAGTGCTGCAGAATCCCCCTTACAGCACACACCATGCACTGCATCATCCAGCAGTGCAACACAGCAGAAAACCAGCACTCCTTTCAAAAATATTCAAGGGCAATCTTTACAGGACTAGTAATTCTATCATCAGCTTTGTTTTGTAAGGAATTATGCTATAATGTCCACCTGTAAGAGTGGGTGGTTTGCAGCTTGCTGGATGACCTAAAAGATATTTCCTTTAAGGCAAGTAAAATCAATCTGGGAGGACAAGGTGACCGTGCTATTTTTGTACAAGGTTGATCACACAACCATAACCCTTCCCCAGGGTTTTAATTGCAAATAACATTGCTAAATACATCATCATTCAGTTCTCCTAGTATTTTATATTCCATTATTATACATTTAATACCCTATTAAGAATTAGACAGATCAGAGAAATATATATAATTTAATCAAAAGGGAGTTCTCAAATCTCAATTTCTTGCATCAGGCTTTGTGGCTCTTTTCATCTGAAATAAGATTACACACACAGTCATCTTCTAAAGTTAATCTCCTTCATACTAAAAAGTCCCTTTTCTGTAAGTAATGTAATTGCTGTGTTCATATGCTTTTAAACTGTATTTCAGAATCCTTAATCTTTCTAAATTTAAATTCACAGCATCCAACAAAAACAGGAATAGTTGTCTCCATCCCCCTTGTCAGTGAGCTACATTTGTCCAGTAAATTCAGAGTGATACAAACCCGGGCGAGCTCCTCTCCAGTCATTGTCAAAGCAGAAAACAACACTGAAAACCCACAGCTTAATCCAAAGATCACCTTTACCTGACATATAGAAAATGCTGGATCATTACTTACTGTACTAAAAACCAAAGTGAATTCCTACCACCTGCATAAGCCTGAACGTTTAAAATCATCACGAAGATGAAATAATTTCTTTTTCATCAGCCCCTCTCTGGCTGTATAATTTTGCAAAAGTCAGGGTCTGCTTTTTCGCCTAAGAAGCTTTGTCTCTGGTTTGGTAATATGAAGTCACTTGATTCAAATACCCTTCAAACCAGGCTGGGTGAGTGTCCAAAACAGAGTTAAAAATCCATTTACAAAACACTGGAAGCCAAGAGCTCTTTTCCCATTGATACTCGCCTCAGGCTGGAGTGAAATATCAGGGAGTTTTGCAGTCTGGGATTATTTGAAAGCAATCTAGCATTATTTAAAATTAGTCCAGTTTGTTACAAAAGCTGTAACCTGGCAGCAATAATATGAAAATAACCCCCAAGCTGTAAGAATGAAGGCTGCTCCTTCCCTGTTTGTTCAATCACCTGGTAAGTAAGGGAGGTTCAGGAGTTTATTGTGTTTTAAGCTCCTTTCCACCTCCCACCAGGTGGGACATTATCTTATTCACCAGGAAAAGTACTTACCAGAAAATGATGACTCTTCCAGAATGTTCTGAAGTGCTGCATTTCCAAGGAAATTTTACTTCAAAGGTGAAGTTAACAATACGTTCAGAGAAAATTGTACTCAAGGGGGCCTTCCCTTTCTGCATTTAACATAAGCAGCATTTTGTCTCCTTTCAAAGTCAGAGAAACTGAAGAACTAAATAGGATAATGGAAATTTAAGTCATCTCCAACGCCAGAAATTTCAAATGCCACCGAGTCTGAAGGAGTGGTTCCCTAAATGCACCAAGGGGATGTGTGAAGGCTGTGGTGCTGACCTCTTGCAAACCACCAGAAACTCATTTGCTCCTTCCCGAGGTGTTTTTTCACAGCAGGTATCTGCCAGGCTTTGGGGAGGGCAGGTTGGAACAACACAAGCAGCCAGGGATTCTCTGCTGGCAAACCCAGCTGTTTTAAACTGAACAACCCTTCCTTTTCAGCAAACCCTGACCTTTTCTAAGTGTCTGACTGGGTGCAGAAGGGACTGGGACACACAAGGCTCAGGACTGAATATGGGACAGGACACCTGGATATGTTATCCTCATTTCTGTCTGCTCACAGTTGGGCACAGACCATTTTGTACTTACAACTAAGAGTCTTTTGTGATTAGGAAAATTCCCACTGATGGCTTGTTAATTACACAGACCAATAACAGACAAGATAAGAAATCTATAAATAGCAGTGAAGGAAGCAGCAGAAGCAGAGCAGTTATTTTCAGATTTGAATACATTAACTAATATCAAAATAAACCCTCTAACGTTAGCACCTTGCATAGTTGATGATGTACTTATTTAGAGAACTTTTGATATTTACAAGGTTGCTTCCAAAATAAGTTTAAAAACATCTTGTCTCAAAAAACCCAACAAAACAACCTAAAATGAAACAACCAAACAAAAAAAAAAATCACAAGGATCTACTGAAAGAAGAAGAAAAAATCAACACCAAAAGATGTGCAAAATTATTTCCTTAAGATTCTCAGAGGTTGATTAAAGGACTAAGAATCTTGTCAGAAACTGATTAATAACAAGACATTTAGAGTGGTTTAAAGTGACTTCTAAAGGAAAAAAAAAAACCTGATGGAGGAATAAATGCAAACTTCAAAATAACAGATCAAGCAGGATATTTTAATAAGCTCATTTCTTAGAGAGTACTGGCCATTTCCAGAAGTGCTCAAGACCTGCCAGAGTTTGAGAAGGCAAGAAAGCCAGGCAGAGACAGCTCCTCCTTTGAAGAGGGGAAGGGTAAAAGCTGATTGACTTCCTAAACATATCCAAACTGTTATCTTTAATATTCTGCTTTTACAAGAACACTGCAGTGATTCTGAAAAGTGAATTTGGTAGAGGAAAAGCTTTTACTTGGATTCTGGATGGTAAGAGGGATCAGCACAGGGTTAGCACACCCTGTCTCCTGGGTTTACTGGTGCAGTCCTGGTGCAGAACAATCCCAGTGCTGAGCTGGGTGGGCACTCCATGACACTGGCAGCACTCCCTTCTCCCATTCCTGTTGCTGGTTTGGGACCTCCTGACAAACTGAACCAGGGCAAAAAGGTGTTTTGTGTGGCTTGGGTTTATTTTTTATTTCTTGTTTTTGTTTTTGTTGTTGTTTCATGCTTTAGTTTTTTTGGTGGGTTTTTGGGCAGTGTGGTTTGGTTTTCCTTATTATTTTTTTTTTAATCCAGTCAAGCTCTCCCCACAGCTGTGCCATCATTTGTAGTATCCAAGCCACAGTGTGGATGAAGTGCCCGTGTCCACAGCAACCAAGAGGAGAGAATGAACAACAAGCACTGCCTCAAAAAGAACCCTGTCACAAAACCCCAGCACAAAGGTGAATAAAGCCTTGCCCATCTCTGACTTGCTAAACATGTAAAGCTTACAAACATCCAAAACCACATGAAATCTTTCTATTTCCTTTTACAGGTCAGACATTAAGAGAGCTGTAAAATGAGAGCATTAATTAACAAACGAGCACAGGAGATTTCCAATACCCAGCAACGCCAGAAGTATCATCTGAATTGAAGCAGGGATTTATGAACAGTGTAAATAACCACAAACACACTGCTCTAACAGCTGACTGAGGCAAGGGGGCAAAGCCAGCCTGACTGAGAGTGAGAAGCTGGGTGAAACTTCCAGAACTCCAGCATTTCTGGAGGCACACCTGTTTGTTGGTTCCTTGTCTCTGCTACAGGGAAAGAGACAATTTGAAAAGGAGCAAACCAAAAGTACAAACATTTCTTAGAGGTTGTTAGAAACCCACTACAAACAGGAACACTTCACAAACATACAGCTGCCAAAGAAATCTTTTCATGTGAGGGGTGGAGAGTTTAATGCAGCTATGGTGCCAGCCCTCTGTAAAAAGAAAAAAAAAATCTCTCTTGCCTTTGATACCAGCGATCTCATTTGGAAAATATTTACAGTCGTCACAAAAATAAGCATTACTTCAACATTAAAAAACAGGGATGGCTTTTTAAAAGCAAGAACCTAAGACTTTTCTTAGAGTCATTTAAGAAGTTAAATATTTTTAACTAACCAAGCTGGCAATAACAAGCTAGTTGAACATTCTCCTTAGTCTGGCACACAGCTCAGTTTTGTTTCTATGGTTGTATTTCTTGCTTTGCTTTTGCTGAAGAGCCCACTGCTGCTGCAGTGAAGCCAAGAGAATCCCTAGGTCTATTTTAAACCTTCTGGCTAAGAAGGAAAAAACCAATATCCTTAAAATACTACCAAAACCAGTGCCAAAACAAGTCATCAGAGTTCAACTCCATGGCGAGGCCAAAGGGGATTGAGAGGAGGAAAATGAGAGAAGCTGAGTGGGAAGCCTGAAAAGTTGTGCTTTTCTTAATTGCACAACTGTTTAATGAAAAACTGGCTGTAAATTGCATCTTCTGGTAATTACCAGAAAAAATCCCTGGGTCAGGAAAATAAGCCAGGAGAGAGCACATTTCTCCCCTCTGCATCTCACGGAAATGGGGAAGTAGTTATTCCCAGGATTTGGGCAGGAGCACTCCAGTTTGCCCCCAGCGGGGATGACTTCTCCCACATTAGGATATTAATTCTCTGAAGTTCATTCAAGACCTCCCACTGCACGTGGGAAGGTCAGGGCACACCTGCAATCACACCAAATTACCCGGAGTAACCTCTGCTCATGAGAAGTCAATTTCTACTCATGCCACTAAGGAAAGAATTCACCAGGAAGTGATCTCAGTGCCCAGTTCTGTTTGCTGGGGGAGCAAAATAAAGAGAGGAAACTCTGTAGATGTGTATTTTCACTAAACTGGGCAACTGACCTACATGGTTCTACCATTACTTTCTGCCTGACCAGCCAGCTTCTTTATGGCATCATTTCCTAGCAAGGTGCTAGGAAATTATACATTGAACATTATTACTGCTACTGGGTGTTTAGGTTGGTCTGAAAAGTATGGCCTGAATCAGAGCTGATTGTAAAAGGGTAAAAAGTGTATAAAAGGGTAAAAAGTGTATCAAAGGCACCTAAAGGGCCCTGAGCAGGAAGTCTGGCTCATTCTAATAAAGGAGGGAAAATAGAGTTTAAAGCTATTTTCGACAAAGGATTTTCCTGTGTAAGAAGCATCATTCCTGAGGAACAGAGCAGGCAGCAGAGAGGCACATGAGGCACACCCCAAGCACTGGCAATACAGTAGCTGGACATGTCCTTGCTAGTGAAAACAGCCCTGAGTCATCCTGCTAGAGCATTTCCTACCTCCTCATTATTCCCTCTCTTGGCAGTGGGCAGCCTGCTTTTTTGTCCCCCCCACTCCTCCCTTCCTCACAAGAAAGCAGGCAATAAGAAGGAACTATTTTAGTTAAATGAACGGACCAAAACACTCTGTGAGGTTGTTCTCACCTTCTCTGACCCCACTGCATTTCTCACAGAGCAGGGACAGGAGTCTGTAGCTGCCAGCAGAGCAAAGCACGCTCCACTTTGGGACAAGACATATGGAAAACTGTCTGCTTCTCTCAGAACTGTGTGCCAGGGCTGAGTATTGCCCTCATGTTTATGCAAGTGTTGTCAGGAACGACACTTTAGCATGATTGTGTCCTTTAAATTAAGCAACAGCCCCTGTTTTTATGTCTTCTCGTG
Organism: Trochalopteron elliotii; assembly: GCA_024734555.1. NCBI lineage: Eukaryota > Metazoa > Chordata > Aves > Passeriformes > Leiothrichidae > Trochalopteron > Trochalopteron elliotii. Next base: position 380,555 of record JANPWX010000123.1, on the reverse strand, counting down.
TCCCTGCCCCAAATCCTCTTTCCACACCCTCACCGCAGTTACACCAAAGAGGAGCACTTCAGCTTCAAGTTCTGCAACTCTGCTGAGTAAAAACGGGAAACTCTGACAGTCTCATTCCCTTTGAAAGGGATACTTTGTGCAAGTGCAGTTTAAAGATCTCCTGATCTGCCATTTACGACCTACAAAACCCCAATTCAGTCGGTAGATAGGAACTGTTAGACAAGAAAGAGTTAATGGGACCTTCCCTTTTCCTTAACTCTTTCCTACACAGCCTTCCCAGGTCCCTGTTCCACCTGTCCCCTGCATTCCTGCAAAGGCAGCTGATCACATTTGTCACCCTCAAAATGTGACCACTGGAGGTTTTAGGACAGAAGGAATTCCAGTTCTGGCACTCGGAGTCCCATCAGCCGCTGTCTGGGAGCTGCTCAGCCGGTGAAATTCCTCCATTCACGGGCTCCTTTTCCAACAGGAGGCATTGTCAGAGCTCAGCTCCCATTCCTGGCACGTAGCAGGGAGGCAGGAGAGTGCCCGGAATGTTTAAGGGCAGCCGGAGCTGGAGGCAGGGATGAGGTAATGGCTCCTGCAGGGATCCAGGGCCACTCACACTCAGCTATTGCTGCTTCCAGCGAAGCCACATTTGCTTCCAACATTTGGGAAAGTTTACGTGTCCTTTTAATGGCAATAAAAGGGATCCCCGTGCCTATATTTGAACCCGGCGCTGCAATTTACTATTGGTTCTACATTTCAGCTGATTTGGATGGGATATAATTTATGCAAATGAAAGCACTTGTTTTGGAAAAAAAAAAGGAGGAAAAATGGCTCCTCCGGGAGAAAAGATAAAACACACACAGAACAAAGCAAAACACACAAAGCTTTTTTTTTTCTTTGGGTGTTCTCACTTAGGGCTAAATGTTTTTAGAAATAATGAGAGTCATACTAAGAACATTCTTCTCCTCTTACTAAGTCCTCGGCATGTTAGAGGACAAGTTACATGGAGTGCTTTGATTTTAATTTTTGTTGGAACCGTCTGCGCCTGAATAATCTGCAGTCCAGATGTTGCAACAACAGTAAAGTCCCTCTGAGCACACACACGAGGACAGCAAATGGCTCTGTTGTGAAATCCTGGCCAAGCCTCTTCTCTCCCCCTTCCTTTTTTTATCAAATCATTCAAAAAAATCATTGAAGATATTAGGGATCAGCTGGCAAAATAAAAGAACTGGTTCAAAGGTAAAGAGAACCAACTCAGTATGATTTACATCTTCTCCCTCCTACTCAATCTGTATTTATACAGTTTAAAATCATTAGAAATGTTTCCAATAAGCCTTCAAATTCAAATTGAAAGGAGGACAGTCCAAAACCACATGTTTAGAGACCAGATGAATGAATGCTGAATGGATGTTATGAGACTGACTCTCAGCAATGCAGGAAGTATGTTCAGCATCCGAACTGAAATTCATTACGAGTGGGATGGGTGTAAATTGAGAACACCAGATTAGTGCACTTATTACAGAAGTTAAATTAATGACTACTTGCAAAACTATTTTTTAAAAACCAAATAAGTAACATTTGGCAGCTTTTAAGGATTCCAAATAGAAACCAAGCTTGCAGCACTTTCTGAGTGTAACAGTACACAGGACTCAAAATACCTATGTATTAGGTATTTTTATTCCTACTTATTTATAAATTTAATTTTGAAAATTACCTTCAGTCTCTACCTGAGATGGAAAATGATGGAAACCTTATAGCTCTGTTGAACAGTTAAAGCTGCTTTCATGGAAAATGAAAAATGTGCCTTCTCACAAATATTATTATTGTGTGCCTTAGATTTCCAACAAGAATTTACCTAGAAACTGTAATTTGTAATATTGTCTTTGGTATAATCCCACCAGCACTCAGCAAATTCCTCTCATATCTGCTTAGTAAAATAAAAACCTTCTTAAATTAATATTCCAGGGAATCTAGAAATGTTAGAAAAAGTCTGCTCCTGGAATTAGTATCCAATTCATATCAACAGTGGGTTTTAAATTGGAATAAAATCATCCCCATCGTGCAATAAAGGAAGCCAGTAGGGCTTTCAGGGCTAAAGATGATACATCACTGCATATTGCAAACAGATACTCAAGCCTTTTTATCTCTGTCAGTAAATCCTTCGGGAGAACTCTGGAAGAGTAAGAACCTTGATAATGGCCCGTTATAAAAGAAGCTACAGCAAACTCTTCAGCACAGAGCATTGTAGTGCACTGAAGACACGTGGGGAACAGTTCTCCATCTGTCACTGCCCTTTCCAGGGTGGAAAAGAGGACAAAAGAAGGGAGGTGGGGGGTGAAAGGCATCTAGGAAAATTTATTGTAAAATTACTGCTGGCCCAGGCTCTGTTCTAGCACTAGTAAAGTGGTGTCATGTTCATGTACCCCCAAGAAGTACATGTCGGATTAGGATGTAAAGCCTAAACTATGCCCTGGCATCAAGCTGAGAGCAGTGAAACAGCCCCTGAGCTGCACTTAGCAGCCTCTCCTCACCAGCAGTGTCAGCAATCAGCACCAGCAAGGCTGGCTCCCATGGCAAGGAACACAATGCCACGGGAACCCTGCCAGCTGGGAGGGCCATTTACAGTGCCTTCCAACAGCTGATATCCCAAAGGAGACACTAAACATGACTCCAGGCTCTGCTAAGATTAAAAACTGAGTCTGAGCAATGCCAACCCTTATCTCCCATCTTCTGTAACACCAGGCACGGCTGCAGCAAGTTCTCAAAGCGCTCTGATGTTGTCCCCGTTTTGCCGACAGGGCTTTGTTAGCACAGAAGATGTTTGGAGTGCTGAGCAGGCACTGCCCTGGCCTGGCCCTGGCCTGGCTCTGCCGGGGGTGTCACCGCGGGCAGGGGACACAGGGGACACTGTAACCCCAGGCAGTGTTAGTAACAAACACACCTGGCAGCCACAGACTCTTGGCAGGGCCCCAGAGCTGTCACCCCCACGGTGGCACAAGGCTCTGTGGCAATCCACAGAATGCCAGCCCTGCACTGCTGAGCCACGGGCAGGACACATCTCCTCACACTGCTGAGGTTCAACACACAGTTCTAGTTAATCTCTTAGAACCATCAGTGAGTGCATCAGTAGCAGGATGGAACCTGAAAATGCTACCAGCACGGGGTGCAGTAACTGGTAAACCTGGTATTTCCAGCCTGCAGTCAAAACAAACAGGAGAATGAAATCACAGCTCTTTTTTCTATTTTTTTTTTCTCCTTGTTTTTCTTTTTAAAGCAGCAGTCAAAAGGCCTCTTGAAGGCTTGTTTATAAGCAAACCAGTCTCAAAGGCTGGATTTGCATTGGCAGGATTTGCAGCCTACAAAATAAACCTTTCTAGGTAGTGTTTTCCTTCTGCCTGTGAGGGAGGAATGGTTTCTAGTGCAATTCTTCCAGTCCACATCCCTTTCCAGCTCCACTGAAGAAAATGCCTAATTCAACACAGCTGGCCTGCCCAAGGCTCCCTGGGAGCTGCTGCCCTCTGGGCATGCACCTGCAACCCTTCCTTTGGGGAGGAATGAATGGGAACACACACTGCCAGCCCACTGCTGGGGGAATCACTGCTGCCATTCACAGCCACGGCAAGGCACAGAAGCTGGTACTCAGTTGCAATTTCTTTGGCAGAAATCATTCCATTTTGGGGGATACTTTACCTTCTAGCTTAGTGGCTACTACAAAACATCTTCAAAAAGGGCACTGTTTCAATCAACACTAAGGTTCCAAATTGAAGGCCAAGTTACAGTTTGAAAAAAAAATCTGTGATCAAGTGATAATCATGGAGTCACAGAATAGTTTGGGCTGGGAGGGAGACTGAAAATTATTTATTCAAATAATCCCCTGCCATGGGCAGGGACACCTTCCAATAGCACTCCCAGAAAAATTATTTTCAATTACCTATGATTTTTTCCCAGTGTCCTGTGTTCTCCATTCTCCAGGGAACTTTATGCTACTGATGTTTTGCATCTATCAGTGATTAAGTGAACTGGACCACCAGCTGTGCTTAACTTTTACCCCACCCAGAACTGCCTATCCTAACAAAGAGCCTCTGATAAGAAAAGTGCATTTTGGCTTCTGAAAATTGTTATTAAAATAGGAAAGCCAGAAAAGCTAAAAATTGAGATTTCCACTGCCATGATAGTGACTTTCTGTGCTTTTAGAATCTTCATCCCTGAAGCACTTCTACTGAACAAAGCAGAAGTATTTGCTACAATTCATGCACTTCTTTAAGGTTCTTAATTCTTTGCATTTCAGCCAAGCTTCATGTACTACAAAGAAAGGACATTTGTTAATTAAGGCTTGGGATCTTAATTTGCAAGAAAGATTTCAAAGACACGGTGAAATTAACCTGAAACTCCTTGTGAAAGACATCCCTAAAATTTCTTCTGGTAGATGCAGACATTTGGAAAAAAACTTGCCTTCTTGTACTGGGTAAGTTCAAAGCCACTTCTTTCAGTGCTTCCTCCTGGGTGGAGCACACATCCTCCCAGGAGCTGCTGCCAACACTCCCACTGCTCCTTCGTTTTATGATCATAAATGTGTTGTGAAGATAATGTGGTGAAAAGACAGTGAAGTGACTCTGCTGCACTGACCTGACCACTGCACTGACCGCTCACCTCAAAATGCAATTTGCAACCCCACCTGATGCACTCTCTAGAGACTCCTGAGCTTTCACAATAAAATAAAGAATAAAGCTTTGAAGCTTTTCCAGCTCCCTTTTCAAAAGAATTTACAGACTTATGCACCATCACACGCTGTGATAGTTCAATACCTGACACTGCACATTAATGAAAATGTCACAGTCCTCAGACTTGAAGGGCCACAATCCAAACCCAAGACATGTGGGATATTTGGGGACTGTCTGAGAAATCAACAGGATCACATCGACTCAGCAGAACGTAATGACAACCTTCAGTTCGCTTTCAACGCTGGAGATAAAACGCAGTGGGGAAAAGGAAATCACACAGAGCAAAAGATGCCACTCAGAGGTGCTGCCTGGAGCTCTGCAGAGTCCTGTCCTGCAGCACTCACTGCTGAGGAGCTGCACATCACCTCACAACAATACAGAAAACAGGTTTATCTCTGTGCAAGTCATGCAGCAAGGTCACTTCGATCAGTTTCAAACAGCTGCCGCTATTCCTGTCTGTTCCTGATGTTTATTTTTCACTTTCAGCCTCCCACTGATGTGTCACTAGCAGCACCTGACAGCTTCCAATGCTCTCATTCACCCCTGCATGCTGCCTGAGCACTTTTTCCATTCACTTTTTCCCTCCACCCTCCTGCAGCTGTCTCAAAAGACTCTTACCAAGCCCGAGGCTCACTGAGCATTGACTGCTCCAGGTTTAATTGCTGTGCAAAACCCAGGCAAACACCAAGTGTTAAATGTCAGCCAACAGCACCAACACCTTCCTCCCCACACGCCCTGCCAAGGATGTCATTTTCAAATCTTCTAAAAAAGAGCTAATTGAGGTATTTTCCGACCCATTCAACTTCACAAGCAGCGATCCTACGACTTGAATAATTCCAATTGGTTGGAAGCTCCCAAAAAGGCATTTTCACAAAGATTAAAAGCTAAACCTGAAAGTGTTTCCAGCCAAACTTGGGTCTGTAATGCACAGCTCATGTGATGGCACCAAAAAGCTTTAATTGTCTGCAATGCTACAACAAATACATGAAGAACCACCAACCTATCAATCCAAACACATCAAAGCACTGCTACCTGAAAAGGAGGCCTGAAATCACTCAGGCCATAGGGAAAACAGAAGAAAACTAGAGGCAGAAATAAAAATTTTGTGATAGTTTTATGATAATAATAAACATTCATTTAGTACAAAAAATATTCAGTGCATTGGCTTTTAGCATCACAGTTTTAATGAAATCTACTGAACAAATTCCAGGCCCTGCCAGTGTTAAACAGGAAACTCATCATATGCTGCATGCTGTTGCTAATTCCCACCTGATGAGTTTTACACCACCTACATGATTAGGGCAGGAAGAAATCTGAATTTTTTATAATGTAACACCAAAAAATGGATCAGGATCAAGCCACCATAATTTTCCCCAAGAAAGGAGTTGGATTAATCTTCGATAATTTACTACCATTCCTATACACATAATTATAGTTTTTCTTTTTTCCTGAAGCTGTTAAACTATGAAGACATCAACTTAAACTTGAACAGTCACCACAAGTATCTTGTTTACTCACAGAAAGGTCAGTACCAGACACCAGTCTTACCTGATACAAGAAAAATATTCCTGGTTCATCCTCAGTGACACAGAGAGGAAGGCAGGAACTGCTGTACTTACTTGTTAAAAAGATTCAGCCCAATCCTATAATGGCGTTTCCTGATAACATCATTACTGAAGGCAGGGGAATCCCAGCTGTTGCGAGTCTCTTTGTGGTAGGTTTGTTTGCTCAAGGTTTGCTCCCTTAGGCTGTCCCTAGAAGAGGATTCTGAGCTGCAATTTATTGTATCATTGGAGTTGGAAGTGCTGTTGATGCTGTCGTTGTCTCCGTCAGAATAATCAGACTCTGATTTGCTTTGTCTGTTTGCTGTGCCGTTGATGGCCAAGTGACTGTCTATGGGCCTAGCCCTGTGCCTGGCCTCCTGCTCCTCCCGGGTGATGATCTTGGCAGGAATGCTGTGAGGGATATGTTTAGGGCTGCCTTGCTGGCTGGTGATGCCTCGGTCATAGGCGTTCTGTCTCTTTAATGAGCCCCTCTCCGAGCGATCGCTCAAGTCCACTGAACTGTCACTGGGCGGCTCGATGGTGAGCAGAGGGAGGTGATCCATCCTCATCCTCTGCTCCTGACATTCCAGGGATGGGGTACTCCTGCAGCTCGTATCAGTGTCTATTTTATCATCTTTGTGGGTCATGGACCAGTACTCCTGGGAAGAGTTCACGGAGCGCAGCCTCAAGTCCGACTCCGTGCTGGACGGTCTGTCCACGGACTGGGAGAGCGGCAGGGGTGGGGACAGCTCCTCCTCGTCGATGTACAACGTGACGTCGCTGTAGGACGCCGTCATCTCGTCCAGCTTCCTGTGATCCACGTTGTGGATGGCAGGTTTACTCGGGGCACAGCTCTCCCTCTCCATCTCCCGGCTCCTGACCTGCTCCGCGCTCTGGATTTCATCCGAATGCAGGCTGCGGCAGTTCAGTGCGTCGTCGATGGATTCCGCCAGGGATTTCACCTGCCTGGAAAAGGCATCCTCCAGTTCTGTTATGGCATCGGTGAAATCAGTGGATGCTGCCGGAGATTTCATGGTAGCCGTCTCCGCCAGCTCGTCGCACTCCGACGGCACCAGGGAGCCCAGCTTCGACCCATCGTTGGTAACAGAAACCTGCTTGCCTTCGAAGTAGGAGCTGTGGACTTTCTCAGGCCCTTCAAAGGAAAACTGCATTCTCATATTGGACAGGACGATGCGCCTTGACATGCGGTTCTCAGACATAGAACTGCGCAGGCGCTCGAAGTTCTTGTTCATCTGATACTGGCGGAAGGCGGTCTGGATGGTGCGGGCAGCATGTCTGGTGATCAGACGGCCCCCATACTTCCGTTCTAGCATCTCCACCTGCCACGGGAACACAGCACCCCTCGTCACTTCATGCGGCTCGGGACAAGAGGAAAGTCTCACAAAAGCATTTAACTCTCATAATGACTTTAACATGCTTTGTATATATTGGTTTTGAAAGTAAAAACTCAGAACTCCAATAATGAATGGAATAGTCATCTGCAAATTCCACCATAAAATACAAAAATATATTAATTCACCTCACAGACATAAGAGAATATCAGTTACAATAAGTTCTTCCTTCCTTTTTGTGACAACAAAAACACCCAGGTTTCAAAATGACTCATTTTCTTAGAAAAATGCTTTGCACGATTACATTCTAGTGTGCTCCTGGAGCACAAAACCTCAGTTCCAAGAACTGCTTTTGCTTTTAACAGTATTAACATACCTTTTACACTTTTCTCCAGGAGGTGGGGAAGGTGTATGGGACAAAGAATTAAAAGTTAAACTGAGAGTTAAAAGTCCCAACCGAAGCTAGAAAAGACACCTCCCAATTCACAGCCACAAACGAGGTACCAAGAGCTCAAATACCTGCTTATCCTGTAGGTCTGAAGAGAGTTCATAGCTCTCCGAAAGCGATCTGGACCTTTTGATGGCTTCTTCCTCGGCCTGTTTGCGCAGGATGGAGGTGGAGTGCTGGAGCTTGGGCCGGCGGGCTCGCTGCTGGCCCGGCGCGATGGAGTAGAGCCCGTAGGGATGCTCGTAGTGCTCGGGGCTCAGGGCGGAGCTGTGCGTTATAGGGCCCTGCGGGTAGCCGGAGGGGCTATCCAGGGACGTGCCGGTCTCGCTGCTGGGAGCCTCCCCTTCAACGCTGCACGACAAAAGAGACACGGCAAAAAGCCTCGGGTGAGTCCGGCACACCAAAACTCTCAACAGCAAATAGCAGGGTTTTGCTTTAGTTTCGTTTTGTGTAGGCATCTAGTCATTTGTTCGCATGCATGTGTCACAGGTAACGGGGCTTTCATGCCAAACACCACAGCTTTTGCTGCAGTTTTTGCTGCAGATTTTGCAAGTCTCAATCTGTCATGCCCGTGACATCTTTAGAGCATGAGTCAAACAGGAGAATGGAGGTTTCAAGCATTATTTATCTTTATACTGTAATTCCTAATAACATCCTGAGTCACTCAGCAACTACTCTGTAAAATGAATGAAAACTTCTAATTCCTTATAAGACTGCTCATTTCCAAGCTTTTCCATTCAAATTGACACATGCTTATTTATGTCTTTCTTTACTTTGACGGATTAAAGCATGATTTTCTTACCCTTACATTACAATTTGACATAAAAAGATTACTTTCATGGAGATTGGGATTTAATGGATCTTGAGAGCTACGATGTTTCTAGAAACTAAAGTTGGGAAAAAGTACTTGCAGGAGAAATCTCATTTATTTCCCTGCCAGTGAAAGACTGCTCTCATAGGATACCTTTGGCAGGTTTTGGAGTAAAGCATCCAAAGGGACAAGGTTTCTAGCCAATGAATGCAACATGGTTTCAGGTGAAGAAAGCTCAATAGCACCTATCTGGCAAAGAAACTACTTTGTTTTCACACAAATGCTGTTATTGCGAAGGAATAAAAGAAAGGAAAAAGACCTTTTCTATTAAAGGGGTTGCACACAATAGGAAACATTTTAAAACTGAGCCCTAGGTGTATTTTGAAGTACTGATGACTAACAGCAATTTGTATTTGGGCTGTATTTGTAGGAGGATACTCTCACAGTGCAATATAGGCACTTTCACTCTTCCATCTTTTCATGTTTCACAGCACTATTTACTGCCTGTCTCATCCTGTGTATACAGAGCATTGATAGAAAAACGAAATTTTGCCTTTTTTTTTTTTTTTAATCCCTCAAAAGACTCACTAAACACTTCACACATGCACAAATACAAGCATTTGCAGCATTTCCTCTACCTTTTGTTTTAGGAAAGGTACATCCAAACTCCAAAGATGTGAAATTCCACATTCCCACCACGCCCTGTATTTTTTTCCTTCATTCATATGTACTTAAAAACCAAAGCCCTCCTGCTGTCTCTCAGCTGTCCCTTGAAAAAATACAGAGCACTTTCTGAAAGAATGTTCTCCACCGACTGAAGAGCTGAGGGTTAACCCCGGCCAAACTCTTCCAGCTTGAACAGTTCGTACTTTTTAAAGGGAAGGAATAAAAAAAAAAAGGCCCCTTAGATTTCTTAAAATGCTTATATAAACATGTAAAACTGAAAGCAAACTCTCTCTTTGCCCATCAAAATATGACTCCAACCAAAAGGTATTTTCAAACATACTTAACCCAAGCTGGAAATATTTGCAGTGTGCACACATTGCTTTTTCCAAAAAGGAAGCTGACAGGAAACTAATCCCTTTCCCTCCGTGATACAGCTGGCTTTCAACTTAAAAATGATAAACTATCCAGAGTTCTGCCGGTGACATTGAAACTGTGTAACCACCCGCTAAAAACAAACAGATCATTCTCTTCGAAGCACCCATTAAAGACAGGGTATGATACCGAGCTGCTTCACGTTCTCTCTTTAAACACTGAAATTCCTTCCTCTGTTCTGCCAGCTGCCAGGCTGTGCTATTTTGGACATCACATCCTAGCTGCGAGTTTATTTGTAAGTACTTTCCATACGAGCATGGCAAATTTGTTTTTAACAGGAAGGCTGGAATTATCTTCTAAGGTTCTGTTGACGTTTTCTGCCTTCCTCACCCTTGCATTGTGAGCTATTTAATAACTCTTCCATGCTGATTATAACCTCCTGTTGACATTTCAATAACGCTGCCTTCGATGGATCCCTTAACCTTTTCCTCAACAAAAAGGGTACTGCCCTAATCAGAAGTTGGAAGGACATCCACACAGAGCTCTGACTAAAGTTAGGGGTTTCTTCTTAATTTTTAGTTTGCCTTTTGTACTTTTTCCAGGTATAAATGTGATGCTTGACTGACTGTAATACTTGGTCTCATTTTGCTCACGGGCCTATTCCCTGCCACCTGACCTCTGACGCATGGAAGTAATTACCTTTTACGGCAGGCACAACAACAGCCCTTCCAAGCAAACACACATGCACAGGCTTTAAGGCTTTCCCCCATCCAGCTCTTCCTGGCCTCCCAGGAGCAGCTGAAGCTCCATATGAATTATTTCATTAAAGTGAAACTTCACTGGCAAAGACAAGCAGCTTGCTTTCTACTTCTTCTACTTTACATATGTTTGGAGAAGAAGAATATGTCAACAAATCTGACTTTGTGTGAAGCTGTAAGGATGACAAGTTGGATTGCTGAGCTGAGGGGAGCAGCACAGAGCTGGCAGAAATGCTCACTGAGCCAACTTCCACCACTTCCCAGCAGGCCTGGGAAACTGGAGGTTATCAAACATAAAACAGCCATCTGTAAGAAGGGTGGGAAGGGCAGTTTGGGGAACTGCAGATGTGCCAGCCTGACCTCAGTGCTGGGCAGGTCATGGAGCAGGTCACCCTGAGTGTCAACACGGGACAACCTGGAGATCAGGCCTGGCCAGCCTGGGGTTGGGAAAGGCAGGTCCAACCTGCTCTCCTGCTGTGACAAGGTGACCTGCTTTGGCTGTGGATGTTCCCAGCTGGAACTTAAGCAAAGCCTTTGGCACTGTTTCAGCCCTCTCCTGGAGAGCCTGGCTGCTCTGTTCCCTGGGTAGGGAGGTTTCAAATCCCTGTGGATGTGGCACTTGGGGACATGGGGCAGGGGTGGCCTTGGCAGTGCTGGGGGAGTGGTTGGACTCAGTGGCCTGAGAAGGCTTCTCCAACCCAACAATTCTGTAACTCCTACACAGACTCAGAACACGACCCAGTCACTGCAGGGTTATGAGGGTGGTTTTTATCTATGCACTTATTAAAGCTGCCAGCACACAAAAATGTCAAGAATTGTGCTCCAGGCTTACAGCAAGAACCAGGAGAATTCTCCCTGGGACTGAGGGAGCAGCTGAGACACCTCTCCAGCACTCCTTCACTTCCACACCCTGCCTCTCTCTGGTGGGTGAGAAATTAGGTATATTAAGCACACTACAAAAATGAACAATGTAATATTGTCAATTATTATTACTTATGCTTTTATTATATATACATATAGATATAATTAAACAAATCTTAATTAAAAGTTCCAAGTGGAATTAGAAACAGTTTCTTAATAAAACTGTTGCCTCTCCAATTTGAGGCATCTGCTATCTACCAGACATGTCCAGTACAATTACTGATAATTTCATTGTTTAAAAAAAAAAAAAAAAACTAGTGGATTAATTTGCTTCATCTCCCTGCAATGTGCAACTGCATATTACTAGTGAGCCCAGCAATCTGTTGAATATTCTAATTGTGTAATATTAGGAGAATGCAAAACAGTTGAAATTAACCTAGAAGTCCAATTGTTTTATTACAGTGGTGTTTCAGCAGAAAATAGACGTTCATTATCTGCCAAGCCAGAAAAAGTGAAAAGTTGCTCACAAGTATTTTACAAAGAAGCAGAGAATGGAATAGCTAAAGAATGAAAATGAAATATTTAAAAATAATTAGTATTACTAATATGATTTTGCATGAACAAAAAATTTAAACAGGGCTTTTGAAAAACTTCATACAACGAAATTACTTTTTGAAACAGTGGCCAGCACTGACTGGAGCAGCATTTTATCAGAAACTGAAAATTTCTCCCTGCATAAACCTCAGCTTGTAATACCGTTAAAAAAACCCAGGCTGACAAAAAAGGGAGAAGCTGCTGTTGCTGGGAAAAGGTCCTGATTTTACAGTCATTTCCCACAATTCAGGGGATGAGTTCATTTCAAGAACTACCTAATAAGAAGAAGCTCTGTCTCCTCTCTCCCTCTCCAGTGGTGTGGTTAGTCATGACCAAAGCAAAACATTTCCTCTCCAGGCATTTTAGCAGCACAAACCTGGCAGGTCTTTTCTTCCCTGGCTCTCATTTTACACTTTCAGTTATTACTTCTAATCCCAAAGGCTGTAATTAGCACCAGTACACTAAATCTACTACCATATTTTAAAACAATAACATATTATTCAGAATGTTTGACTATCTACTGTTATTCTTTATTTTTCATTTTTATATTCACACTTTTCTGTTCCTTCAAATCTTGCCAAACTATTAGCAAAGCACGGAAAAAAAAGCACAATAAGGACAAAATATTGAAAATAAGAGAACTTCAATATTTGAGCTTAAAATGGAAATCTTAAAAAAGATCTGAATTCCCGTAAGGAGCAAACCCCAAGCTTTTCCATGAGTATGGATTTATCTGTTCCACTGACTAATGGCTAAATGACCAGAGGAGCTGCTGGTTTGGATGCAGAGGCACAAGAATTTATCTGTCAGAGAATTTATACTATTAAAGACAGACATTTGATAACCAAAAAAGCAGAAAGTCCCTTTCTTCCTCAGGCCCAGAACCTTATCTTTAGAACTATGTGCATATAAAAAGAAAGTATATCACAATAACATCATATGCAAGGAATGATTCAGTGCTGCCTCTCACCCCAGAAACCCCCAGTTTACAAGCAGTCAAGTGTTCCTGTGCATTTTTAGAACTAAAATATGAAGATAATGGGAACATATGCTCACAGAAATCTCCCAAATGTTCAAACCAGTTTGCTGCAGATTTAGTTTGGAACAAAGAAATAAAACATGTTTCTAAATAATGCAAATGCCAAACCCAAACTGCATGCAACATTCTAAAATAGAACCAAGAAGACCCTCCCAGCAGAACAGAGCAAATGCTTGAGAAGCTGTTTTAGCAATGAGCATTCTCTGAAATCAGTATTATTTTCATCACTCTTTTAGAATGGACTTTCAACAGTGTAATATAAAGACATGAAATTGAAAACAGGCCCTAACAACTGGATAGTACATGCATGAGAACAAATCAGCATTATATTAATCCTGTTAAAAAATTGTTTTGGACACAAAGAGAAGTATGACAATATAATAAGTTTGTGCTGTTACATCTTTAAAGATTTTTCCATAGCATTTCAGATCTAAGGGTACACAGAATAAATTTCTTTTCTTCTACATTGTGGAAAAGCAGCACGAGTATTACAAATACAGCAACAAAACAATGCCCAGCATAAAATTTTAGTCAGCACAAGGTGATAAAGCCACTCAGCTTGGCCATGGCAGTCCAATGGCTCTGTTCTCTGGGAAGCAGGGAGGTTTTAAAGCAGGGCTGTGCTAGAGCAGCAGTAAAACTCCAGGTAGTCAGCACAGCCTGAATTCAAAGTGAGCTTAATGAAGCATTGATACTTCATTTTATTTGTTGCAACAGTGAAGCATTTGCATGAGCACCTCTTCATAAAATTCCTTAGCCAAATCCATCCTTCTCTCACTTGCCTGCTTTTCCCTGGATCCATGTAATTTATTTCCCTCTTCAGCAAAAATGCATGTAAAGCTGCTTCCCTTTAAGTCACATTTACTCACAGAACAATTCACCAAACTTATCTCCTCCCTTTGTCCCAGAAACTTTTCTCTCCATAAACACCAACATATCCACAGCTGAAGTATCCAGACACCTTCTTGGGACTCTGCCTTATGATTTATGAGATGGATTTACACACAAACCACAGAGAGAAGCTTTTTGCATTAAAATCTCATTTCATAAGCATCATTTCCAGTAAAACTTCTGCCTCACTCAAAAATAAATACTCTGTATAAACAGGCCCAAATGCCCAGGGAGGAAGATTTGCTACGCATCTGTTTTACACCAAGTATCTCCTTTTAAAATGTGGAGGCTAAAACCAGTCAAACTGTGATCTTAGCTCCTAATTATAGATTTCCACTTGAAATAGATCCAGATTCTCTACCTAGCCCAGAGAATGCAGACCAGAAGTCGCCCGTGGAACTAAGTGGGTAACAGAGAGGAGCAGGATGGCAGCTGCTGCAGCAGCTGGTACAGCCAGACACTTCCAACACAACGGCTGAAACAAACCACTCAAATAGCAAAAAATCTTTAGGCCAAATGTGGGCATTCCACATAGGAATAAACCTCTCCAAAAGCTAATTTCTTGCATGCAACTTTGCCTTTACAAGTATAACAAAGTCCTGATTTGAATGTGTAATTTTAAGTGACAGTTGCAACCAGAGCTGTGCTCTCCAGAGCTGTGCCTCCCCACACCACGAGCACTCCTTTGGCACAGGGTACACCCCACTGCTTCAAAGCTGCCTTGTGCTTCAGTACCTGTGGTGCTCTCTGCCATAAATGAGGAGGTGCATTTAATTAAAGCTCTGATGTGTGCATTGTATTATCTCAAATTACCCCACAAAACGTTCTCCATTAACTTCTCAAAATGTAGAACTGGCCCTATGTACTTCACACAACCCATGGTTTAGCATTTTTCTCCACCCCCCCCAATACAATATTCCCCACTGGAGTGAGAACATTTGAGCAGAAGTTTATTATTAGTACAGTTTGAACTAGAACTTAGTCCTCATTGCCATGTCTGGTTTGTGCTGTCTAGTAAACAGAAGTCAATTACATTAAGAACTTACACAAATCCTCAAATTCAATAAGCACAATAACATTAACAAACCAATCTACCTTCAAATATACCCTGCCAAGAGTTCAAAGCCATTATGATGGACAACAGCATTCACAGCCAGTGACAAAAGCTTTGATCCGGGAAAGAAATATTGACCAACGTGTTTTACTTCCAATGCACTCTCAATTCAGCTGTTTCTGTTCAAAACAAATGAAACCTTTGAATGCACATCAAAGTAATGTCCCAGGTAATTCATCTGACTGAAGTTAAATATCATTGCAAGGAAAATCCAGACACCATTTGCATGTGTCTCAGAAGCAAACCCTAACAAAGCAGTCACTTATTCTGTGATATTCTGTGCTGAGAGTGCCAGCAATAGCAGCCCAAGTCAAAGAGTCTGAGAGCCACTGAGGGTGGGCAGGGCTGCACAGGCAGGTACCCCTGAGTGCCCTGCAAACCTGCAGCTGCTCCCTGCTCCAGGCCCTGATCACACAACAACCTCAGCACACATCCCCTGGACACTGCCAAGCTGCAATTCTCACTAAGCCACCCCATAAAAGGCATTAACAAAAAGGCTTTTTGAAAAGGGCATTTTGACCCACACTCAGCAGCAGCAGAGAGCAGGGAGTGAAAGATGAGAGGTTATTTTCTCCCCACTGAAGCAGAATGCAGGAATGAAGGCACTGTCTCTTCTGAGATGGAGATGGACAGCAGCAAGATGGAAACAGAGCGAAACAACAAGCCACCCGTTTTAGGCAATAACACTTCCAACAGGGTTAACAACTAAGAATACCCCTTGGGGAAGAGCTTATTTGAGACTTATCTTCAGCTTCCAAGGAGCACAAGGAAGGTTAAGCAGCTCTCCCATCACCTTTGTCTAACAGTGGCAGCATATTGGCCATCAGACACAAGAATGTCCAGAGGGATCCACCCACCCACCCCTCCCCAGTACCATT
The DNA here is from genome assembly GCA_024734555.1 of Trochalopteron elliotii. Lineage (NCBI taxonomy): Eukaryota > Metazoa > Chordata > Aves > Passeriformes > Leiothrichidae > Trochalopteron > Trochalopteron elliotii. The sequence goes on along the minus strand of JANPWX010000123.1, from coordinate 364,518 downwards.
CAACGCCTTGTGAACCCCTGCTAAAGGCAAAGCTGTATTTTATTGGCATTATTTAGCAAAAGCAACAAGAGGACTGGCAGCACCAACAGAACCTGGTACAGCTTACAAAAGTTTGCTTCTATCTCAGGTAAAGTCAGCCAGCATCATTCGCTGCCAATCTGTGTTAATCACTACCCAGCATATGTTTATTCAGCAACAACTCTTAAAAAAATGGATATTGTTATAAGACGACTATGGGGTGATAATTTGAGGCTTGTGGCTCAAACCAGCCCAAGTTTTAGAATTTTTGAAGTTTTCTTATGGCCAGTTCTTCTTTTTGATGTGTCAGCATTAAACACATGAACATCAGAAAATGTTCTGTATGCTTCAAAAGGATGTTTTGTTTCTTACATGGGCTATAGCTAACAATTTTAATGTCACTGTGGTGCCTGTGGGATGGATCACTTAACAAAATCTGTGAAGGTCTGCCTCCCACTGCAGACTTTGTCCTGTCCCTGCTATGTAAACTTTTACACAATATGATAAGCTTGAAAAATTTGTGGAGTTTCTCAATGCAGCTGTAGTAGAATTTGACCTCAGCTATTTACCATTTATTTAGATACACCATTCTGCAGCAGAAATCCTCTTAATTTAGCACACCCACACTATATATGACATGTACTGAAGATAGCAAGATATTAGCACACATTCTACTGTCTATATGATGCCCTTCAGACACTGCTAAGTTTAAAAAGGAAGATTTAGTGTCTGCAGCTGAAAAACCCTGATTTGCACGCACAGCTGAAGCAGCATTTGATACAATGCAAGAATCCTTGGTGTCCTGTGCCAGCCATCCTCCTCTTTCACCTCTTCAGCTGTTGTGTCAAGCCTGTCCCAGGAAAGGGTGAGAGAATGGCACTGATGCTGAGAAATCTGCTTGCTGGCACTCAGGTTCTGGCAGAGATGAGCACTGATCTCCTCTTCCCAGTCAGGTCTTGGTGGATAAAACTCTTCTTTCCCCTCTTATATTTCATATATGATAGAAATGTGAACTACTTTGAAGATGCTTTAAAAAATCCTGTTTATTGAGTCAATGTTTCAGGGCCGTAAATTTCATACCTAGAATAAAACTGTCTCACCTTAGATCAAATAAACCTGATAAAGCCTATCACTTGACTCATTTTAAAGTTTTGCCCCTGCACTATTTGAAACACTGACAAGTATGACACAGTACAGAGAGCTAGGAAAAACCTTTGAGCAGACCAGTCTTTCCCAGTATGTCTGTGAGGGAAATTAAGAATCATCATAAACAAAGAGCATGCAGAGGGTCCATGCAGCAGAAATGACAACAAAACAATCTTTCTGTACTGGACACTGCACTGAGTAAAGTCTCAGAGCACTAACAACTGTGTTCATTTAGACCATATTTTAACTTCTGTAGCAAATGAATGTTGTACAAAAGGATCTATTTAGAACAACTGAAAGACTTCATTTCAATTACTTATAATATATTGTTATTATCTAATGAGTTGTGCTTTCAAACAATGTCACTGACGAACATAAGGTACTTAGCTGTCTCTCTAGGATTTAAGAAATAGTTGGCCAAAATTATCTTCTTTGAAAATTAGAAAGGGACTGTTCAGCTTCTAGTGGTTGATTGACTTCCCTCTGTAGTTACAGATAAAATTCACAAAATTACAGATTGGCATACTTTAAAAAGCCAATCCAAAAGGAGGATGAGAGAAGCAGAGGCTTCCACCTGTAAAGGCTTTTACAAGTCTGATCAGAGAAACCTCTCACTGATCTAACTGAATCTGGAAGTATATATAATGTGAAAGTCCCAGTCCACTTTAATCACTGCACAAATGCTACACTTTGACTGCCAACTTTGCTGTGCCAAGTCCAAAAAAAAAAAACAAAACAAAACAACAACCCAAAAATGAATGAAATGAAGAATGAAACCATACCAGTTTTCTCTATGGGAAAACAATGTAATTTCGAAATGTTTAAGTGCAAATGGGCATGGGAAACTCTCAGCAGGTAGGAAAGAAAAGGATGAGAACACAGCACTTGTTCCTGCTCCCAGTGAAGCTCAGGGTGTTGTTACCCAGCCAGTGAGAGCAGGAATTGGCCTTGAGCATTCTGCACGCAGCAGGAGAGAGGTGGTGTAACTCACTGGAACAGGAACACTGCTCACCTCTCTGTAATCACTGGCATCCTCATAAAAGGGAGATTTTATCCTCTGCTGCACACCCAAGGTTTATATCAGAGTGTACAGAACATAGTGTTTAAGGAAACCAAATAATAGGAGATTTTTTGTTGGAAGCATGGGGCTTGGTGGAAGACAGTGTTGTAGATGATGCTTAGATTCAAGGCCATGTGTTCAAACACAGAAGGTATTTGCAGACATACTCAAAGATACTACACATAAATCTTCACTCTTGTAGAAACGAGACCCCAAAGATTGCTCATAACCTCTAAATCAGCTAAAGAGCTGACAGATGCTTTTTCTCATTCACAAACTTCCTTCCTTTTACATTTCCTCCCCATTATGCTGAGTCTATACATTTTACAGCTCTTTCTCTGTCAGAGAGGAATTAAGTGTAGACTTTCAACAGAACTTCTGACTCACCTCACTGATGACAATAAAAGAGTAACACAGGTAGCAATTCCTGCCTTGGAAATCTTTTACTGCACACACAGAGAAGAGGAGCAGTTTCTGGGCTGTGCAGGTCATGTTGCAGCTCCCAGAACCACCAACACTCCACACTGCCTTTCACTTAGAGCTGGACTTGAGGATTCCTGTGGGATCAGGAATATTCTGTGACAGTGTCTGTGATGGGGATGCAGCTTGGCTAAGCTGGGATTGCACAAGAGGCTGCTCAAACACAACAGAACGTGAGTCTAAAATACACAACTTGGGTAACTCTTGGTCATCTACAGGCTCTTCATCATGGCAAAGTTCACAGATCTTTCCACAGTGGAAAAGTGTCTTTTAGGACAGGGGTAGAAGCCCAGTTCCTGAAAACAAGGGGCACCATTTTGTGCAATGAAAATGTGATATCGTGGAAAGACAGATTTTGAAAATCTCAACCAAAGACAGTGTGAAATGGTCTTGTGTAATATGCTGCACTGTGGGAGGAAAACCTGGAATATTTTTCTTCTAGGCTAACCTAATCAAAAACATCTTAATGACTTTTTAATAACAAAAAAAGGATCCAAGTTTGCATCGCGTTGTCATCATTTGGGACAAGTTCCATTAAGTCCAAGTGATCCTGTGTTCTCTCTCACTTCTCAAGGCATGAATGACTAGTATTAACAGGAGACTATCAGCTGTAAAGTCCCATTCTCTCAAATCTAAGAGTATTAAAATCAGCTCCTTCTTGATACCAGTTTCTACTAAATGCTCGACATCACTGGTATCTTCTAAACAAGACTCACAAGAGTAAAACAGAAGAAAAGAAAATAGAAACAAAAATAATGAACTTTCTTTCATGAATCCAAGAACAGCTGAGACTATCTAACATTTAGCACTTTGAGAAAAGGTAACTTTGAAGCATGAGAATCACCCCAGACACCTCTAGAATGAAAATTCAACAGCCGATTCACAGCACATTATGATAATGAAGAACCACACAGAAAGAAAAATAAAGATAATTTTATTCCTGATTGAGAACATAGAGGGATGTTAGATTGAGAGAAAACCTATTCTTAGGCTACAACACGACCAGAAGCTCAGGGATTAATGCAGGTCTGTTCTCTGTACTCAGATCCCTGGGAACTGCAGCTGGATCAGGAACACTGCTGTCCCTCTCGTTTGAAGGATGACTTCCTGAGCACAACCCCCAAACAAGGAGGGAAACCCTGTCTCTGGTACTATCTTTAAGGGCAGGACAGCTTCCAACTGAATCATCCATTGCTTCCCATGGATGTACCCTTGGAATTCTGTGCAGGTACTGACATGGTCTGTCCATGAAAACTGAAGGATCTCTCCTGTAACCATTCCTACTCCAGGCTACTAAAAAGCATCCCTGCACTCGAGCTAAATCCAGTTCAGCTGCCACTGCCATTTCTAACTCTCCGTGTGATCTGAGATAGAGTTGGGTCCATTCTGCCATAAAGGTGGGGAGTGAAAATTAAATTGAAAACAAACTGTGAATGCTCCTGTGGTGCAGAGTCAGGGCTGGCTGCAAACATTCCCTGCGACAGAAAACCCATCAGCTCTGCATCCTTGCTGCCCTTGCCTTGTGTGAGGATGACTGGAAAGGTCATGGATATATTAACAAACAGAAGGAAGTTGGTTTTCTTTTTCTGTGTTCATGACACATTCATCCATCCTTGTTAATCTGTTGAGTTTTAGGGGTGACTGGAATTTTTTGGACTAAATAACGCAAGCATCCCTCAAAACAAGCTTAGGATTCTTTCTCTATGGCCATGCACTGATGTGAATGGAAGTCAGAGCAAAACTGTGGCATTTTATTTGTGCTTACACAGCAGAAGGCAACTGGGAATTGTGTCCTTTGTTTATAAGCACAAGTTTAACTGGGATGACACTGAACTACTGAAAAAATCTGATTAACAGATATAATACATCAATTTCCTGTAGTAAAGACTATCAAAGCCATCATTCTCATTTTCTTCTTCTCTCACAGGGACCAAACGATTTGATTTTTTTATCATACCAAAGCTTGTCCTTTTTACTTTATTTTTATTAAAGACATCTCTACAATTATTTCATGAGAACGATTCTAGTCTTTTGTCTGTTGTAAGGAAGCAAAAGGATTTATTTAGCTAAATTTGCATTCCCCTTTAACGTAATACTGGGGCTTTGTGCTACAGTGGATTAAAGCAGCATCTGTTCTTCTCTGGAAACCTGGAGTCAAATCACAGCAGTGCAGTGAAGTTGCCATCTCCGTCTGTACCCTAAATGGAACCTAAATAAAATTCAAATGGATTCCCAGAAGACACAAGAAGGACTATGTAAGTAAAATATTTTTGATTAATAAGCCTTGCTAAAAAAGTCCATGATCAGTAACTGTTTTTGCATAACAAAGATTCATGAATTAAACAAAACCTGTATTTACATAATTTTTGACATGGCAATATACAAGATACTAAAACTGAATTTCCAAACACAGGGCTGATTCTGCTCTTGGAACTACACAGCCTTCCGAGGCAGTAAAAATAAAGCAGCAAACTCAGGAAGATGAATTTGGCTTGTGGTCCATACCCTGTTTAAATACAAATGACATCTAAACAAAGCATGGTTCACAAAAGCAATGCACCAACACACTTTCCCCCCTAACTCATGAGCCACCTCCTCATAATTCCAGTAGCTCTGTGGATCAGGCAGTGTCTGGGTTAAGGGCACATCCTCACAAATTTAATGTAACAAACAGAGCAATCTGGGCTCCACCTTGGTTACAGTTTCTGAGGTCTCCTGCAGTTCTGTTATTAAATAAACATAAAAAGAAATAGTTGATTGACAGCTGCAGTAATTAAAATATGCCTGACTCTGAAATTAATGATAAAATTACCATCGGGTCTAACAGAGGAAGAACCATGTAAATGCTGAAAGAGAAAAAAAATTGCATCCTGAAAGACCTTTATGAATTATGGCAAATCCTCGCAATGACAAGGTACAACAACTCAGACTCAGGCTGTGGTGCTTCACAATTTTTTTCAAAAATTCAGTATTCAAAAATACAGCACCTTAAACCCTCCTTTGCACCTCTCAGAACCCTGCAGGAGCTGGAAGGCTCATGATTCACTCAGAAAGCAATTCCTCCCTTCCAGCACTTGTGTCCTAAGGTCTTGTTGGACTTTGGAGACCAGTGGTGTTAAACACCAAGGAACTCAACTGAAATACGTGAGCAGCTGTTTAATCCCTACAGATGATGTCCACAAGTGCTGGCATTCACCACCAGAGCACTGACTACCCCTAGGCCAGCTTTTATTTTATTATTCAGCTCCTTCTCACTGGTGCTCAGGGCAGGCACAATTAGAGCAATCACCCAAGGGTGCTAATCAGCTACACCTTGATGAGATTTGCCTCTTCACAGAGTTAGAGCCTTGAATTGACATCTTTAGACTCCAGGGAAAACATCATCACTATAAAGGTAAACTGTTGTTTCAAAGTTGTTGTTCCACCCAAAGTCCTTGCACTGCTCTTGAGGCCCTCAAAGGCACAAAACAATCTCAGCCTCCAAGCAATGGAAAAAAAATATATCCTCCTCATGAAGACCCAGCGCTGGGAGAAACACTTTCTACAGTCATACGGACAGATTCTCTTGAAAGATTTTTCATTCTGCAAACATGAAATGGCCACAGAGTGAGAAAACCCATGTAAGGCCATGAAATCCTAAGAAATCCCTTCCCATTTCTCCAGAGGAACACTCAACAAACCACTGGTAAAGGCACCTTCTCCTTGCCCAGCAGGCACTCCCTGGATCCAGTCCCTGCAAGCTTCCAAGACAAGACTAACAGGAACAACAAATCAGAGTTACTGTTCAACTTGGTATTTGCACTTTTCAGGAGAAAAACTGAATCCTTGAGTTTCCTTGCCTGAAAGTTACAAATTATTCCATGAAACTGAACTGCAGGTTGTTTATTAACTGCACCAGGATTCCCAGAGGGCTCCTAAAGGGGCAGAGAAACTGAATGTTGTTGATACATGGAGCACTATGGTTTTCTCTGGTTAGCTCCAGATCTTGGATTACAGTACCCTGGATGATAATGAATTGTTCCAGATTAGTAGAAATAGGAAAAATAAAGGATGATAGATGACTTCACATGGGAAACCCGAACACTGAGCTCCTACTTAACCAGGAGAAAAAAAGCCCAGCTGACTGCTTTGTAACAGTACTCTCAATATCTTTCAGGAACTAGAACAGGACATCTCAACAAAACCAAATCTGGTACAAAAGTAGAAGTGAAATGGGTCACTTTATTCAGCATGGCCTGTAGTTCTCCCAAAACACTCGATAGAGGTAATGAATTTTGTGTTTATATGAAGGATATCTGCCACAAGAATAGACACAGTTAAATACAATCATCCAAACTAAGTACTCAGCAATTCCTCTTTTAGCACATCAGGCAGAATAATCAAGTTTAACTGAAAGGAAGTGCATAGCAATGTGCAAATGGAGGAAAAAAGTCTGAAACAATGATGAATAACAGAATGTTACTGTGTAATAGGCAAATCTGTCACTACAGTAACTGTTATGAATTATGTTTTTAGCAAGCCATGCAAAGGTAATATCACTTATGCAAACATTACCAACTCCGCATAGGAAACTTACATTATTCTTTTCCTAAGGGTAAAAAATGGGCTGAAGGATCATTAACTGTATGACTAAACTGTACTATGAAACACTTCTCTTTATCAAAAAACATTTTGCCTTTTTTTCTAGAAAAGCAACTGTTGCATTCATACATAGTTACACTGAATCCAGTCACTTCCTCCTTTTATATTTTTCCACACATGCCCACACCCAATTTAAGATGTTTTCTATCTTTAGCTAAGTTGAGTATTTCTTTAACAGCCGAATAGCTCAGCATTTGGCTGAATTACTTGGTGGAATAAACTTCCACGATGCATCAGAGATAAATTCATTTTTCAAGTACACTGCAAGTGCAGGATAACTTTTTTAGTTTATCATAAATCCACACACAGCATCACACCAGAAAAAACTCGTTTGTGCATGGAGTTTTCAGGCAGTTCATGAACAGAGCTCAGTGTTGCTGTACTTTTGACACGCTTTATTTTGGTAGTTAACAACATTATTACAATAGGGACTGTGTTAAAACAAACCCTGCTGTTTCCCCTGTGTCAGTTATTCAAGTATCTGTACTTTAAGATAGTACAGATATCTTTATCTTTAAATTTAAAGGCCTTTGAACTAAACTTTTTTTTCATTTTATTTTCTGGCTGAGGGCACGAGTGACAAATGTTGATTTGGGTGTGACACACCTTCCTATGTAGCCAGGACAAGGCCAGGTCTCCGGCCGGCCACAGACACGGGGAACCAGCCTGTACCAGAGCTCTGCAGCAAAACTCACACTGGTTTGACACAAATCATGTGATTCCTTGCTCTCCTGAAAAGCAGTGTTTACACATCGGCGTCTGGAGCGGCACACGCCAGGTCAGCTCGCAGCCTGCTGCCACAGCTCCCGATTTATGGCTCTGCCTGTCACCCACAGCCAGCGCAGCGCAGAGCAGCGGGGCCGCTCGGGACGCGGTTAAACCACGGAGATGATTTAACCCTCGGCTGCTGCAGGGCAGACAGAGCCTCCGCCTGTCCCCGCTCCCGAGCCGGGACACAGGGAACGAGCTCCCGATCGCCGCGACCCGGAGACATCCCGGGGACAACGGGGATGACCCCAGGGACAACTCCCAGGGACAACGGGGGCGATCGCGGGGATAAACCCCAGAGACAGCCCCCAGGGACAATAGGGGTGACTCCAGGGACAACCCCCCAGGGACAAAAGGGTGCCCACAGTGCCAGCCGGACCCCCGCATCCCATCCTCCCGCACCGCCTCATAGCGAGCCCGGGCAGCGGCGGCGTTGGCAGCGCGGAGCCCTTTGTGCGGCAGCGGGGGCCACCCCCGCACCCCTCGGCAGCGCTCACCAGCTGTCCAGCTCCAGCTCCAGCAGCGACTGGGTTCGCTCCGAGCTGCAGTGCAGGCACCACATGGCCGGGCCGGAGTGTCGGGCGGGGAGCTCTCCGCCACCATAGCCGCCCCTCGGGCCGCGCCGCCCCGCCCCGCGCCCGCTCCGCGCCCGCTCCCCCCAGCCGGCGGCGGCGGGGCAGGGAAGCGGGCAGAGCGCACGCGTGGAGGGGAGGGATTCCTCACTCCAGCAGCCCTCACACCCCTCACCGTGCCCGGGGGTCTCTCGGACCAGGCTCCAGCGGGCACGGTTCTCCAAGGGCTCTCCTCACTCCAGCAGCCCTCACACCCCTCACCGTGGCCGGGGGCCTCTCGGGCCCCCGACAACAAAATAGCAACACCTTCCCCACAGCTTCACACCCTGTAATAACACAACAAAGCTCCGCTGGCCGGTCTCTGTAGTTTGGGGAAACTTTGGTCAGTTTCTGAAATTTAATCAATTTCTCAAAGTGCCGCTCAGGCGAGCCACGTGCAAGGAGGAGCACGGTGCAAAGCTGTGCATAGGACGTACCTCGTATTTATACATCCCACGAGGGCTGATCGCGTCTTTCAGGGTGGTAAAAAGAATCGAGGCAACTTTAGTTAAACCTCCCCTTAAACATTTGGATGGAGCGTGCGTTTTGCATAGTTTCCTAAGGAAGCATTAGGCATAGATTCCAACAAGCCTGGGTTTAACTAGCTTTCAGTGAAACTCAAACACGTTAAGGAAGGACACACCTACACCGGCTGTTTTAATAGGAATGTCACTGTAGGACTCTAACCAGATACTATTTACGCTGCAATGCCTGCTTTCAACATTTAATGGTTATCCCGGCAGCCTCTTGCCCGCAGAATGTCTGGGATCCACAACCCCACGTTTTTCTGGTCCTGACTCAATGTCTCCTGCATCAAGCTTCGTCTCCACTTGTAAACAGAGACAAATCCAAAGCAGACACAAGCAGTTCCCAAAAGTCAACTTCTCCTTCGGAAACCAGTTTCCATTTAGGAGCTAAGTGCAGACAGTTTTAGTGTGGGCTGTGAAGGAGACGTATTGGAAAGGGTGGCTGGAAAGCTCCGACCTCAAAAGCAGTTTCAGAATTTTCTGAAGAATGTGCTTTTCTGAAGCCACTTCAAACACAATCTTCCTTCTACAGATATGATCAAGCTAGATCAGCAAATAACCAAGCAATACAAACACATCCAGTTCCAAACACTGCGTGGATAACTGTTACAGATGGCTTTCTCCCCATCAATGTCAAGCATCGAGAATTCCCCATTTAGTCTCGACCATTCTGGTACAAAGTTTTTGTGAGATCACTTCTTGCTTGAGTATGTCATTAAAATTTAAAGTAGAGATTAAATGCTCAAATCATCTACACACTTAAGATCTCGGATGTATTCCAACGGGGGGAATTAAACACAGAAAAACAAATTCTTGCTGCACTACGCAGACAACATTGTGGTTTCTGAGTTGAGGCAGCCTGATGCAGTTATTTTTGGAGGGATTTTTTGTGAATGTTTCAACATTCCAAAACCATTTTAATTCAGCCATAATCAATAGTGTACATTCAATTTTCCCTCAGGTAACAATAACTGTAATCCACACCGCACAATCCACCATGTCTCAGGTGGTGATTTAGCAGAGATCTCTAAGTCTATGACTTCTTAGGACAAGTTTTGGTGGCATGTAGCTAAGTTTCTTTGCCATCCTGATGGCAGAGATGCTGAACACATAGAGCTGATGTTTCAGGCCCCAGAAGACAGGGGCAGAAGAGGCTCTTCTACCAGCACAGAGCCAAATGTGGGCTTCTATAGCACTTTATTGATCTGCATTTGCATAGGAAGCTTTGGCTGTAGGATGTGTATTCTCCATTGTCCTCCTGCTGCTATTTTGACACCTAACTAGCACTAGAGTTGCCACTAAGATATTGTAGAAATATGTAGTGCAGTGTAAGGAGGTCAAAAAGTAACTTTTCATGCCTACTATCCTTATTCCTCGCAATTTGTTGGAGCACAACTAACAGCACAACACAAAATGATCTTTGCTCCGTTAGATCAACTCGACTTAAGCAAAAACGAAGGAACTGGGAAATGTCTCTGAAGAGGAAGTAAACAAGGATTTTAAAGCATGATTTTACAATCTCCAGACCGGCCCAGAAGTTTGAGGGAAAAAATTGTGAAGCAAGTGGGCTGGCTGACCACGGGAAGAGCTTATTGTGACAAGCAGCTCACTCACTGCAGCTGCTGCGTCGTTCATTTCGGACCTCTGCAGTTTCCAGCCAGTTGCCCAACAAACAGCACTCTCAAACTACAATATCTCAGCAGTGAATGATTTCCTCAGACCATTCAACCCTGCCTGCTAAAGCCAACCCTATTTTATTTCTAATACAGAAATATAATTAAACCTTAGATTAAACACCACACTGAATTTTTGGTTTATCCAGTAATTTACATAAATCACTGCTATTTAATGTGTTAATGGCTAAACCAAAGTTTATAAACCCCCAGAGTGCAAGAAACTCAATTTGTAATTATGAGCACACAGCAATTGTACAATATGCCATCTAAATCTACAGTAATTATGACCCTGCTTAAAGGGTAATTCCCAACTTAATCACATTTAATACACCATTATTTCCAAGATCTGAAAAGGCTGAAAAATAAGCATTTGTCTTGCATTTTGCTTGAATAAAAGCAAAGAGTTACACAGGCAAAAAAAACCCAGAAGAAACTGCTAGGGAGTAGTTTTCTTCCTGCAGAGTATAAATACAGCTATGCAGCATTGTACAATAAACTGCATATATAGGTCAAAATACCTGTTATTCCTTTCACAGTGGGATTTAGGGGGGATATTAATGAAAAAAATATGCTAGCCCATGTGGATCCTCCACTTCCTGCCTCCCATGGTGAATTCTCTGTTTCTCATGGTCTCCCTCCACCCATGCTTATCTGTACAAGTATTCAATACAAAAGATTGGGATAGATCAGTTTCAAGGGTGTACAGCACAATCCTCTTTCACATTATTTTCTTTTGGTGCACAGTGAGAATTACCAATGAACAGTAATTGATCCTCTAGCCATATAAAACATCATAATGTTCCTGCATGACCTGGAATTCCATGGGAATTCTCAAGTATGCCAGGAAATTCTTCAAAAGCTAACATGCTCCTCTACTCATCCCAGTTTTCTGTCCTCCCAAAGTGGATTTATCTGCTCTCATACATGTCTGCATTTTCAGTGGCTCTGTACTAGATTATTTCATTTTTTAATGCCAATACAGAAAAATCAGCATAAAAACAATAACTACAACTTCAGTTCATATTTTAAACTGAACTTATAAAGCCTCTAAACAAACACATCTGGGAAAAGGCTTTATGCTGTCAGTTGCTACGGAGTAGGCAAAACAATGAATCTTTGTAGTCTTTTTTGCTCTCCAAAGAACAAATCCAAAGTCTATTTGAGGCAAAGGAAATCTTCACTGATTTCAAGGGTTTGGAGACCCAAAGTGGTACTTTTCATCCATCTGTCTCGAAGCCCCTCACCTTTACAAAACCTAAATAAGATTATTGCTGTGTGAATGATGGGAATACTGAAGCATAAAGATTATGAACCATAGCAGAGGAAAATTAGAGTAACTTCTCTCAGTTGTCTTGCAGATCAGTGGGAGAACTAAAAGTGAAACAGATCTATCTACATGTTCTGCTTCTTTATCCCCTCCCACAAAACCAGATGCTGTGTTCTACAGAGGGAGGAAAGGTCAGTGTGTGTTGTTAGCCCTCAAAAGAAACCTTGCCAGAGAAAGGCTGTGATTGACAGCAAATTCTCTCCATACCCTGGCTAGAAGATTTGGATAAGAGCAGCAATTTTGCAACAAAAAAAGGGGAATTCCACATGATAACAGGGCTTCAAAATGCTAAGATACTCCGATTTACCAAGGCTGGAGCATGCAAACCAGACAACCCTGCAAACTACAGTGAGTTACAAGGCTCATATACAAAATCTCAGCACTGAGAGAAACAATGCCTAAAGAGGCTTAGACACAGTCAAACCATTAGACCAGAGCCAGGATTCCCAACTGAAAATTCCCTGCTGTCAGTACTCTGACCTGGTTTTGTCCCTCAGAGCTGGTAGTTGATCCTACAAACCCTCACTTGTGCTAGAAGCTATTGTTAACTGTATTAGTGGTGCACTATAACACTGCCTGACTATTTACATCCACGGCAACAACACTGGGAAAAGTTACACCAGGCAGAGCTGTTTTGAACACGATTGAGGTGTCTCTCAGGCAGCTCTGAAATGCTGCTCACGCTGCTTCTGAGCTGATGTCTTCATCCTCTGGCCCTGCCTCTGCTCCCCATAGTGCAGCTCACAGCAAGGCACAGTTTTGGTTTTCCACAAAATTAATCCATTACTAGACAACTAGATTTCATTATAACACTATCGAGGGATTTAAAATTTCTCTTAACAGATCCACAGGCACACGGAACTTTTTTTTTTTTTTTTTTTGGTACAAATACCAAATACCTTCCTTTGAGAAGAATTTAGCAGAGGCCTTTCTGCAGCTGTCCCTGTTGCTGCCACTCAACCCTAGCAGTGAAACGATACCTGAGGAGCAGAAGCTGCAGGAAAGGTCAGTCAGCACTGAGCGGTGGTTCTTCAAGAGGAAACACTTCCTTTTCATAAATCCATGGACAGAAGGGTAGTGGATGCCTGGAAATCCCCCAAAGGCAGTGCAGAGGCTAACAAGGAGCCAGAGAGCCCCCTTAGAAAGAAGTTCATCTGGAAGCCAAGAAAGCCACTCTGTTCGCCAGGAATCAGAAATGGAGTGAAAGGGAAAAGGAAAGGGAAATCTCTAATCTGAATTCGTGGGGCAATAAATGCAGGACTCTGTACCAGGAATACAAGGTGGCTGCAATTATAGCTCTGCTGATGCCATTATATGTATGAAACTCCTTTGTCCTTTCCCAGTGAAATATGTACAAGGGTGGCTCCTTCATTCTCCTCACGTGGAGTGGCACCTTCTCTGTGGAATCCAGAGTTCCCACAGCCCAGCACACACCTAAACAATTGCAGCATCAGGTCACTGGGTTCCTGTGGCTGCGTGTTTGGTGCCACTGCTGAGCAAGGGTGGTGGGCACTGAGCCCGTGGGGGTCAGGATGGAGAAATTCAGGATGTAAGGAACATATCCTGGTGCTCTAAGCCAGCAGACCTCACAGAGGGAAAGCTGAAACCATGAGCTCGTCCTTCCACACTGTTGCTTAGCCATAATAAAAGACTGAAAAAGTAATTGTTACTGAATAAAATATCTTGCAAGGAGTTTGGACAGAAAACACACATTGAGATGATACAAATAATGCAGGTGGCAAATACACATTGGGTTAATGCTCTTGAACAACCTGTGTAAACCAACTGAACCCAAATCATCCTTTAAAAATATTCTGTACCAGAAGGTTCCTCAGAGCTTCATTTTTTTTCCTGCTTTCATTTCATGGCAGTAATAATGTATTTTCTGCAAAAAGCATTTCTTTGGGATTAATGGCAGCTGAGATTAACAATGCTTAGTTATGCTTCATGTCATCAGCATCTCAAAAGCTCTCCATCTCCAAGAAAAGCATGATTATGTTTACTTGATATTTAATGTTTTGGGGTTTTTTTTCCTGTTTGAACAATTCATAAATTTACTGAGATGAGTGAGCTTCAATGAGCACACTAAAATTAAGTAGAAAGGCACATGACTGATTTTAACATTTTTAAACTAATATTTTCTACTTCTAAAAAATACAGAATTGTGTTTCTTTGAACACATATGTGAAAAGAATTACATACCCCACAGAAAGTGGCTGAAAACTTGGGAACATAATTACTATTTATCATTAAAGTAAATACTGGAATGTTGCTGCTTTAGATTCTGGACAGAAGTGTCTCTCCAGCAGCATTTGTGACATCTGGTTCAGGATAATGTGCTGCTCTCAGAGGTCACGTGTGCAGTGCATGCCATGCAGGACATATTTTCCATGAGTGCCTTTCTGCCGGCACCATTTGAAACCAAGGAATTTTTCTACTTGAAGCTCAGACTGTGTTACAGTTGTTTATTTTGATAGCAACCACCAAGTTTAGACTGCCAGTCAAATGACAAACATCACTGCAATCCCCATATATAAATAATAATTTTTAAAAATTACCAAAAACCAATTTGAAGGTAAAGAAATCACTTTTTCACTAAATGCATATTTAAACACATGGGTAAGAAGAAGGTTATAGGGAAGGTCTTATAATAAAGTTAGATTTAAAGCCATTTCATGAAAATATTTTCGTGGTTTCTGTATTAGTGCATGGCTGTGCAATGCAACTACATTTAAATCCAGAAAAATATTTATCTACACTCCCATTTTTTCAAATCCATCAGCACTGAGAGGCACTGTAGTACTCAGAAGACTTGATTAAAATGCAGGAATATTTACAGACACTTCTTTTTGGCATTGCACATCCCTCAGCTGATCCTGCAGGCGACTGTGCCACCACCAGTGCCCCTTTCCACAAAATGCAGCAGAGTGCAAAGGGTGGTCACCATGGAAAACCAAACCAACAAACCCACATTCCCCAGCAGTGATCATGCAGCAAAATGAGTTCTGGGCTACAGTTACCCTCTACAGACACAGAACAGGGAACAGCTGCGTGTGTGTGACACCACTGTGCTAACAGAGCTCAGCCTCCACTCACTGACTTCACTCCATGGACCCCACAAGGTGTGGGGTATGGTACCTATACATAAACCAAAGCATATTTTAAATCACTGCCTTCAAAAGGCAAAAATGGCAAAAGAAATCACATTTCTCGCGGGCAAAACAGAAAGGTTATTTTGAAATAAACTATAGCACTGAAGTGAAAATTCACTTTTAACTTTCAATTGGCCTTTTGTCCTGACACAGAAAAATGTAATGTATTAAGTCTTGTCTAAATCTTAGACGAAAAGAAAATTAAAATCCATTATGTTAATTAATTACACGGTACAATTAAGGGTAGGTATCCTTTCAAATGCAAACAGTTAATTTACAACTAGAACCACCCCAGGTGTCCCAGGAAAAGCTGCTAACCAATCTGGAGATTAGGAACAGGAAGTAATTTGAAATGTGAGTTCATTTGCTTAACATCACATGTTCTTTCCTCCCCCCACGCCCCAGTCCAGGTACCCATGCTACAAACTCACAGTTTGTATCCTGGCAAACAAAACTGCCCTGAGGCAATAAAAAAGACAAAGAATGCATTGTAAATGGATGATCTTTGGCATCCACCGAAGATTACTCAGTGAATCAGTTTATATTAATGTTACTTATCTTCATCAAAGTGCAGGAAACACACTCTGGACTCAAAGGGACTCCACTCTCTCCTCCTCCTCTTCCTCCTCTTCAACACACACAGGACTGCAAGAGCACTGGCAATTTAATCAATTTGTATTTCGTGTTATCTGACCAGAGAGTTTTCCTCCTTCTCTAGGGTAGAATTTATCCTGGTGTGCTCAAAGCTCTGTGTGCTGAGAAGCCAGAAAACCAAATTACAAGAAACACTTTATTTTGTTGATGGGATTGCAGAGGGGTGACTGGGGGCACAGCATGGCCAGTTCCTGGTACCAGCAGAGGATGATGGAGAGGAGGGATGCAGTTCCAGTCAGGGCTATTCTATGGAAAGCACAGTGGAAAGCTTTCCATCCTCATGAGCCTGACAGGGGCTGCCAGCACAGCTGAAGATAGAATAGGCTGTTTCAGGGATGGGGAGCCATCCAGAATCCTCAGGGTGTTTCTAGTATGAACAACATTTTATGGATCTGAGCTCCCATCCCAAACCAAAATTAAAGCTAAGCTTAAGGTGTAAACTTGGCTATGGTTGAGAGACCACAGCAGGGGAAACCAAAGAGGTGGCACAACCTAACACCTGCTCACCAAACCCTCCTAAGATGCTGCAGGTGTTTAGTTCTTGAACAACCATGAGGATAAATTTCAGTCTTCTAATTCTCCTCTATGAATTCTCCAGCAGTGTCAGAGAACATCACCGAAATGTGATGTACAGGTCCCTGTGATCCATTTACAGTCCCAGAGAGACACAGAGAATACTTTACAGTATCAAACCCCCCATCACACTCACCATGAGCATTGCTTTGGGCCTGAAGCCTGTAATATAAAATAAAACCAGCACACTGAGGTTTGCAACCCCACTGCAACAAAGGAAATAGTGGAGGACAAGCACTTCCATGTTGAGTTATTAACTAAAAACCCCAGTGTTTAATTGAAGGAAGAGAAGTCTGACTTGCTAGAGACAGAAGAAAAATGAAGATAACTGCAGCTCAACAAGAAGTGTTGGAAACCTGTTCCATTTCCTTGATTGGATCACCAGCTTGGATATTATGCCATCTTTCGTTTAAATTATGAATTGCAAAGTAATTGAAATGTGAAGTATTGCTCAATCAGTTTAAAAATTAATCTCAAGAAATTCAGGCATACTTGATTTACCATTATTTTTCTTCCTTCCAAAAATACCACCAAAATGAGAGAAATTAAGAACTTTCAATCTTGCAGCTCTGAGTGTCTGACACTCTCAACTGACAACACAAAATCCTCTAGTTTTTACAGGGAGATGAGCACAAAATTTACTGAAATAATTGCCCAAGCAGTGGAGTGTGTCCAAACTGTATCAGTTGCTTGCTCTACAGCAATTCCAGGAACTTCTCTGCACATCACTCCACAGGCTTTTGTTACCCATCACAATGAGTTTCAACAAGTAACTTAAAACTGGCAGCAAAGATGCACCTTTATTTACAAAGATGCACTTTTCTCTTTCCACACAGCATAGACATCTGCCTGTGCTCAACAGAAATGAGATCTTTCATTTTGCTTTCAGCTCACTTATAAAGCCAGCAGAGCCTGTCCTGATGCTCTTTAGTGATGCTTTCTTACATTTATTTTATATTAAATGTCTACTTACAGCATATTCTAGCTATTGGGGATGAAGGTATTGATAGCAGGAAGGCATTTGTTGTAGTGTGGGATCTTTTCAGTCATCAAATTAGCCTTCACCAATGGAGAAATACTCAAAGCATCCCTTTTACTACTGCCCCAATACCTCCCCCATAACCCAGAGGGAATAAAACAGCCAAACAGTCCAAGCTGGAGTTATTTCCAATAGATTCTTTTTGAAATTCCAGCAAACAAGTACATTTTGAACAATGTGGAAAGATCACCTGATAGACAATGCAAAGCTCTGTTTTTTTTTCCTGGAATGGATACTACCAGTGGCATCAACGGAGCTGTTCCCAAGAGAGGAGGAGTTTAAAGTCCCTGCCATTATCATTCAATGACACAGAGCTGAGAGTTGGGATTTGGGGTTTGGTTTGGTCTGAAGAAAACACTCTCAACTGACACACACCAGAGCAGCAGCACAGTTCTCTGTGTTAGGGCTGCTGAGAACAAGTTCCAGGTTAGGATTGTTGAAAGGAAGAAGCACCATTAATACCGAGGAAACGTGATGCTTCCACGCTGTGACAGAATATTCAAGGCTGGCCTTCATCTACACCTCCCCTAAAACACAACCTTGAGAGCTCTGACAAAAACCTGCCTGTACACAGACCTGGATTTACCCTCCCTACAATGCAAACAAATGTAAGTAGAGCAAAAAAGAATCCTAAACATTCAAGATGGAGCACACTGAATTCAAACCTCACAGGCACTTGCTGACACAATATTCCATGCAGAATCAAAGAGACACTTTAGAGGAGAAATCTGCTGAAAATCCCTGTGTATGCTGTCCATGGCATAATGCTACAGTGGTGATGGCACATACACCCTTCAATTATTTAACTTCTAAAAATGAAGGATTAATTATTTTAAACCGAATGAAGCCCAGACACTTCTGCAAAGCTTTCAAATAAAAATAACTTCTTGTCTGTGATGAACTTCATCATACTAGGAAAATCACCATAGAAAAATCTCAGGGATTCATCCTTTACTCAGACTAAATCCAACTGCATGCCAGATTTTCTCCATCCAGAATACAGTTTTCCTTAGAAAACTCAGCTCTATACTAAGAGGGCTCCACATGCCCATGTCCTCACACATCAAACTCCACAGAAAGCATTACATGAGCCCATCTATAAGTATGAGATATGAACAGAAAAAGGGAGGCAATAAGTTTTCCAAAAAACTCAGGGGGTTTTATTTTGGAGAAGATATCCCTGCATTTATGCTCCCAGAACATGCTGACTCACATGTACAGCTGGAGCTGGCAGAACAGCATCTCTCCTGGAGGTGACAATTCCCTCTGTGTTTGTGAAGGAAGCAGAGAAGGTCTGACTTTGCATGAGAGGAAAAGCAGCAGAATTCGGAGCTCAAAGCAGCTAACCAGGCTGTCTGGGTGTCTGGTCACCACAGCCAGAGCTCTGAACAGCTCTGCTAGAGGAGAGGAGTTTGGCAAAATCCCAGATGGGGAACAAACGCCTGGAGCAAATCAGGCTCTGTGAGGGAAGCACCCGGAAACACACTGAGTCTGCACCATTCAAAACACAATTTAATCCATTTACCAAAGCCATTAGAACGTTTCCCTCTGGGTGAAAGACAAAGGCACAAAAAGCATCTCCTCTTGGCTCATTTCTATGAAGTGCGGTCAGATAAACTCACATCAAGAGCCCAGACAAAAATGAGCATGAGGCTGAAATTAAGTCTTCCTGGCTGCTCTGGTAAAAGAATTTAGGATGTAATTTTTATTTGAAGTATACACTGTTGGTCGGTGCATTAGCCATGTTTTCAAAGTTTTTCTTCTCTGCACCATTTTCTCTTTTTGGACCCCAGTGGGTTTATTAGAACCAAGCCACCCAGACTCTCTCTGCTGTGCTGTCAACACAGCAGTTATATAAACCTGATCCATTTCATTTGTTGTGCTCAAAACCCAGCTACTGCACCCAGTTTGGAAACAATACTAATATTCCATGGGCTCAAACCAACAGGCACATCAGCTCCAAGGGAGCAGCCTGCTCAGCAGCTGCCACTGCCTGCCACGGGAAGGTGGAGGGATGCTGATCTTTACCATTATTGCTCCATCCATGGCTAGAGCATGACATGCATCAGGTATAAACCCCAAATCTGTGTGCAGCCCTTGGGAACTGCTCCTAAAAAGCTCTAAATCTAAAGCTCTCTAAGTAGAAAGCAATCTCAAAAATAAGTGGAAGTTTGCTGAGGGAAACAACCTCTTCATCTGATTCTATTTAAACGGTACAAAATAATATGGATTTTCTAATTAATTATAGTAAAACAGATAAAGATTATGATTTCCAATAAAAGGCTCAACACGGATGTATAATTTTGGTTTGCAGCATGGAAAGGCTGCAGTATAAATAATCCAAGTGACCTTTCAGGTTGAACCAAGCAACACGGTGCCATAATTCCTCCTGCAGGATAAAACCACCATGGAGCTGACAGTAAGCAGAATAACCTGAGAGGTTTGAGACAGCTGCTGGAACAAAGACTCTACTGAAATAGCTCAGTATTTATACTCAGCTCCTATAAGAACATAAGAGATAAAACTTAACCACCTTTGCTTGACGAAAGAGGAAACAATTTAGCTTTGAGAGGCACGTCTATCTCTGCTGCTCTCTGTTCATGTAAACCTGGCACTTTGTGTTAAAATCCTGTAGCCAAGCAGGCTGGTGATTATTTCACCTGACACTGCTAAAGAGCATTTAGGTCAGTCTGCACAAAGAGCCAGACCTTTCCTGATGCCAGTTTTTTTGGCACTGTTGGACTTTGAAGGGTCTCGTGATGAAGCTGTCATTTTCCCACAGGGGAGAACTGAGGATCATGTGACACACCACACATTTTGCTGACGTTGTGCTGGTTTAGAAAATTAAAAGTCTATCAATATTTGCTTTGGGAAACGTTTCTCCTCAAATCTCTCAGATGCAGCTTGCTAGAACTTCCTCCTGCTGGCAAGAGAGCAAGGTACAGTCACTGCCACAATGATGAAATGAGGTCCCTCTGTGTTCACAGACAAATTTGCATTGAAATCATCCTGCTGCAGTGTGGGGAAACACAGAGCAGCTTTCACAAAGCCTTCCCTGCACAAATGGTTCAAACATCTTTAGGGACTTTGCCTTACCCTGAGATGGAGAGAGTATTCTGCCTGTATGAATATACACATGGACAAACAAGATTTTTAGGGCATGAGACCACAAGAAGATCATTATTAGCAGCATTATTCAGCTGTTTTTTTTCCAATATGGTTTGTTTCAGAGTTGTTCTTGATAAACAGATGAATAATGAAACAGGTGTGATCCTGCTGAAGCAAAAGCAAATGAAATGAAGGCAGAAATACTGGAAAATGAGACAGAAAACCACAGTAAATGCATTGAGCAATGCCCAACACTATGAAAAACCTTCATAGTCTCACTGAAGCTGCAATGTTTGTTATCAGCCACCAGCTGGGAATCCCAACTGATGAGAGTCAGAACCACTGTGCTATTTTGTTCATATTTTCCAAACAACAGAAGGAGAAGAGTGACTTTCAGAAAATTAAGAAACTCATCACGTTGTAATTATTTTGTTCCTTCTGCGTGTAGTAAAAGCTAATGTTGTTTTTTACTGCATGTTCTAACTCAGATTTTGTATTCGTTATATTAAGGCACTCTGTAAGGAAATATAAAACCTACATTAATGCCTTATGTGCGAGTCTATTTTGTTGAAGGATTTATAAATATTAACAAGGTAAAATTTACAAATGCTAAAGACACCATTTGCAGCTGTAAATGTTTAATTCTGAGGGAATAGGAATAACATTTTCATCTTCATGCAAGTCATGAGCTATATTAGAAGAATTCTGATGTACAAAGGGTTAAAATAGCAGGACAAGCCAGCAGTGATCAGAGGTGATTCAAAGTCTTTTCTGCTACCCCTTCTGGTCTCAGTTCAGTGTATGACTTTTAGGTCCAAAAAATCTGCTTGGTATGGGTAGCAATCTGGAAAGTGGAAGCCCAAATGATGATATTAGTTTTATTAATTCAATATCCCCTTCCTCCAGGTCAGTGCTCACTCAAAGCCAACATTTTAAACTGCTAAATGGGAAGTTATGCCATAAACTACTAAAATCTAAACTTACGAGGAATACTTCCAGCATGGCTAAGGGATAATAGATGGCCTTTGTAATCACTGCAAAAAGGACTGTTTATTTTATTTATTTCTTCACTCTCAGCAGCGTGAGGTGTGGGGATGGTTTTATTCCCTTGCATCTGTCACTTAACACATAAGTTAGGAAATGACAGCACAGAAAGAGGAACGCAGTGTAAAAGAAGAAAGTCCCCACAGGCTGTGACACAGAGCAAGCACCACAAACAGCAAAGCATTCAACATGAAACGGGAAGGAAAAAGAGAATTCTTCTGTGTAGTCAACCTGCCATTCTGCCCAGGCCAACTCCTGCACCATCAGCAGTAAATACCTGCTGATTTGACACATCACCCAACTGTCATATCATCCCTGAAGAGAATTTGTTGATGAAGGTATTTTCCAGGCCAGTAAATAAACAACAACATCACAACCTATTTCTCAGGTATAAATACCCAGGCAAAGGGAAGATGAGCTGCATATTGTGCTATTAAACTCTTTAAGCACAATTTACAGCTAATTGCCTTTCACAGTGAGGGAAACCCATCCCTCCCCAAACAGCTCCATGCTTGATTTTTTATCCAGCTTCCCCAGGCTTTAATTGCCTGCTCAGACTGGGATGGGAGGCTCCAGCAGCACATTCAGCAGGGGCAGCTCAGCAGAAATGTGCAGTTTTAGTGCTTTGCTGCAGACCAAGAATTCCAAGGAGGGAAAGCCTCATGTGTTCTGTCCCTCACTAAATGCTGCTGCACCATGGTCATTACAAAATACCATCTGAGAGGCCTGGCAGTCTTTTTCCAGGTCCAAAAGGCAGCTTCGACTTCTTAGTTACAAACAGAAGAATTGAAATAAGGCGTTCTGACAAACATTGTAACTATTAGAACTGCATTTATGAGGTGATGGATGCTCAGAATCCAGTTGGCTCTTTGGCTCCAGTCATTTCACCACAACACAAAATGCTGTAGTGGGGTCTAGAAACTGCTGGAATTACAGAGTCCTCTTGGTCCTGAATTACCCATGGTGTTATGCTTAAATCTTTTAAGAGTAAATAACCCTTTATTGATTAAATTGCTTTTAAACCCAGTGCTTTAGTTCCTTGATTTTAAGTGTGTACATGTAATTTTGCAGACAGACAGAATATGCTTGGGGTTTTTTTATCTCTACAGAATGTACTTGCTCTCAAACCCCAAGGGTGAGGGCAATGAGACAGCAGTGCAGGCTAGGATGCAACAGCAGTTTTAAATTATGCTACAATTGACTTGAGAGCAGCATGTGAAGCAGTGTCCTTACAACAGCTGAAAGGTCTTTAATGAATTCCAAAGCAAAAACATTTACTTCTGAATTTTCACTTAAGCAGGTGCCCAAAATGGTGCAGTGCACGCTGTAAACAGTTCTGTCCTGTGAATGATAATAGAGAGAAATCATTTACAAGATAACCAAGTTCCACAATATGTGCTGTAGGAACTGCTTTTTAGGAAATGATCTTATGCTCACATATTCTCCTTTACCCCATTTGTACGGACACAAGCATCTCCCAGCTCTCAACAGCTCTTCACCTGCATCAATTCCCCACAGCCCCTATGCCTGTCATTACCTCCAGGTCGTGTTTATCTTCAGGTCAAACCTATGATAATAAGCAGCACTTTCTGCAGCAGTTTTATATTGTCAATCTGCTCCCATTACCTTCAAAACAAGCTGTAAAAGTGCATTTAAAAGCCCTCGCCTCAAATTTATTTACACAGCATGGATATAGACTGGAATAGAAACTGAGCAAGGTCTCATCTGGCTTTCTGGAAGGAACAATAAAACTGCCCAGTCCCCAGGGTGAGATTAGGTTTTCTTTATGATCCTCTATCTAGGAGGTACTCCTGTTTTTACAGCCCAGCACAGTGAGGATGACATGATTTTGGATATGGGCATAGCCACACATCAACCCATTCACAGAAGAGCCAATTTCAGTAAAACTGAAAGATCTCCTATTCTTTGTTCTGACCCTCCCTCCCACCTGCATGAAATAAATTCTGTGGGAGCCAATTCATGATGTAGGGGAAGAAAAGGTCACATCTCTGTTTTGAAAGCTTTTCCTGGACCTCCTCACTTCTTTACACAAGTTGGTATTTTATTGTGCCTTGGAGGGGTGAGGGGAGAGCTCAGCTGGTCAGAGCAGGGTGCTGGTAACACCAGCTGTGGCTTCAATCCCTGGATGGGTCATTCTCTTCACTTAAGGACTCAACAGTCCTTGTGGGTCCCCTGAGAATATTCTGTGGTTCTGTGTGAATCTGTGATTCCTGAGCCAGGTTTCTGTGAGGGACAGTGACCACTTCCTTACCTCCCTCCTCAGGGCAGGACAGTGCCTGGCCAGGTGGAACAGCTCCAGGTGATCCAGGCTCCTCCACGGGGAAAGCACAACTTTTTCTCCACCCAGCAGAGCCTGCAGTAATTTCAGGAATCAGGAACAACAACTGCACCCCTTTCTGCCTTGCTGTCATGACCCAAAGAGAGGCTCACAGCCTGGAAGATGCTCTGGGTATCCAAAGCAAACCTCAGCCATGCCAAGCCCTCTGTGGGTCACTGCTGGGGGACACAGGACTCAGTGTTTGACCTGTCCCAGGGGGCTGCCCATGACACAGGGGTGGGAGCAGCTTTCCAGGGCCGTTGGAAAGGATTCCTCCAGCCAGGAGGTCTGCCTGAACTTGTTACGCAACAGGCCTACAAACAGTTCATTCAGCACAGTCTGAGGATTAGTCTGGTTCAGCTGGACACTCGGAGTTTAATCCTGGCCAAGCAACAGAGTGTGGCAAAGGCATTCCTCAGATTTGCTGACGGGAAGAGTCTGCAGCCAGAAGCCAACCAAATATGTAAGCTTTCAGAAAGCTGCATTTCCTCAGACACTCAGAATGTCTCTTCTCTATTACCCCTCACAGTAATCGCATCAGGCAACTTCCCATCCGGCTGTCACGGAGCGCCAGCTCGCTCCAGGAAAAACATGGAAGGTGGCATTTTAGTCCTATTGCAAATGACAGTTCAGGGTCAGCAGGAGGCCACAGCTGAAGGGAGCTGAGAGAGGAGAATCTCTCCGTGCTGGCACTAAAAAGGGCTCTGCCTCACATTTTACTCAGAGTTTGCTCTGCAGCAAAGCAACAGTTCTGCTTGCAGTGGGTAAGGACGGTGCTGTCTTGGCTGCCTGTCCATGTAGGCACATTTAATTATTGCAGATCCACAAAAGAACCAATTATGTTCCAAATTAAACTCCCTTCTCTTGTTCCTGCCCTTTAATGTGCTGACAAATAAAAGCATGAAATGATTTGTATTCATCATCTGGGTGGCTGGGAGAGGTTCAGAGCTTGCAGATGCAACCAGGCTGGGACAAAAACGTTCACGCTCAGGAGGGAATTTTAATTGCAGATGTTTTTGCACAAGGTAACGAGGAACCTGTGTGCTGAGGCTGCAAGGAAAAAATACTCTGAGGATTCACTTCCAATTTAAACTAAATTTATATATTTTTTTTAAATGATGATCATTAAATTAGGATTACATCACCACTGAGCCAATACCTCATCCCTCTTGGTGATGGTGATCTCAACCACAAAACCCACTACTCCACCCTGTTTTGGCAAATAAAAGGAAGCAGTTGTTTGGAGCATTTTAGGAATATTGAAAATATATTTCCTCATACTCTGGCTAAACAGTTCTTTTCTCTTTTTTTGTGATAAAAATGAATAGAAAGAGAGCTTCAGTTATTAGAAAAATGCATTTCAAGTCCTCTGAGGATGTTTCTGGAACCTTACTGAGAGGGATCAAACCTGCATTTGTAAAGTCCTGCTTCAGATCTCTATACTGAGGAATAAACATATGTCACTCTAACCAAAGATCCCTCCCTCTAAATTTAAAGGGCCATTAATGTGCAGTGCTCTGGCAGCCAAACAAAACAGGTATTTTCACACAAAGAAACCCTTCTTGATAGTTTTATAGAGAGAACCTTGGCAGGGATAAAATTGGTCCTGCACTGAAGGGAAACTGCCTGGTGGCTCCTCCACGCTGACAAGGCAACTGTGCCATGGGGGTGTGAGGTAAAGGCTGGTGTAAAATGAATTGCTCAGCGTGGGAGTCAGCCCTGCAAATGAAGTGAGCTGATGTGTCCAGGGCTAGAACATCCCCTGGAGGCCCTGCTGACCAGGGACAGCCCAGGGCTGCCTCACACAGGGGCTGCTGGGCTTTGCATGAACACCATGGAGCTATTTCAGCTCAGAACACAAAAATGTTCATCCAGTTAAAGCCCCTGTTCCAGCAGCAGGCAGCGTTTGTGGTTTCTTCACACAGCTGGGGCCACAGAGCCATGAAACAGTGCCCTTATTCCAGAGCTGCAGGGCTGAGCTGAGCTGAGCTGCCCCACGTCAGGAACCATCCCCTCAGTGTGCAGAAACCTGCTATTTCTGCACTAAAAGGCCATGCCACACAAGCCATTACATAAAAGCCTCTCAGCTGGCCAGGCCTGAGCTCAGCCAGGCTCAACAAGGCTGTCTCACATTGGGACTGCTGGAATTCGGCAGATGAAGGTCAGGCTCAGAGAAGGGAGTTAGATCCTGCACAGGCATAATTTAGTGTCACAGAAATGCCTTCCAGAGCTGCTCTACCATTCTTCAGCTAATAGGGTGGCTATTTAAAGAAAGAAGGCTCTTTGCAGTGATCCAATCATTTGGAACATGACTGCTGTGTGACCAGCTTTGGTCACACACTTTTCTATTCTTATTTAGGGAACCGAGACCATCCAGTTATTTCTGCACAACTGAAGAGATCAATTAAAATATTCATTCCCATTATTTCTGATTCTCTAGAACACTTGCAGACAGAGTACCTGCCGAACCAGACCACAGCCAGCAAAATGCTCAGGAAGGGCTGAGTAGTTTGGTATGAAGTCTCAAGTATTTTCATTTCACTTCATGCCCACAAGCCTTTCTTTCTTTTACATTACAATACGAGGCAGTCTCTGCTCTATGCTGTCAGGACAGTCACAAATTAGTGTCTCTATCGCTGGTGAAACAGTGCTGTGACAAGAACAATCAGGCAAGGCAAGCTCTCTCATTAAATGTTCAGATGCATGAAAACAGCCAGGAATTTTTTTTTCCTCCAGGAACTGCAGGGATTGAAACACACCAATCTGAAGCTCTGAAAGATCACATGTAAGAGCTCCAGATAAGTGTGGGAGATGCCCACAACATCTCCTCAGAACTGCACTGGTTCTGTTGATATTCAGGCTGCTCACAAAATAGATTGGGAGGTACAAACCACAGAGTCTCACACAGCCAGTGCAAATCCCCCTTCTTAGGGATGTCAGCTTCTGCATTTTCCTGGCAGACTGTGTCCGATGGCTTAAGGACATAGATGAGCTCATTATTTGACCATTATTTGTAGAGGTACCCACTGCTCCAGAACAAACCCCCCCAAGGTACCTCGTCCTCTCCCAAATTTTCCCACTGAGGTACCAGAGGTGTGTCCCAGCAGGGGAGGTTCTCTGCACACCCTGAGCAGACAGAAACCTTTGGGCAGCACCTTTCAGCACCCACCAGCCTGAGGCTTCCCCTCTGCTGCTCAGTTCTTGGGACAAAGCAACAAACCAGGTTTGTATCATCCTGTGCTTGAAAAGGCTGAACGTTTCTCCCCTCAGATACACATCCTTGTCTTCTGTTCTGCTTTCAGCTGCCTCAAATTGCACCTCCTACCACTCAAATTCAACACTGTGGGGTGAGAAACAAGTGTGCACTGAGGTAATGTTCTAAACACGGCTCAGCAGGAACACTGACCCACCCACGAGGGTGCTGCAGCATCAACCACTTGTCTCCCTCACGCTGCCCTCTGGGGCTGCTTGAGACCACCCTTGGCACCAAAACCAGCCAAGAAACATCCTCAAGGAAGGATCAGCCATGCTAAACTCCATCCTGAAAGTCTAAAGGTAGAAGTTATGAAGGGGGTGAAGTAACAGCACCAACCTGGGGAGGAGAAAACATCTGCCAACCCAGGAATTAATGGAAATAAATTTGAGAGCATCTCACTGGGATCTCCATGGAGGCAACTGCAGAGAGGACTGGTCCTGCATAGGAACTACATATTAAAATATGGATTTTCTCTGTTGTGCCTCAGTAACCTCATCACTGCCCCCTCCAAAGGGGTTGCTTTTGCCTGCATTTCCTGGTATGATCCCCATGAATTTTCCTCAGGTGCAACTCTGGAGAGAGCAGACCAACAGCTCCTGGGCAACCTCCTGGGCAGCTGGAGAACTGAGATCAACTGAGATTGTGAAAATGGCACGTGTGCAGGAGACCCCCCCCGCCCACCATAACTACTATATTTGGACATCTTCAGAAAAAAAATGTTACATGGCATGTGTTTTTTCACCCAACAAACTATGTATTTACAGTAAAGAACACTTCCTTTTTCAAAATTCTAAAGCATGGAAAAAGAATAAAGCGAAACCTGTGCCTATAATGCACAGACTTTAAAAAAAGGCACACAGAAAGCGTTAATATTTGATTTTCCACGTCTGACCTACTATTTCACATTTCACAATTTGTTACTCCAAGTAACCCAGCTCTATTAGATACAAGCCTAAATGTAATCCAGAGCACCCAGACAATCACTACACAGCCTGTGAATTTGAGAGACAGAATTTACTCAATTCCATTTTAATTTCTATTGTGTGTAGAAGTGTTTAGAGTGTGAGCCTTGCTAAGAGATGACAGAATATCATTATATAGTAATTCAAATGCTTTCAAGACTGCTAAGAAGCCTCCACTATAATGACAGGCCTTGTGAAGTGTGTTAAGAAATGCTGTTTCATCCTTTCTAGAACGTTTAGGATAAGAAAATTCATATAATAAGATGATATATTTACAGCACACAGGTTAACCTCTAAACTTGCTGTAATCATATTATCCAGAATGGGATCAGACCCGCAGCACTGGCATCACATGGTGCCTCTGATCTGAGATTTTGTTTCGTTTGCTACAAGAAGCAGAAAATCTGGGAGGACATTCTTGCAAGATGGCATCGTTCTCCTTGTCCAGGTCCTCCTCCTCTCAAGGATTCTGGAATTCTTTAGCAAGGCTGATCATCAGCTGCCTTCAAAAACCCTGAGCTCAGGAAAGGGGAAACAGCTTGACTTAGTATTTATGTGCCAAGATAAATAAGAAAGTCAGAGGAAGTGAACGTTTTAGAAGATTGGGTAAACATACCCTGCGAGGGTGGCTCACTTTTCCTAGAATGTTCAACCCCCCACACTTTTTAGATACAAAAATATCAGCTGGAAATGAAACCTCTTCCATGGCACCATTCCACTGTGATCACAAGCAAACAAAGGAATGGAGCCTGTGCCCAAGATCACATTTGGCTCCCAGCAGACACAGTTTCTTTTCCCCAGAATTAGATTTCTGCTCTTACCATGCTCTTCCCATGATCTGTGGCACCCACTGGCTGCTTTGTGCTCTCCAGAACATCAGCCAGCTGAAAGTGGGATTTAGCAGAGAGCCAATCTTCTCTGGTCCAGCCAAGAAATAAGTCAATCCAGGCAGTAACCATTATATACAGCTTTATCTATTGAATTCTGAGCAACAGATAAGGGAGACAGAGCAGCACCATGATGATAAATCAAGGTACACAGTTCTGCAGTTTTCCTTCAGAGAATAAATGAATGAATGATCTCATCATGGATTGCCCTACTCCAACACCAAACTGGAGACCTGAAGGATCCTGCCAAAGGATATCCTTCAGAAATATATATATATATCACAATATTGTGTTAACCTTGGATTTGAATGCTGCTTTCCCATTTACAGACAAATCGTTTTCAAACTGAAACAAATTAATAAAACTCAACTTCCTACATATCTGCACTGTCACACTTGCACTGTGAGCTGCAGTTTATACTTTGAGCAATGAGAGGCTCCCTGTCCAAGCTTCCAGAACAGTTAATGATGCCAATCTTAGGAACACTGACACCAGTGTGCCAAGGGAGGCTGGAGAAAGGGACAAACCTGGTTGTTCACAACTAAAATCTAAGGCTACCTAAACCAGTTCTCCTCATTTACTGGTTTGGTGCACAAGCTGGATGCCATTGAAGAAATCCTGTTTGGTTCCATAAGGAACCAGCTTCTCCAGGCAGCAGCAGCTGGGATCTGCTTTGCTGGGTGCTGGAGTCTTTTTTCAGCAGGCAAAGCGATTCAGATGAGGTATTGTGAGCAGAAGGACATGCAAGAGGATGATGTAACTGTACCCAGAGTGCTGTAGGGAAGCTGGAGCGTTCAGACAAATATCTGGAGCTTGCCAGAGAAGGAAGCTTGCACAGCAAACACAACACCAACTGCAGGCTCAGGGGCTCAGCCCTGGTGCTGCTCCCGACCTCCAGCATCAGTTCTGTTCTGTTCTGCCTCAAAGCAAGCCAGCAAACATTTCTGCTATTGATATGCAAACATGCACACCAGGCATTTGCTTTATTTCAGCCTTCCCAGACCTGACACTGCCATAACAAACAGCTTGTACCGGGCTGCAGAAAGCTCAGCAATGTGAATTGCTCGAGTTTTGCTCCTTTTGCATACTAACACTTGGTATTCTCCTGCAGCTGACAGCTCCCTCATTCACTTCCACTGATGGCTGAGCTCTGGACACAAACAGAAGTTCCACATAAATCTCCTCTGTGCTTTTCCTCATCTTTTCACAAAAACAGTGGGTGTGGAGGCTGAACTGGAAAGCTGGGGCTGGGCTTTGGTTTGGTACCCTACAGGAATGGGGACAACAGCAACATCAAAGCTCCTAGATCTGTATTTTGAGGCAGAGGGGTGCAGGAATCCAGTCAGGGACTGTTGCTGGTCAGAACTGGATTGGGACTTCTGGGGTGGCACTTCTAGGGGAATACAGAATTCCAGCCCTCGTCAGGCTGTTGAGCACCCGAGGCAGCACTTGTGAGGGAACCAAGTCCTCTGCCTTTCTGCACCCTGTCCATGCTGCTGTCTGCTCCAGGCATGTCTGGAATGTGAGCTCTGCACTGACAGGGGCTGCTGAGGATGTTGGACATGGCCAGGTGAGTCCTGCACAGCCACCCCAGGGAGCTCCACACCCCACAGCAGCAGATCCCGCTGGAATCCCTGGCTCCAGGCTGGGGACCTGCAGCACCACCTGCTCCAAAGCCTCCTGGTCCTCCCTGGGAAGCTGGGCCACCTCACAAAGCACGTTCCTGGGCCCTCAGGGGCTGTGCTGAAGCTCTGGATGGTGCTGAGCCAACACAACCACGGTTCCTGAACCATGGAGAGAGGAGATGAACGGAGCAGCCAAGGAGCACTGGGAAGAGACAAAGTCCAGGATGGGATGAAGTGACAAACAAATGACACTACAGAGGAGTCCCATGACAACGGGGCTCGCAGCAACACACAACAGGAAGGGAAGGAAGGAGGGAAGGAAAGCAGAGTGAAATTTAACCCCGCAGTTATTTTCCTTGGCTCGTTTCCTTTCCAGCCAGCCTTTCACACTTGGATCAGCAGGTTAATGTTACCATCACTGATCCCCCAGCAATGCTTTAGAAATTCGTGTGTGACACTGATTTAGGAGCATAATGGCCCAGATAAGCTCCTCTCTGGGATACAAATGCCTTATGCTCAAACACCTAAACCAGAGTGTTGCCCTGCCCTTCCCATCTCCCACCTCATCACTTCTGTTACTGATAACGAAATGGTGGGTTTTTTTCCATTGGATACATTTTTCCATTTATTCATCACATTAATCAAGAGATACAAAGAATCATGGTTGTACTAACAATTTGTGTCCCACAAACAGTATCCGACTAGTAAGGTCTGGTTACCAGGAGATATTTTCCTATGGACCTTTGCTGGAAAGAAACACATCTGAGGCCACCCCTCTTTGGCAGCAGCTATCAACCCAGGAAAAAGGGAGCAGTGTCTAAAAGGAAATACATTTTTTTCCCCCTTTTGGAACTGAATCCAAGAATATTCTCTGGGTGAAGCCCCATGGAAGGGGCACACAGCTGAACCAACAGCCTTTATTGCACACTCTCAGTAACATAATAAACACACCAGGCCACTTTCTCCAGCCACATTCTTTGATCCCTGCGTTCTCCTCTGCTGACTGCTGCCTTGAAGTCTGTCTCAATCGATCCAAATCTTGGCTGAAATCTTGGGGAAATACTGTTGGAGTGGCCAACATGAGTATGAAAGCATCTGCCTCGAGCCCAAGGAGGTCTACACAACCAACCCCTCTGAAGCAGTGGGGGTTTTGTCCTTCAGTGTGATCCCATCACAGCTGTGCTGCTGATGCTTTCTGCCTCTGCACAGTGGACTTCAGCACTGCCCTACTGCTTGAGAAAATTGGGAGGACTGGGAAAAATCCTTTTCCTGAGTGTCCTTTCCCTGAGTGTCTGCAGATATTGGTTGTTTCCCCTATTTTGACTGCTGTGCTCCCCTGGATTTTCGGGGAAGGAGCAGGATGCAGTCAGTGCTGGAATGTGGAACACCTGAGCACACCCACTTCAGTTCTCCTGTCAATTCAGCCCTGCCTGCAAGACACTGAGGGGAACTCACCTCGAGAGCTGCTTGTACCCAAAAGAGCTAAAAATGTTTGCCAGGTGCTGTGTTCTGCAGATCTCACGTGCACACAGACAAAATCACATCTGTAAAAATGTATTTCTCTATCTCATTGATCAAGCCTATGAAATTGATCCTGCCCAGTGCTCCCAGGCTGCTGGGAGAGCACAGAACTGAAATGAAGGTTTCTAAAATCTGGCTCTGCCTCTAATATCAACTTTCCCCTGCAGCTGAACAAACCATTCTCTCCTTTCCTCTCCCTCAGTCTTTCCATCTGGAAAATGAAGACATTTGCATCTGTGCTGTGGGTGCCTGTGCTGTGCATTTCAATCAGCAAATGTTTATAAAAATCATTTGAGGGGGAAAAACTACGTAGTTCTGATTGAATACATTTATTTATATTTTTGTAGAGCAAAACAAAACCCCGCAAAAAGCCCACAAACCCAGGATCATTCATCAAGGACCCGATCCAGAGTCCATGGAATTAATTTTCCTTAAGGCTATGGCACAGACACCTCAGGCCTGATATTAAATACGAAGGAGTTCTTATTGCAACTCCAGATCCACCAGCTATCACAACAGGCAAAATGGTAACAGGCAGCAGATTTAACTCTCCTCCTCCAAACCACAGCCCAGTCCTGGGCCTCTGAATGCCACCACATTCAGCGGTGATTGGCAGCCCCCACATCAGCAATTCCTACTGGAAAAGGTACTAAACCCTCCCTGGACAGCATCCCTGTGGTACATGTTCCCTCTGCCCACATTAGAAAACTTCTAAATAAGTGACCAAAACACTTCCTAAACTCCAGGCTGCTCAGTCCTCACATGTACAAGGTCTGTGAATTTTTTTTTCGGGGACCTAAAGGAATGAGAAGCCTGGATTAAACTGAATTTCAGCAGGATTTTTCACTTTGGTGAATGCAGCTGTCGGAGGAAGCAGCCAGCTAAGCTGTTTCTTGCAAGAGGCACAGACATACAGTTTTGTCTTGCTGAAAAGCAATTTTTTTTTAAAGCTGTTTCTTTTCCTTTCATCTCCCTTCTGATGCTTCAGGAGGTGACTTTTTTTCCTCACCTTCAGGAGGTGAATTTTCCAATGGGCATAGCACAGCAGCCTGGCAACCCTCTGTGCTTTGCCAAATCTCAAGCCCCTGCTTCTGAAGGAGCCCCCTATAACAAATGCAGAGGCTTCTGCCTGGGCGAAGTCTCAAAACAAATCCAACTTGCCTGCCATTCTTTCCTTCCCCAATAAAAATTCTCTCCTGGAAAATGTGAATTTCCTTCCTAAGGTTTTCAGTTCCCTGCAGACTGGGGAGGAAGCGATGTCCAAACACAGCACAACTCCACAAAACTGACCAGTTTAAACTTGCAGCTGCCTCCATGGCACTGAACTCCTGGCTGTCCTTGCAGAGGATGAAATTCTGCTGTGACAGCGCTGCCGTTCACGGGCCAGAGTTTTAAAAAACAGAATCCCCCCCGCAGCAAAGCACTGGATGCCAGCAACACCCTTCCCCTCCCTGCACTGCCCAGCAGAGCCTCCTTTGTTCCAGCAGCAGCACAGGAGCCCCGGGGATGCTGAGCAGGACTGCGGAGCTCTGGTGTCACACACACCCCAAACACAGCTGGGCTTGTCAGAGTGTCCCAGGTGCTGGCACTGCCCCGTGTGCCCGTGGCCAGCCTGGCAGCAGTGTCTGTGCACGGAGCTTTGGGGCTGTGCTGCCTCTCAGCACCGGGGCGTTCCCTTTCCCCGGAGCTCCTTCGGGGCATGGCTCGGCTGGGAGGGACACCTGCCTCGCGTCTCTGCCCTCCAGAAATTCATCGTTTCAGCAAGAAGGACCTGAAGGCACCCAATTTTCCCCCCTCAATTTGTGTACGGGATACCAAACTTTCACACCCAATGTGCACAGTCTTTACTGTCCATGTTACAAGAAAGTCAAAAACATGCAAATATCTGACCAGGTATATAATCACAAGGACAAATATTGCAATTCTAATGATAAGCATTTATAAATTCAGGACCTCGGTTTTTCCTTAAGCTGCTGACCAGTATCTTTTAGTACCATTTAATTGACAAAGTCCCCTCTTATAACTTATTAATTAAAAAAATAGAAAAAAAACCCCTAGATTATTCCTTTCAAATGGTATGGTGTTTAAAACAAAATTATAATTTAGGAGGGGGGAAAAGGTCATTTTTAGTGGTATTAAGCAGTATTTTGTCTCTTCCTCAAGCATGTAAAAAAGCAAAAAGCAGAGTTTCTCTCTTGCTGGCTGGACCCCTGGATGCTGCACAGGGATGAGGTGAGTGACCCATCACTCAGGAGCCCAGCACAGACCCTGGCAGGCACTTCCCAAAGTCCTGCCCTGGCTGAGGAGGAGAGCAGTGCCCACATTCCTGGGCTACCCAAGGCCTGGGAAAACACAGCAGAAGGGGAGAGTCCCTGTGACCTTCTCCAAGTGACACTGCCTCAGCCCCAACACCCTTTGCAACCACCTGACACCTGCCAGTCTGCTTAAAGACACCCCGGATTTCCATGGCATTCCCATCTCACCCCCAAACCTGCTGCCCAGTGAACCCTCACCGTGTGCAAGTCCAAATTCCCGGGGCTCACACCCACCCCTGTTCCACGACAGAGAAACTGCTGCCACTGATGTCAACGAGCATATGACAGGTCAGGGGATTGCTCATTCTGTTCCTGAAGATTCCCATAAAACAGCATTCTGACTGTGAATTTTAACTCAGCTTATGACTTCAGGGGGTTTTTCATCCCTTTCCTTCCAGCTGCATGTGGGAATTAAAAGCTCCATAATTTCACCATCTCCCAATCAAACTGCTGTGTAAAGCCTGAAAGCATCAGCTGTGATTTCATGACTTTTTGACACGCAGCTCCTCGAGACCTTGGGTTTTTAAATGGGAATCCTGTAACTTCCTGCCCCGGTGCTGAGCTCTGATTCCTGCTTCCCTCGTTCCGACCGTTCCGCAGCTTTCAGGGAACACGGTCAGACCAAACCCAAAGCAGTCCCACTTAATCGGTACTTGGCAAACCCAGCAGCCATTAACACCTCATTAACATAAAAATATATGAATCTACTATCACTAATCGAATGTCACTTAAATCCAATGACCCTGACAGGAATTAGCAAGATTGTTGTAAAAATGTATTAAGCCCAAGGAACGTATTACATACACTAAGAGCTGTAAAAAAAAAATGAACGAAGCCCCCTAAATCCCAGCCCTTTCCCCCCGAGATGCCCCAGCCAGCCCTTACATAAGGACAGAACACCTCTGGACACAGGGCTGTGCTTGGGGAACTCTGCTGAGAGTCCCTTCTCATGTCTGTCCCATGAATCCACACCTCCCCATGGACAGCACAGCCAGCAGATCGATTTTTATCAACCTGAACCACACTCATGGTTTGCATAAACCCCTCCTTCCCCAACTGCATAGATTGCAGCGATGGAACTGAAACATTCTGCTCCCTCTGCTGTAGGATTGTTTATTGTTCTGATGATTTATTTATAGGCAGATACACAAAGGAGAATAAATACATCCAGCAACAAAATCAACAGAAATTCACCCGGAGGGATTCAGGGTGGGCACGGGCTTGATTGACTAAATGCAAATAAGAAACCTGAACCTCCAGCCCGGAATCAATGCGAGCAATCTACATAACACAGCACATCAGCTGCGATGATTAACACCCTTATTTTTCTGCTGAGAACTTGATATGCATTTATAAGGATGAAACACGACATTCCGTTAATTCCAGCAAGTTAAATGAGTAGCTCTGCCTCGAAAAGCCTGGCTTTCTGTCATTGCCGGGGAAGCAAAACCTTTGTACACGACTACTTCAGGCGTAACGGAAAGCCGTATAATTAGAAAATGTCATCTGCTGCACCCAGAACGCCCGGTTTTTGCCTCTCCCCCAGCCCCAATACATGCACAAACAGAATTTATTAACAATTCCCCCCGCCGCCCAGCCCGACACGTTAAATCATCCCCGTAGCGAAGCTCCTGCTGCAGCAACTTCTGCACTGCATCATTCACCTACCTCTGACTTCATTGTTCCGCGGGCCGCGAATAAATAAAAGCGAACATCCAGGTGGAGCTGTCACAGTTTCCCTTTGCGGCGGATGCGCAGCGAGCGCTGCCGGGGGCTGGGGCCGGGGCCGGAGCTGGAGCTGGGGCCGGGCAGCGCAGGGCTGGGGGCTGGCCGGGCTTCTGTGCAGCTCAGCACATTTGCCGAGCATGGTGCGATGGGCCGGCCCCAGGGGCAGCCCCGGCTGCGGGCACGGCCCCGGCTGCGGGCACGGCCCCCGGCAGCTGTGCGGGAACAGCCGCACTGCAAGGTCAGCGCCCCGCCAGCCCTGCAGCGCCCGGCGGCG
Source organism: Trochalopteron elliotii (assembly GCA_024734555.1). Lineage (NCBI taxonomy): Eukaryota > Metazoa > Chordata > Aves > Passeriformes > Leiothrichidae > Trochalopteron > Trochalopteron elliotii. The sequence continues at coordinate 327,788 of JANPWX010000123.1, read as the reverse complement.
GAGGCAGCTCCACACCGAGTGATGCTGCTGCTGCTGCTGCCGCCCGTGCCTCCCCACAACTCAGCCGCCTCCTGATTCCCCTGCTCCTTCCCAGGTAATGTTCGCCTCCCGCGCTGCTCAGCCCAAAATGGAGCGTTGTTGTTGTTGTTACTATTATTATTATTATTATTATTATTATTATTATTATTATTATTATTATTATTATTATTATTATTTAGCAACTCAGGATTTGGAACGATACCGGCGGATGCAGGAGCAGCAAAACGCTGTGGCGTAACTTTCACGCCCAAGCAGAAAGTATTTTGTCTTCTGATTGTGGTTTTATTCATGACGATTTTTTTCCCTCTGGATTAGCCTCTTAAACACCACTGAAGCTGGCAGAATATGTATCAGCCCCTCCGGGCTCCCACGGTACTCCTGGACCCTGCCCATAGCCCTGGGCAGCTTTTGCACGGCACTGGGAGGGCTGAGGTGGTGTAATGGGCTTGATGGTGCTCACTGGAGGAAGGCACCCGTCCTCTTCCATCTTAGATCCCCCAAACTCCAAGGTTGGTCTGTTTTACACTCTGGGAACCTCTCAAAAATGTGTGGGTCAGGCTTCTCCCGCTCCCAGAGAAAACAACTTTGCCCCCCTCTTCTTTTCTGCAGAACCATGTCCTTTACCACTGAAATGCCTGTTCTGTGCTTGTGTTACTGGGGCATTTCAGTGCATCTTGAGCTCAACCCGAGAGCACAGGTCGGATCACTGATGTTTCTGGATACAGGGCAGTGCAGATTTAGGATTGAAAATCATGGATTGCATAAAAAAATAACTCTGTTCCTGCTGTTTCTGCTCATACTTGAGCACAGTTTTCACATGTCTCAGCACAGACTCTTCCAGTGATGCTCACCAGTTGCCATGGTTCAAACAGCAGCAAATGACACACATGTAAAGAAAACAGTAACCCAAGATCTGCCCAACCAACTGCCAGATCTTTTCCACTTTCACAGAGGAATCCCTTGAAAAGGGAATTTTTTGAACAAGAATTTGCCCACTACTTTTCTGGAGTTTTGCTAATGGGGTGGTGGGTCAGGAACTTGATGTCAGGAGTATAATCCACAGAAACAGCAACTGAAGGACTTCATGCAGCCTTTCCTATCTGTCAGACATCTGTGCAGCATGTGTGATGGTGGCACCTGACTGCACAATCCTACTGACTGCATTTAGCCAGAGGTGGGGAAGTGCCCCTGTCCCTGTCTGGGATGGAAATACCACGAGTTCAGCTGGGCTGAACTCAGAGCCCAAGGCTTTTACTGCCCTTTTCTCAAATCTGAGAAAGGGTTTCTGTGAACTGCTTCAGTTCTTACTCCTCTGAAGATAAAATCACTGCATTTCATTCAGCTCCCTTGCTTTGCTGGGCTGGCATCACTAATGGTGACTCGCACAGTAACTGAAAGGGACTGGAAGCTCTTCCAAGGACTGGGAAGCACGGCAAAAACGTGACTCAGGATTGACAGATGAGGTGTTCCCCTCGTGGCAAACCCTCCCCAGCTCCCTCACAACCAGGAGCTGCACCAGGCTGTGGGTGCCAAACCCCCTGTACCAAACTCTACAGGGTCATCTGCTGGCTGTTCCCTCTCCTTCCCTGATTTTTGTCCTGGTCCCTCCTCAGGAACAGGAAATCTTTCCAGTTTGCTGTCTCAGGGATGCTCCTTCCCACACCCCCTCCCATCACCCCGAGCTCTCGGTTCTCCTCTGCAGGGGGACACGGACTGGATGCTTTTAGGAGACACAGGGGATTTTTCATCCCCTTAAGGAGAAATGTCATCCCATTTTAGGAGAACTATGTTGTTCCAAGGGCCTGGGAGCTTTGAGGTGTGTTTGGGACAAAGCCTTGGGCTGCCAGGTGAGCTCCCTGCAGGGCCATGGCCACGAGAACATCTGTGCTCCAACACAGGAATGAGGCCTCACAAAACCAGGAGGAAGGTAATTCAGCTGGGAAGGGAGGGACACAAACACAAAGGCTACAGGAGCACCCTTTCGTGCTGGGCTGGGAGGGGCTCTCCTCTCCTCATCCTTCTCAGGTGTTCCTTTGGCACAACCCCAAGCTCTCCAGTGCAGCCAGGATCTGTCTCCTGTCTCCCTGTGTGAGGTCTCTACTGGATGACAGTGTGTCCAGAGAGACAATTCTGCAGAAATGTGCTCTGGGACAGCTTCCTTTCCTCATCCCTGCCATGCAATCTGTCACTGAGCAGCACTGAGCTCTTTCTTCCAGCATTCAAGGTCAAAACACACCCAGCCCAAAATCTCACATATCTTCCCAGTGACTGAGGCACCTCCTACATTCTCCTGGAATGGCTTTCCAATAAAGAGGGGGAAAAAGAACAGCAAAAAAAAACCCTAAAAAATCTGAGTGTGCTTGCCTCTCCAAAATCACAGAACAATCCATCCACACCAGAGGTCTTTACCAGTCTGCTTCAGCTTCCCCTGAGGAAAAACTGGAGATGATTTCCACTGCCTTCTGTTAAGCACTTCTGAGATTTTCAATGCAAAGGTGCTGAGCGAGTGCAAAATGTTATTGAAATACATATTGGTAAGAACAATTTCCATCACTGTTGCAATAATTAGAATAAAACCCCAGAGTATTGAGGCTGCATGCTTCCAGAGCAGCTGGAGATGGAGTGAGGGAGAGCAATGAGCTGGTGGGGCTGACTGGAGCAGGGCATCATCCTCCTGCTCCATCAGACCCCTGAGCTGCAAACCTGATCCCTTGTTCACTCTGGGAACAGCTTGGTGTTCCTCTGTGTTATTTTTGCTGCACTGCTGAAGTTGTTTGGGGAGATGGAGGAGGTCATTGTTTCGTAAGAGCTGATTCACTTCTCCTTCTGTTTTCATCTTGAAACCTCCCAGCAATTCCGTGGGCTCAGCCCCTTTGGAAGCGCATCAGTTGTGATGTCACCAGCAGGATTTTGACCTTCAGAGGCAGAAAAGCTCCCAGTGTGGAGCTCAGACACCTGGGATGAGGCACAGGTCAGAGCATGAGGAGTCCAAAAGGGCTCTGTTGTCCCAGGAAAGGGAGTGTTGGCAGAAGTCCTGATAAAAGTTGTAGAATGACACTGGAGTGGCTGGTTTGCTTTAAAACAGTGTCATTTGCACCTTTTACATGAGCTAAAAGTCCAGCACCTTCTCAGGGGAGCTCTCCCTCAAAGTCCAAGCAGACAAAGCTCACCACCACGTAATTCTGACTCACTTTTCTTTACTCCTGGAAACTCAGGGAAATACCAACAAGCACTTCTCAGAATTACCCCTGTCCTAAAGCAGGCCCACAGGTGAGATAAAAGTGCCAGGAAGCTTTGCCTTGACTGGCTGCAGACTGCAAATTACAGCTAAAAGGGCATCAGTCTGAACCCTGCTTCCTTCCTGCTGCTGGGCTCACACAGCTCCTGTGCACAGCTCCCATCCTGAGTGCCTGACACCTCCAGGAGTGGAGGTGATGAATCCTGGACCTGACACCTTCCAGCTCATCTGTAAAGAAGAGAAACTGCTGGGGACTGAAACAAAGCTCAGCCAGTGCTGAAAATCTGGGAAATAGAGAAATATGTTCCCTGTATGTATTTTAATTCTCATCCTGGCATGTGCTAGTTTGGGTTCTGTGCAGCCACTGAACAAAATCCCCATTGCAGCTCTCCTGACCCTACCCCAGGGCATGGACAGAGCACACAGCCTGTGTATTTTACATTTTAACACAGCCTAAGGAGACAATTCCAAGCTCTTCCCCAGCAAGAAGGTGTTCTGTGACAGCACTGCCTTGTCTCCAAGCACCTGAGAGCCAAGGCACTGCAGTGCCATCAATGACCATCGCTGACCAAACCATTCCAACAGTCCCTCATTTCCTTGGGAAGCCTTGTCATGCTCAGACATTGCCTTGGTTCTCCAGGACAACTGATTGCAACCCAGAGCAAAACCACTCCAGCTCAGCCTGTCAAACTTAGCCCTGCAGTGCCTGGGCTGGGGTTACCCACCCTGGGATGGATTTCATACCCTGGCAGTATTTTATGTCTCACAGCCCCTGAGCAGCTGGATCACCTTGGCAGACCCCAGCTCCCCGTGTCTCCCCTCACTACAGAGCTCGTTTACACCAGAACCCTGGGGGATTTTCCACTGTCACTTCCCATGGAGTCTTTCCCACCCCTGCACTCTCACAGGACACCTCCCTGTCACTCTGCATTTGCTCCTGGCTCCTCCTCTCCTCTCCCCTCCCCAAGGCTTTGGGAAGGTTCTCAGCAGCCTTCCCCTCACCTCCTGCACCTGAAGTGCTTCCCAGAATTCAAGTTACTCCTGCTGCTCCTAATTTCCTTTGCACTCCTTCCACACAAACTTGGCAGCTGCATTTGGGATATCCTGATCACGGGTATGTTTAATTTCTTATTGAAGCAGGGGCTGTGTTTTAGCTGCATCATGAGGTGCTCCCAGCACCAGGTGAGTCAGGCAAACCCTCTCATGTCTTGCTTAGATAGAGGCCACTTGCACATGACCATTCCCTCATAAAAACATGAAGAATTTGATCCTTTTCCCCAGTTTCCAGTTATTTCATCTTTGCCTTTTTTCTCTCCTACACTTCTGGTGACAAAAGAGCAAAATCTCGATTTAATTTTTAAGACTTCTCCATATTTAACTACAGTTGGTTAAGGCTTCCCAGCACAGACTGTTCATTTGTATCTCCTCAGAGCTGGTCCAAAATGCAAGTCACAGAAAATCATCCATGGGACCTGTAGCCCATGAACATACAGTCATGACTGATAGAAAATTTTAATACTCGACTGTGACTAACTGAGATAAGCATATTACAAAGAAAGAGATTCATAATAAAATTCATTTTCCAAGGTCCATTTTGCAAAAAGCAGCTCATCTCTTTCTCACAGGGAACAGCACTTGGACTTGAAAAAAGGGTTTTGAATCTGAATCATTGGGATTTGCTTTCTTTGTTATTGAGATTTTCAGCCTTTTTTTTTGTTTTAACTAATTTTTCAGAAAAAAGGAGGCTCAGATGCAGAATAACCCAAAGGAAAAAACACGCAAGAAAAATATTGGCCTAGAATAAAAAGGAAATTGAAGTTTAACAGAAATTTCTCTACGTTTTTACAAAGAGCAACAACTGGAACACAGGTACTGGGAGCCAGACTGTGCTCAGCCTCTACAGGGTGGTTTTAATCCCACCCAGTGATCAGTGAAAAAGTGCAGACGTTATGTAGACTCAAGATTAAAATTTTGTGGGCAGCTTTTGCATTGCTGGACAATTCTTTGGATCGTTTGACTGGCCCAGAGTCTTGTATAGTTCAAGGAAACCATGTTAAAAGAGGAATATTTTGAAGAAAATAATTTCAAATATTTTTTGGACACCACCCCAGGACACTGGGGCAAGGTTAAGATTCTGACACCACCCTCAGCTGTTGCACAGTGAAAAAAAAACCAGGCAGATTTCTGGCTGGAAAAACCCAACCCCCTCACCCATCCCCAAACCTTCCTGAGTTTTAGGGGTGTTTTTTAGATTTTTGGTTGGGTTTTTTTTTTTTTGGGGGGGGGGGGTGGTTCAGTTGCCCCTCACACAGGTCCTGCAGCTGGTGCAGCTCATGCAGAACCAGGAGCTGCTCCTTCCGGAGCCCTTTGGAATGTGAGTCACGAGGTGCCATCATGCCAAGGAGCAATCAGGAGCCAGCCACAGAGCTGGAAACAGAGCCCTTGACTTTCAATCTGGATGGAATAATTAGTTTTTATTCACCTGAAAAACCCTTTTTCTCCTCCTCCCTTTTTCTTCTCCTCCTCTTTCTACCTTTACAAACAAGAAAAGCTGGGGAAACAGCTAAAGAAATCCATAGGAAGTGTCAATATTTGAAATAACTTTCCTTTGCCTGTGCTAGTGGGGGTGTCTTTGGTTGTATGACTGCTCAGAGCTTTGGAGAATTGAGTAAAGAGCTGGATCATGAAAAATGCTCACGATCCCCAGCAAACAGGAATTTGTCCTTTAGTTTGGCACCAGGTCAGCTTTAAAAACACCTCCTGCTAAAATGCCAAGTGCTCAGCTGAAGGATGGAAACACAGAAAGAATAGTGCTAATTCACTAAATTCACTATTCCTAAAAATAGCTGTATTTTTAAAAAGGTATTTACGTGAGGATAAAGGTAAGGTTGGTCTGGTGTCCTCTCATTCTGTCAGCTCACTGCACTTGGCCACAGACCTGCACCCAAAATCCCAAGAGGATCCTTCACCCCACCCCAGCCTGTGAAGGACACGAGTCAAAGCTCTTCCCAAAAGCCAGGGCTGGAGGAACATTAGGGCAGCTTTTCTATTTCTGTCTCCAAATGGTCTTCCCATGGCCTGTGGGAAGAGCTCAGCTCCCAATTAACTCCCCATGACCTGTACCTTCATTTCTTACAGAAGATGTGAAGCGTGGCAGCACAAAACAGAACGAGAGCAGCACTGCAAGATGTGGAGAAAAGGGAAATGGCTGCATTAAAAAAATCTCATTGAGCACAGTCCTGTGATGAGCTGGCACAGCCTGTCCCTATCTGCAGCAAAGGAGCAGCATTCATCTTCCCTCCCTGCTCCTCAGAAAGCTTTTCCACTGGGGGATGAATTGGCAAAATTTGGGAATGGTTTCCCAGGAAGGAACTGTTCTGTTGGATACACTGAAAGAGGGAATCAGCTTTAACTTGGTCGTGGTAGGAGCAAGCTGAAATCACAAGGACACATCACATCTTGTGCATTTTGAGGTTCTGGTGCCACCAGCAGCACTGCTCAGTACTCCAAGTGCTACCAAACTTCCCAGGACCTCCAAGGGGGATGGGGTTTACAATGGTTTTTACAATGACTTCCTGATGTAAACAGTTATAGCCAGCAGTGCTTCAGCTCAGTGTTGAAGTAAAACAGTTCTTTTTTTACAGTTAAGATATATTCAGAATGAATTATGAGGTGTGAGAAACACAGTGCTCATTTTTAGTGATGGAGCCCTGTGGCACCACAAGCTGAGGTAATGCTGGAGGAAATCCCCTGGGGAACAGGACACTGGAGGCTCTGAGCCAGCACTCTACCCACAAACTGGGCTTTTTTTAGCCCCAAATGGGATTAGTTTGTACTTCTGCAAAGCAGGTGCACACTCTGCCCAAATCCCAGCTGTCCAAGTGATGTCATGGTGGGGCATAACACCAATTTACACCAGTATCCAGAACATGCAGAGGTCAGGTCCTTGCAGGGAAGTGCCCAGCACCTCATCCTCCCACGCCCAGTGTGATGTGCAGGCCTGGGCCCTACAGAAACCCAGGAATGTGCAAACTGGTCATTTGTAGTTGTACCTTTACCCTAAATGTACAAACTCCCACTGGCCAGGGCACCACGGCCCTGGGGTGTCAAGAGGTGGAACTCTGATGGCATTTACACATCTTCATTACAGCTGGAAATGCTATATTTATTTAAATAGATTTATTGCACTTTGACAGCTGGTGAGCCCTGGCCTCAGGCAATAGCAAGGGAGAGTTTGGTTTGCCATTGGAGGAAATTATTAGAAAACAGAAAAAAACATCCCCAAAGCTCCAAGCAGGGCTGATTGTGCAGCTGAAGGTGCCAGTTCCAGGAGCCTGAGTCCTTTGTTTGCAGCAGCAGGTGATGATGGGTGCTCCCCAAGCCTGTGCTCAGCCTGTCCGAGCTGAAACACCCCAGCCTGTGTGCAGGGAGTTATCAGTCAGACTCTGCACAGAACACAAAGCAGCAATCTCATCAGCTGTTTGTCCTGAGAGCTGGAAACAAATCCTACACACTGAGTTTCCAAAGAGAGGAGCCACCAAAATCCTCCCAGCCTTCCCAAAGGCTGGAGAGACTCAGAGCAGGTCATTTTGGCTCCACCAAAGCTCCACTGCCCCTCAGCAGCTCCCTGAGCTCCACAGAACCAATTCCCTGGGAGAGGATTCCCATCCAGCGTGGGCTCCAACCCCAGTTACAGACTCTCTGCTTTACATTCAGCTGTTACCCATCAAAATTAATATAACCTATTAAAATCCCCTATTAGCTGGTCACCTATTACCTATTAAAACATGCACATTGTTTGCTTGGATTCTCCTGACAAAACCATCCCAGAGCTGTCACCTCTGGCCCTCTGTGTCACCTACAGATTGAACAATGACTGTTGTAACAGACATTATTAAATATTAATATTAAAGAAGAATAAAGAATATTAATAAAATATTAAAGATATTAAGTAATATTATAATTATAAAATAGTATTATAATGTTCTTTAATAAATAATATTAAAGTTTATCTAGTGCAGCATCCTTAAGACTGCACTTAAACTCGGCTGCTCTGCAGTAATTCTAATTTACTGCCATGCTTGGGGAATTATCAGAATTACATCAAAAGGTTTGGAGAGCAGTGCCTGGGACACCTGGCACCCTGCACAAACCCACAGCAAGCTCTGAGACAGAAGTCAAGTCTGTTTCAATTCAAGTCCATGAATGCCCCATCAATTACAGAGCCAAGGCAGCAGAATTAAGTTGCATTTTGGCTGTTGCACAGTTCTGTCAAAAAGCAGTAGCAGGCTCTCACACATTAACCATTGTTTAAATCATTCCTTTCCCTCCAAGATGAAAATTACATTAACTTGCACTTCTCTGGCTTCTGTTTTCCCCATTCCCATAAAACAATTAATTAAATATTGGAGAGAATTCCTTGGCCCACTCTCCTGGAAGTATTTGGATTCAGTTTATCCAGATGTGCTGCTTGGGCAGGTGCTCTTTGTCTTGTGGGAAGCAGAAAAGAAAATATTACTGTGTAAGGAGTGAAAACACTTTCTCACCTGGCTTCCAAAGCACAATAAATGAACCAAATTCCCCTTTTCTGCCTTTAGTGACAAATTTACCAGCTGCAGTTAATGCCATTCAAATTCTCTTTTTGCATCAATAATTAAAATATTGCCCTGTAATTGCAATGGCATGAATTTGCAGTGCTCTGCTTATCACTGAGAGCAGGCTCCTGAATAATGCATTCCCCAGAGTCACCTGCCTCTCCTCCACGTGCCTGCACTTGGCTTTTCAGAGGTGCTTGCATCACCCTGAGCCACTCAGATAACACATCAGCCCCACGAGCAGCATGGGCTTTGGTTTGATCACAAACTAATAATTACCATTCCCTCACCCAGGTTAAAGCCTAACCACAGCACTGCAGCTCACAAACCCCCTGATCCCTGTGGGATTCCTGGGATTCTGCCTCAAAAATCTCAGCTTGGGACTCCTTCAGAGGCATCAGGGCCGCAGGGCTGACTTGTGGCAGAGGAAATTAAACCCTCCTTACACTGATAAATCGAGATTTATTTTGTTATTATTTCAGATCAGATGACAAAATGAATCGTGGGTTAAATTTTAAGTGAATTTAAAGCAATAACTGAGTTTGCTCTGGTTTAAGGCCACCATAACCTTTGTCCCTGGTTAAGGACAGAGCTGGGCCTGGGTTCCCTGGGAGCTGGAGGGGTTTCCTGGGTAATGGGAATGGTAATTCCACTGCCCAGGCAGCTGGGACTGAGCCCCTGTGTTCCCACACACAGCCCTCCTGAAACCTTGATTATTTTATCCCTTTTGTTTCCATTGGAACACAGATTCCCTTTCTCACTAGAAAACAAGGAACACAGGCACTGCTTGTACAGGACACACACATTGTGCTGTCCAAATTATCATCACTTTTTTTTTGCATGTTATGTTCCAAAATGTTGCATTTGCCTTGCACAGAACCTCCTGAACGTGTGATACAGCAGTGCAATTTTATCTTTTCTAATTTTCCAAGTGCATCAACACTAAATGGAACCTTCTGCAAGAATTAAGCCTATCTTGTAGCACTAAATTTTCAGGTTCTCCAGGTCTCCTGAGTGGGAGTGAGTGCAGAAGGAGGATTTTCCATGAGGCCAGCAGAGCACTTTAATGGGACTTTAAAAGCCTGAATAATTCCCCCAGCCAGGGACACTGGGGGTACTGAGCAGGGCTGACTGTCTCCTTCAATTATCTGTTCAGCTGTGGCATTTCACACTTAATATTCCTGCTAAATAAAGAAATTCCCCTCAGATGCCACAGCATCTTCCTTTAATGGTACAGCTGATGCACTGACTGCATTTTTAACTAAAACCAGCCCTGAACCAACACTCAGCCCTCCTCAAACCTATCAAAGTTCACACTTGGGCCTCAATTCTGTCCTTGAAAGTTTTCAAAGATTTTTCTCCATCTCAGGAATTCCAGCTTAACTCATATATGAGGATAAACATCAAATATCCAGCCCTGAGAGCAGGCAGGACAGACAGGCTTTGCTGGGGAGCCCAGCATTCAACTGAATGAATTTGACCCCACTTTGAAACAGCAAAACTTCCCTTTGGAGCCTTGTGTATATTATTTTATCTGTAAATACACATTGATGCATCCACATAACACAGTTCTCCCTTACCTGGGCAGGCCAAGTTTTGTACTACAGGTTGGATGAGTATTTAAAGTGTAAAGATCTTTCAGATCTTCATACTTTTTTTTTTTTTTTTTTTTTTTTTTGGTATCTCCAGTAACAATTCCACTAGCCAGATGTATAATTGCCTGAGTGCCTTTAACTGATAATTGCTACCTCTGTAAAGGAGTGTAATTGCTTGCAGCTCCTGTTCCTATTTAACTCCAAACCACCAAAATATCCACGTTATGTGGCACTGCAATAAGGCCCAGAGGAAGGATGACCTTTTGCAAAGCAGTTTATGACAAAGGAGGGCAGTTTGACTCAGTAATAAAGACTGAGGACTTAAATGATTCACTTCAATCCCTCAGGGGATTTGAGCCCTCCCCAGACACCTCTGTCCTTCCTGCTGCAGCTCCCCATTTCTTCCAGAGCCTTGTTCCAAGCTGACATTGCCACTTCCAGTACTTGCTCCTCTTTTCCCTCAGTTTGCAATTGTTTCACCTGAAAAAATGCCGTGGAAAGCTTTGTAGGTAACATTTCAGAAAAGCTTTGGAAGGAAGAGGTGTGGAGTAAACAGCCAGCTGTATTTCCCTGTGCTCCCCAACATGAGCACATCCACCCAACACAGTTCCCTCAGGATGTGGGGTTTGGGCACAATCCCAAATCACACCACATTTTATGGCCTCTGGGATCACCCAAACTCCCAGGAACCTCTCAAATGAGACCTGGCACAACACACAACCACGCTGAGTTAATGCTCCCAGCTACAGACAGCACGTGGAGCTCTTCCTAAAGAGAAACCACAGGTTTGTCTGAATTCCCAGAGATCTGCTCAGCAGCAGAACCTCCCTGCCCTGCCCCAGCAGGCAGTTCATTGCTCTGTCAAATACACTTTTTGTTTCATTTCAGCCCCAAAACTGCTAAAACCACCCCAAACCCAACAGAGAGCAGTAGCTGATGAGGCAATAGCAGAGTCCCAAATTTCCACTGCTGCCAAAACATCTGCAGCTTCATCACATGAAGGTTTTGAAAGCTTGCTCACCATAACATAAAGAATTTAATAGCCCAGAAATCACATACGATATCAAATCACTGCTTTATTGTTAAACATAAACAATCTCTGCAATCCCACAATCTGTGGCTGCAGTTTGTGCATTTGGATGATTGTTTTCACATCACATCTGTAGCTCTGGGACTCAGGAACTGAAACCCCACGTGCTTCCACTATCTGACATTTCAATACTGCCTTGATAGAATTTCCAAACTGCTCTTTGGACTCTCCAGCTGTGCTTGGGAATACTGGAGGAGGAAGGAGGGATACTTTGAAGTGGGGAACAGATATAAAATCTATGCAAGCACAGGGCAAGGGCTGGGAAAAGCAATTATCTCAATGTCTCAGCTGCAAAGCACCAGGAATCATTTTTTCAGGGGGAAAACCTATCCAGGCACTGCGTGGGTTAAAAGGAAGACTATTAAATAGCAGGAAAATTAAAGCAAAAGAAAGAAAGAAACCTCTCTTGCAGGGTTGTCTCCTCGGGGGGACTTGGAGCCCCTCACACAGTGAGAGCAGCCACGGGCAGAGCTGAAATTCTGAGATTAAAGGGGGAGTTTAGCACCTTGTGCTGCTCAGTGCCGATCCTGGCTGAGCACACTTTACACCGAGCAGGGGTAATTTCCACAAATGCCTGTCCTGACCTGCAGAACACCAGAAGAGGGGATGCACGCACCCCCTCCTGCCTGCCCACTGCCTTTGTTCTCCACACCCCCTGGACTGCTGGATTACACGGCTAATCAGATGCTAAAACCGGTTTTAATTTCGCCTGGAAGACAGATTGCCGTGTGTGGAGCGCTGAGGGGAGCAGGCTTTAGTTCATATTAAAATGATGGAGTGCTCCAGCAGCTGCCCAGGCAGCCTGGCAGCCCTGCGAGCAGCCAGGAAGTTAAACACATGCACGGCTTTTGTTTCTACAGCCAAATTAAAAAAAAAAAAAACAAACCAAGCCCCAGACCTGGAGGCATCATGTGCAGAGCAGCCAGGACCCCTTTTGGGAAGGGAATTATCAATTCACATCACTCTGTTCACCTGCTAACAGGGCTGACCACTGCAAAAGGCACGGAAAATGTAAAATAAGTGGAGTTGCTTAGTGTTTGAAAGGGGGAACAGGGATGGGGGGCAGGGAGAAACTGAGGGGGGGAATGAAAACCAACGAGATTTTCAAAACTCACCCGTTATTCCCTGCAGATCAGCAGAAGCCAAAGTGCTCCTATGAGAGCTCTGATTTCCATTCCATTCCTCTATCAAGTTCTTAATAGAGTCAAACTTCAATTTCTTGCTTCCTTTTTTATTTTTAATTTTCCCTTCAAAGCTAATTTTGGGTAAATAATTTAAAAGCCTGCGAGCTGGAGCCCGTGTGACTCCAGCCAGGCTGGGAAGGCAGAGCTGGAAAGCTCTTTGGAACCTCCTGTCAGCTTTAAACATCACTTCTGAAATTAAGCACGTTAACTATAATTAAAACAGATTATCGGCCACCTGTGCTGAGGGCTTTAGCAAGGTGCTCGGCCAGGGCACCATTCCATCAGAGCATGCAGAGGAGTGAGACCACATCCACGGGAAGCTGTGGATGGAGAGGGAACTCAGCTGGCAGCAGCTGGAATTGCATGAGGTGCTGATTTTATAAAGTCGTCAGTGTACCCGGGAGGAAGAGCAGCGCTCCTTCCCCAGACACAGAACTCATCAGCCTCAGGCCCACTGCTGAACAGCTCTTCATGGGCAAAGAACCCCTTAAACATGCCAAAACCCATCTATATCTATCTATATATAATATAATTATATAGATATATCTATATTATACCTATATAAGGTGGACTACCTTATATAAGTGTGTGTATATATATATTTATACATGACATACAATATATCATACATAAATTATATATTTATACATTACATTCAGTATATAATACATATATTTTTATATGTGTTTCATATATTTATTTTATTTATGTGTGTTTCTATTCTTGTTACCCCAGCTTTGCAGTGATGATGGCTTTGAACAGCCTGTTTTTATGTCAAGCCAAAGGTGTTTCCTCAAAGCCACCTGACCCCTCCCAGCCAGGCTGGGTGGGACCTCCAGAGCAGGGTGGTTTCAGAGGATCTGCTCCTAAACCTCTTTAGAGGAGCTAATAAGCACTGCACAAAATGAGGTTTTCTCTCCACTGGAGCATCCAGCTTTAAGGTTTGCTGAGGCATTCAGCACATCCCAAATCCAATTGCTTTAAGCAGCTTTCCGTGGGATCTCGTCTGCTGCTCCTGCCCCTGAGCCACACAGGCACAATGAGAGGGTGCAGAGGAAAAGCTGGGGAAAGTTTTCCCTTGGAACAACCACCCCAGGAATGTTCCTCTGGGTCAGCACCCTGCTGATGCTGCTGCACACTTTTAATTGAATCCACACCTGGGATGTCTAACAGCTAAAAGAGATGCACCAAAAAGGAGCAGAAAAGAGGCAGCACAAAACTGGCCAAATGAGTGGAAATTGTTACCTGCAGACAGGAAAGAGGATTTTCTCTACATCCTATTAAACCAATTCCTTCAGCTCTGGGCAGCCCAATTTGTTTCTGGTGGTACCTCCCCAGTTCTGCACAGTCAGAACAGACAGGATCACCAAGTACCTCATGTAAGAAATATTTCATTGCTACTGGAGCAAGAGCTCCAATGTTTGCTTTATTCTGAAAATAAACATAACTGAAAACTGTGCAAGAAGCAGAATCATTCCAAAAGCCATCAGTCTGAGGGTACACTTGGTACCATTTTCCAGGTTCATTGGTTGTCCCCTGAGGGCAAAATGTGAAACCCTGGCTGAGTTAGTGGGAGTTTCCCCACTGACCCTCAATGGCATCAAAGCAGTCCCTGAAATTGCATTTCCAGTCACTCGAACCACGTGTAAATAACAGGTTTATTTAGAGATGGGTCTGACAGAAGACTGATCACAACATCTGTCAGGAGGGAAATTCCTGCCTGCTCCTCGTTCCATGTGCAGACACAAACAGCATGCACAGACTGTCACAGGGCACTACAAATGTCCTGGCAGAGCCCTCCAGCCTTGGCATAAACGTGCAAGCCAAAGAAATCCACACAGGTTTATGCAACTTTCAACTTCAAAAGTGGGGATTGGTTGATTTTTTGTTGTTTTTTTCCCCCTTTTTTTTGTGTTTGACATTTTTTCTCAGCGCCAAAGCAGAACAGTGCACCTTTCCAACACAAACCCACAAAATATCTAAACCAGCACTTCTCCAAAACATTTAACTCAGTTTCTAATCTAACTTCCAGTTTGATCTGAGGTTTTGAAGGTATTTTGAATACTCTGCACTGTTTGGGGATGCCATCGGTTTGACCTCTGCACTCCATGCAATGTTAAAGAGATGACAGAAGTGCACTGATGCAATACCCAGCTTCTGTTCTGACCCCTTTGCCAGACTTCCCAGAGCTCAGAATCTCTTTCTGCTTATATGTAAGCACTGAACCACAGTGTTTGGGGAATTTGAACCAAGAGAAACTCCTGCCATGCCATCTTCCAAAATTCAGAGAGGCTCTAAACATCAGGAATTGGAAATCTAAGCCCTCATCCCCATGAAAAAACTCACTCTACAATATTGAAGATTATTTTTAAAATACACAATTAAATCAAGACATCACCACATCCTTTACCACAGACTGGTTTGGGATGAAGGGACCTTAAAAATCATCTTGTTCCACAGGCAGGGAAACCTTCCACTATCCCAGGTTTCTCCAAGCCCCATCCAACCTGGCTTGGAACACTGCCAGGCTGTTTAAATGTAGAATAGAATCAAAAATAACCCCAAAGACAGAAGCTGCATTGCTGCATTTTCATTTAGCTACCAGTGATGATAAACTTTACAGCCAGGTCGTGCTTCAGCAGTGCTGAACATCAAAACTGTTTGAAATTTGTATTGATCAGCCTATAAAATCATACAGGCTTTAACTACCCACAGAAACAGTAGAAATAAATATTAACATTTATCCTTATCGTGTGCCTTTTATTCCTGTCCTTTTTTAGGGAACTCCAGCTGCAGAAATGGATGGGAAGGGGATGCTGAACAAAGCAGCTCCCAAACAGCAGAACCCCTGCTCTGGGGAAAGCTCCCTCCCAGCTCAGTCATCCTCAGGAAAAGCCAATGGACAAACCACATAAATATTTGATAGGGACATAACAAATTGCCTCAATACCGGAAGGGTGAGAGGAAAGAATTAAAAAATCCAGGGCACGTGTGACACTCTCTGGTAGATAAAGTCATGTCCTGATATCAACCATCTGGGATGTGAACCCTGGAGCTGCCCCTCAGCTGGACAGCAGTTCTGGCCTTAGCTGCTTAATTAGAAGGATCTCCAGCTTGAAGAGGAGGAAACACTTGAAAAATATTTGCCAAAGAACCTCAAGCCTCAGTCTGAGACTTTTCCAGAGCCTGTCTTCCATTCAAGAACTAATAGAATTATATTTATTTGCACATGAATTGATTATATTAAAGCTTTTGCAGCCTCTGCAAGGAATTAGTTTGTGACACATAGGTTGGAGAGGGGGGAAAAAAAGCTTCAGCAGCAGCAAATTCCCCAGACACGCCACAAATTCATTCAACAGAAGTAATTACTTTAGCAAATGTTGGTGGATTTTAATGCCAGGAGGAGGATTCCAGGTATTTTTAAAGCTTGTCAGCCCAGCTGATACCCAGAAACATCTCAAGTCAGTGTGATGTAACATTGACACAGCACTTAATCAGAAAAATAGGCTGTTTCTCCAACAAAAGGGTTTTAGCAAATGCCACATTTCATTTTTATTAATATATTCAGAGCTGATGTCATGTGGTCTCTAGATTTCCCCTGGAGATACAGATTTGAAAAGTCCAGAGGGAAATGATAATTCTGTGCGCTGCTTTGTTGACATATGAGCTCTGAAATTACCATTGGAAAAAAAATCCCAAGGTCTGCAAAGATAATTTCACAACCCAGAGTGCTCCTAGCCCCGTGCTGGGGAGTTTTAAAAGCTTTTTGAAAGGAAAGTTATGAAGAATGTATGACTAGCACAGATTCGGGCCAGATTTTAAGGCCATTTTTTAAAGCACTGAGCAAAGTTCATCTCCCTTTTTAATGAACACCGACTGCTTGGACAAAATGTTTCCCTCCCTTCCCTCTCAGCAGAGTCAGACACAGTGAAATCCATCTTTTGTGCTTTGATAGACATGAAAAATTAGAGACAGGGATGGAAAAGGCTGAGACTTCCTTGCAGGTCTCTTGTTTTCTTAGCAGCCCATCTGTCTCAGACACATCTGGACATCAGCATCCCAAGGACATGCATGGCTCCTTTCTCTGCCTTCCCTGAAAAATTAGGGACACAGCTCCTCTTATTAATCACCAGGCATCATGAGGCAGGGGCAGAGAGGAGGCAGAGAGCAGGTACTGACCTCAGCACCCCAAAATGAGAGCCACAGCAGCCCCTGGGAGCTCATGGCTGTTGGGGGAAATATTAAAGGTGAGAAGGTTTTCAGAAAGCTGTGAAATCAGGCCCCAGAAACAGAAAGAGCTGAAGAATTTTGAATAAGCTGGAACTGCAAAGCTTGAAAGTAGGAGAAGTTACAATAGGACAGCAAGCAAGGATGTGAAACAATAGTCTGAGTCTTAGGTTTGGCTAGGACAGATCTTAAGACTGCAGAAAAATATGCTCCTGTGTTTCCCTGGTTTGGAGGAAATGGCCCTGCCAGCCTGTTTTTATGGGGATCTTTCCCTTCTCTCTCACCATGGATTGTTCCAGTCACAAAACCAACGTGTGGGGACCCTGGGATGAGAGGACACAGGACAGCACAGCAGGGGCACAAAAGGCACTCACTCACAAAGTGTCATTTAGACCCTTTCCAGCATCATTCTTCACTCTCTATCCCATTGTTCTCCTGAGCAACACCAACAAGACAGGCATTAAAGGGATTAGTCTCCCTTTAGACCTGGATTTCAGCTACTGTGCAAAACTCAATCATCTGAGCAACAAATCTGCTCAAGCACTTAGAATGTGCAGGTGGAACAACTGCAAAATGCAGTGGTCCCTGAGCCTGGAAAAAGGAGAAACATCTTGGGACAAGTCTTTCAAGAGGCTGCCTTTAAGGTCTGTGTTCTTCTCCACGTGTTTGTTTTCAAGGAATTAACACTGGACGTTTGGAAAGAAGTCAAACATTTATCTGCATTCGATGGCCCCTTCCCTCCACAAGTGTTTGTTACATTAACTTGAAAATACACAGACAGTGAGATTTTATCATCAGGTCTTTGTGTCCATGGCCAGAAAAACCCCACAGCTGAGCACTCCAAGGCTCTTCGTGGAAAAGGGCTTAAATTCAGGGCTGTGTGCCCACCACAGCTGCAGGGTTCAGCTCTCCTAAACAGTCAGATGAAGCAATGTGCCTGGTTTTCACTCATTTTGAAACATCAGGAGATAATTTCAGACAGATAATAAGGCCCTGAATAGATTGATCTGCCCCAATCTCATTGATTTGGTGGAATAGTTCACTCCTGCTGGTTTAAATATGGAAGAGGATTAAGCCATACAAACATCTGCTGATAAAAGAACACCTTACCTGTGCAGAATCCCTGTGCAGCAGTTGCAGGTCTTTTGTGGACACCCAACAGCTCCAAGGAAATTGGAACTGAGCTTTAACCCTAAGCTGAACACACAGGACTAAAAATATGCAATTTAACACATAGTATCTCCTAATTTCATTGTGAAACTTCTGTTAAATCAGCCTCCATTTCTTAGGAACATAATAAACGCCACAATAGCAGCATGGGGGCTGTTTTGATGGCTTTTGTAAAGGCTTTTTTATAACTGAATCTGCCAATAGCTATTGCTCCTGTGCCCTTCTTCCCAAAGGCAAGCAGGGTTTGCTCTTAGATAAGAGCATCCAAGGCAAAGTACAAATGTGCCTTTTATCTTCCCAGAGGCATCAGAAGCTCAGCAGATCCTTCCCACAGCTGCCTCTGAAGCTCTCTGGATGCCTCAGCCGCACTTCCCAGCTGGACCCCAAGATAATCATGGAATCATTTCCCAGCACCACAGAGCCCCACCATGGCTTGGGTTGGGAACAGCCTTAAATCTCACCTTGTTCCACCCCCTGCCACGGGCAGGGACACCTTGAACTGGGCCAGGCTGGTCCCCCTGGTCCCGGGCACTCCCTGCCCCAGCAGCTCCGAGAGGAGAGAGAGACAGGAAATCATTTCATGGTCAGAGGTGAGAAAAATGTTCAGAACACCTGAGACAAAGAGATCCTCACCCAGGGCTGTGGGCAGCAGAGGAGACTGCAGCCACACTGCCCTTTTAACAGGGAAATGTGTTATCCACAAGGCTTGGAACACATTCCAAAGGCTCCCGAGCAGCACAAAGGTTGCATTTCCCTCCCTGCACCAGCTCCTGCCTTTCTCTCAGAGCCTGCCCAGAGCTGGAAATGAGAGCCCTGGAAATGCCTTCTGCTCTGCCACAGGAAGGCATTCAGGCCGCAGGAGGAAGAGCAGGGTCAGCCTGTGCCCTGTGACAGGAGCACAAAGTGCTGGCAGTGCCCAGCTCTGCCTTGGTGCCAGCACTCTGGGTGTCAGGTGCTTCAGGGCCACACACCACCTCAGTTCTGCCTAAGTGCTCCAATTTCTTAAATCCTCATTTCTTAAACCTTAAATCCTAGCGAATCCTGATTTCCAAGATGTCCTTGGAAAGACTTGACATCCAGACACAGTGAAGTGGCTCTCAGGAAGGCGAGTGGTGACATGAGGTGATGTGGGAAGGCAGTGTCCAAGAGCACTCCCGTGTTAGAAAACCAATTTATGTGAAAATAAATGGCTTTCAGGAGAGCTGAAGCAGAATGCTCTGTGTCAGGATGTAATTCCCCTGTGTCACTCCCAGCCATGGTGCTCTCCCTGCACAGACCAGGCCCCAGCAGACCATGAAAGTGGCCCCCTGATGCTGTGAAGGAATATTATTCCTTGCTCTGGTATCACCAGCTGATGAGAATTCATTGAGTGCAAAATGCCATGTACGCTGCTGAGACTCTTCCAGAAGGCTGAGGCAGGTGTGACTAACTCAGGAGCATATTTAATTGTTAATTGATCAGCTTGCAGCTCTGCACTCAGCATGGAAATGCAGCAGCTCAGGCTGCCCTGCCTTGCCCACCTCCAGCTCTGCTCAAGTGTCATTAACCACCCGGTAAATACGAACGTGAGGAGCTTTGATTTTATTTTAATTTATTTGTCTGTTCCTGCAGTTGTCACGAGAGCCTCATTAAGCAGCTCTGCCACCCCCCCAGCAGTGGTGAGCACAGGAAACCCCCCAACAACCCAAGCCCACTTCAAACACACACTCCATACCTGTCAGGCAGTTAATTACACCCTGAATTATTGTCTCTGCTAAAGATGACTGAACGTGTGACACTTTGCTTACTGCATGAATTCCTGCTGGTTTTATGATTACTGTCAAAGAAAATGATTAATAGGCAGGTATTGCATCGAGGACAGCAAACACACAGCAAGAATTGGAATTTAGACCTGTATAGCAAAATGAATTCCTGTTAGGAAAGGAATAAAACTCTTACCAGGCATTTAAGCAGAAGACTGTTTCCTTAAAATCGTTTCACACCCCACATTTTCACACTACAATCAATCCCCAGCACAGATGTTAATGACATGATTCATAAGCTTTACATTGATCAGTACTTACCAATTCCTAAAACATCATCTGACTCCTTCTGGAAAATGCATGATCTTGTTAAATGCAGATAAGCTCAGAGCTTTATGTTCTCCCTACCTAATTTGCTTTACAGTCCACTGTAAAGATAATTCTGTTCTCACCGAAGAGCAGGGAATGCTCCCATGAAATGTATTTCTTTGTATGTTCAGAGCAAAAAGACCCAGAGCTGATGGACTACTTCAGGAGTTAGAAAATAGCAAAAATACAAACAACTGAGTAACTGAAGGACAACAGCAGCAGCAGCAGCCTTTCAGAGCAAAGCCTGAATGCCAATTTCCAGCTCTGAGGAGACAAGGAGCAGCAGTGGAAGCAGCACAAAACTCAAACCAATTCTGCCCAAAAAGCTGCCCACATATATTTTTACCATATGCCTTGCCTCCAGAGAGCATTAAAGCATAAAAAGCTGCCTTGAACAGAATGAAACTCCTCTACCAGTAGAGAAACAATTCTACCAGTTCAGTAACCCATGGTTCTGCTCCAACAAGCTCTTTGGAAATGTCTGTGTAAATAAATAATAAAACAGGCTGTTAACTTCTCTGGACTGCCCTGGATTAGGTTTCTGACTTCTAGGGTTTCAGTGCATGTCATTAGACCCTGCACCCTGCAAGGACAGAGCCTTGGCAGAGTCCGACCCAGGGCTCCTGCAATACTTCCATGTAACTTCCATGCAATAATTTTAATGCAAAGACATTTAGTGAGTTTTGGGACATTTTAATGCAGACATTAAAACTCCAAAGAGTGCTGGAAGTTGATTTGATTTTTGGTTACTTAACTTAGCTGGCTTCTGGTCCTTTCGTACCAGACCAGCTCAGCACACTCAGCCTTTCAATGAACCAACCAAAGTTTGGAAATGCAGCTGGTGTGGGCAGTGAGTGAAGCCTCCAGCCCTCACATCACTGCCACATTCCCAGAGTCCTGGGATTGTGTAGGGACCACTGGGGGTCACCCAGTCCGACCTCCCAGCCCCAGAATATCTCCTGCAATTATCTCACCTGTCCTAAAAGACACCCAGGGAAGTTCCAGCAGCCCCCAGCAGCAGCAGCACTGACAGTGCCTGCTCAGGGCACTCACCCTCACCTCGAGGGTCCTGTGCAAAGAAACGTTTAAATACCTGCAAATATTACAAACTCTGGTGCTTTACACCAAGCCTCAAGCAAGGATTAGCCTGCAATCACCTGCTGGTTCTACCAGCCCCTTCCTGTGCATTTTGAGCTTTTATCCCTAATAATGTGGTGTGCAAGGCAGAAAGAACACACAGAAGTACCAAGTGGGAACATTTTAATGAGTGCTCCTAACACAAAGAAAGGCAGAAGGAGCTGATGAGGCTCTGGCCCTCTGCTCCAAGCGGGCTGTAACCCGTAACCAGTTGCAGCTCACTGAACTTGAACCACAAACCTCTCATTTACATGAGCCATCAGATTGAAATAATCCAGCCGTGTAAGCACCCACCCACCCCTGGCTGAACACAAGCAGCATTTGAAGGCAGCTAAATGACTTTTTAAAAATAACAATTCAAAGCAGAAGCCAGCAGTGTAATTCCCCCCTTAGACAAGCTGCTCCAGGGTAGAGGAATTAACGCCCCGGTGATTCCCTCTGCAGCTTCCTGTGCACAGAGCAGGCACAGCGGGGCAGACACTCACCCAAATAAGCTGTTTTAGGATGGAAATGCACAGGGCACACTCACACAGCCCTAACACAGAGTTCTGAGGACACCAACTCTGTGCCAGCCTGGCCGTGCTCTTGTTCCACTGGGAGTGCATCAAACATTCCCCAGCAGCGTGGGGCTGCCAGGCTGAGCTCACCTCCCACCAAGGCAGGGCTCTGGGGTAATCACAGACCCAGCACACTCAAACTCGGCACTAAAGCCTCCAGAAAACCATCACTGTCCGAGGATTAAAGCTCTGAGATGAGTAACAGTGACTCGCATTTGGCTTTGTCTCGTGGCTTCTCAAGTGCAGCGTTTTGCAGATGACAAAGAAACCCACGTAGGGACTGAATACAAAAACAGGCTGTGGAGATAAATATGCATTTATCTGGGTTTGCGGTTTTGGCTTTTCTTTTTGATGTTAGAAATGAATTTTTAGTAATTCTCATTAGTATTTAAGCCATAAAATAGCAATGGGAAGATCACATTGGTAACGTCTGATCTTACTTAAAGGTGCCAACTGCATTGCCTCCCACTGTAACAACACAGAACAGACATTCTCTTCTTCCAGATGGGGTTCACAAACATTAACCCTGGAGCTGCCACAGGAACACCCGAGCTGGGTGAAAACTGAGAAAACTGACCAGCACAAATTGAATATCTGATTATCTACCCCGCTATCTCTGGTCACCTGTTAACTGCTGATGTTTGCCCATGAGCTGCAGAGCAAACTGTGCCCAGCCCTGGCTCCCAGCCCACACTTTTGCACTGATCCTGATGTAATTTAGAGCAGTCTGGATGCTCAGAGCATTTATGAACAAGTCCCTACCCAAGTTACATTAATTTTTATGTGCTCTAAGCTTCCAAATTTTACGAGCTGCATCCCAACCACCCCAGCTTCAGCAGCTGCCCCAAAAGCCACCAAAGCCCAAAGGGGACCCTTTCACTGCTCAAGGTGTTGGTTTTCTTTGATGAAATCACTGCATTGTTCTGTCAGTCTTCAGGGGAAAAAAAAAAAAAAAAAGCCAAAGTAGACAACTAAAAATAAAGTATGACCAAACCAAAATGGAAAATGTTTGTAGCAGAAGGAAAATAAGGGAAGAAACTCTCAGACAGCTCAGACTGAGGACTAATTCTTACTTTTTTCCAGATGTGTGGAGCACTGAGAGGTAACTATTGACTGTTTTCCTCCATTACTTGCACTGGAACTTGAAGATGCAAGCTGAAAACTATGTGTTACACTGCTATAAAGCCTGTAATTTATTCTCTGTGGGCTGGGATGTGCTGATTCAGATGGCTCCACTCTCCAACCACCAAGGCCATGCTGGGAGCTGGCTGGCACAGGGACATCACCAGGGACAAGCCTTTCCCCACGCAGGACCTGCTCCCAGCCCTTCCTAACACTTGTTTCCCTGCCCTAAAGCTGCCAGGATCCCATAAACACAAGGGCCAGCCTGAACATCTTGACAAGCAATTTCCTGACTGTGAGTTTGCTTATCCCCACCCATGGGGGGTCACTGAAGTGCAGCTGGAACAGAAATAAACCATGACCGATGCTTTCCCCAGGTCTGCTTGCAGTCTTTGCCAGCTCCCTGGTTTGGGGGAAGTTTTCCACCTGCAAATATCACAAGTGGACACTCCCCCAGCAGAGGAGAGCTCTCTCTGCCTTTTAGTGCCACAGCCCTCCAGAGGGGTGGAGGGGCAGTGACCCTATTTTACACCACAATGATGCAGACTCTGACATTCAGAAGGCTGAAAATGACTTCTCTATTTTTGGGATGTGTCTCCCTTTTATACTATTTTACACACACCAATTTGATTGGTGAAACAAAAGCACTTCTTCAATCACATTGGTCAGACCAGAGGGACATCAAGAAGAAGTCCCTCCTAGGAAAAGGAATGAATAACATAGGTACAGTTACAAAAACATTTCTCCTGTTTACAGAAAATTCTTTGGGAGAAGAATTTCAGAAACCCAAAACATTTCAGGCATGGAACCAGGGCTACAGGGCAGTGACACCCTCTGCACACAGACTGGGATGGTGATGGGTCAGTGAGGGGCTTGTGCTGGGCTGTGGTGACAGCACAGCCACTGCCATCCCCTGCACCTCCTCAGGGGCTGGCACACACCCCTGTTCCCACCCCAGAAACATGGGGGACAGTGCTCTGGGCAGGAACACTGAACAGCTTTGTGCAGGCAGAGACTGCAGCCACCCAGGAGAGCCCAAACCCCACAGTGTGACACAAGCCACTGCTGGGCAAGGCAAGGGAAGGGACAATCACCCTGCATCCCACCAGTGCCAGCACAGGAATGGCAACTCTCCCCTTGGGAACAGCAGCTCTGGGGCTCAGGGATTAATTACCCTGTTCTGTGCTCTGGGGGCCAGCCAGACCCTGCCTCTCCTGCCCAGAGCAGCTGTGGCTGCCCCTGGAGCCCTGGAAGTGTCCAAGGCCAGGTTGGACAGAGCTTGGAGCAACCTGGGACAGTGGAAGGTGTCCATCCCTGGGATGAGATGGGTTTTAAGGGCTCCTTACATGAGGTGGGTTTCCAGCACTGACCATTGTGGGAATTCTCCCCTGCAGTGCTTTGGGAAATAACCTGGCAGTAGTGAGGCTTCACTGGCTCAGAGAAAAGAGCTCTGGAAGGACACTAGTTCCACGTGAAGTGCAACAAGCTCAGCTTTGGCACAACAAAGAAGAAATCCCTTTGTCTTTTTAACTTTTGCAGTTATGCTCTAGGAGCTGGCCAACTGCCCCCAGCAGGAAAAAGGCAGCATCATTTTTAGTGTATTTCCACACCACACCATCCTGCTCTCTCCTAAGCTTATTCCAGCACCACCTATGACTCCCCTAGGATAAAAACATTTCCATGTGCTCATGTATTTCCCCCTGCAGCCAGCCACAACCCCACAGGTTTGGGGTCTGGCCATGCAGATCCTGCACAGGCACACGGATGTGGCCCAGCTCTGCCCACAGGCCATGAAGTCCCAACAAAGACTCACTCAAATATGTTTTTCTAAAGCTGCTGCAGTCCAATGGAAACAAGGTCAAGCCTAAAGGCTGGTTTTGCTTTAGGAGTGGGGCTGTTTTCTCAGGCAGGCATCAATCCCCTCATTCATCAGGGCTGCAGGACAAGCAGCCCAGTGTAGTGCAGGCAGGGACTGGTGCCCAGTGTGGGATGGGCAGGAGGCTCCCACCAGGGCAGGGCAACATCAAACCCAACACCAAACACACAGCCAGGCTCATTGAAACCCCCAGCAAGGACTGCACAGGCTCCAGAGGCTCCCACAAAAGGGAGAAGAGGCAGAGAGGGAGGACTGGGATCCCTCCCCCTTGGATGGATAAGAACAGGAGCCCCAGTAACCACTGGAGCCTCCCAAAACACAGGGACAGATTCAGGGAGGTCTCTGAATCGTGTCAGAAAAGCAGCTTAGGATGGTAGAGAACTTTTTCCACAAAGGAAAACTCGGGGTTTTTTTTATTCTCTAACTTCTTGGCGTTGCTGCCAAAGAAAGATAGGATCTGTCAAAACAACCAAAAACACTCATTGAAAATCCTCTTGTTACCCTGCATTTCACTGGCTGTGAGAGCCACCAACAGCTCTATAAATAAGCCCTGCTGCGAATAACTCAGCTAATGTTCAACCCACCCTACCCAGCAGTAAGGTCACTGATGAAATAAAGAACTGCCTGTTTACAGGACATCACAATTTGCATGTCAAACTTCAGGAAAATCACCACACCCGAGGCCTCTGGGGAACTTTTAAAGTTTAATCTTGTAGGATCATCCACCCTCAGGCCTGAGGGGTTTGCACAGGATTTGTCTCAGAGCAGCACCGAGGCTGGGATGAACATCTGGGCTGCAAAATCTGCACTCATGTGCTTCTTTCAGGCTTTCCCTCTGCTTCTGCTTCTAAACCCAGATCATAAATAAAATTATTTTTATCTTAATCGAATCCTCTCTCGGGGATTATTGCCAGTTTCTATTATATTGACTCTGCTGGGAACTAAGGGATTTCTTAGCTTTATTTTGGTACCCCGATGATAAAAAGCCTTCCACAGTCTCATTCGGAGTTGCAATGAAAGTCCATGCAGGAATTCAGGCTCTCTAAACTGTTTCCTCAGCCCGGAATCATTATGCAGTGTGAAATGCAGTAATTACTGGGATGAAGTGACCTCTGCAGGGGAGCTGGCATGGCCAAAGGTACCACTTAACCCACACAGCCCGTGTCCCACCAAGAAACCAAGGCCTGAGCCCGGGTAACTCTTTAAAAGTATATTTAAAAATCGCTGTGAGGATGCACAATCATCAAGTGTCTGTCTCAGCAGCTCCATTCCTGGAATGAGCTGTGCTGGAATCCTGGGCAGCTGCTCCTGGCAGTGTCCAACAGCCCGGGGCTGTGCCCAGGCAGGCTCAGCACCCACAGCCCAGCCCCTCCTTCAGTCCCTGCGTTCTCCCAGGTGGGCTCACAGCACACCACACCAGCCTGGAGACATCAGACACTGAACCCAGGGGTTCATCCTGCCCTAAAAGACACCTTCTTTTCACCCCCCTTCCCCACAGGTGATGCTTGCAGAGTGCCAAGAACCTTTGGATTAGGGAGACAGGACAAACAGAAAATTATGACAGGCAAGCATTCAGAAGAGGAGCAAAATTTTCGAATTCTCACTTGCTGAAATAAAGTTTCTTTCATATTCCTATTTTCTCCTGCTTGTAAACGAGACAGAAAACTCCACGTTCCTGGAAGATTTTTTTTTTCAGCCATTACCCTGTCATTTTCTTTCTGCACGTTCAGTCTAAGGCTGAGGAAGAAGAATCCACCCTGGGAACCCTCCCAGGCTGCTGAGAGTTAACTCTGCAGGGAGCAGGAGCTCCAACAGCACTGCACCTTTCATCCTCCCCAAAACCAAGCCGTGTAAATCCCCCCATACCTGATGGTCCTGACAGAGATGCAGTATTTCCACATCAGGTTCCACATGGCACTGCCATCCCCCTTCATGGCTTTCCCCGGAGCACAGGGAGGAGGACTCCAGGCGGGACAAGGCGGCTCAGCAGCACAGGCAGAGCCAGCCCAGGGTTCAGGCAGCAGCCCAGCTCTGATTCACCACTTCCAAGTGATTCCTCCGACCTCCACTCCAGTGAACTCCCAGGGAAGGCAGCTTTCCCATCTCCAGTCTCGGGTTACTCCTTTCTCTGTGATTTATAAGATTCGGTGTTTACGTTATTCGCCAGCCAGAGGAGATTATTTGGGGCTGCTCAGAAAGCTCCGTGTTACTCTCACTGCTCCCAGCAGCCAAGGCAGAAAACCCTACCTAGGCAGCACCTGGAGAAAGTTTTTCCAATTTATTCCACTTCAAACCCCCCCCCCCGAGCCCAGTAACACTGCCCCAGAAAATCCCTTCCAAGACCTGTAGGTGCTAAGCCTGTACACACTCCATCAAATGCCTCGGGCTGGAGGAACCCTCAGCTGCAAAATTTTTTGTGTGCTGTAATAAATTTTTTGGTGCCAAAAAAAAAGTAATGAGTCATTTTCCAAAGCTGGATTTGAAGGCATACGAAGAAGTCCTGGCTTTCAGTGGTGAGTATCAGCTGTGACACTCAGCCTGGAAATGACAGCAACAATTAAATGGCAAGATCTGATTAAAACAAGACCCTAAACTAGCCAACCAACAAAAAACCCCCCAAAAAATCCAAGAAACGCCCAAATCGACCCAAAAATACCCCAAAAATAGATTATGTCCATGGAATTCTTTCACTGTGCTAAGTTTTAAGCACACAGCATTTATTGCCAAAAGTTTCAATGAACTGAAGCCCCAGCACACACTCACACGGTGAAAACAGAAAAAAAAGAACTATTATTGTTGTTGTAGAGATGAGCCCTTTAAATCCTGCCCTGGCATCTCCAAGACCACCCTGAGAGTCAGAGTTGTTGCTCTGACAGATTGAAGTTCCCCGAGCCTTTGCTCAGCTCACACTCCCTTCCCTGCAGAGGTCAACAGCACCATTATCAGGGGCCTTCTGCACCAGGGACATCAGATACATGTTTGTATTAGAAAACTCAATTAAGCAAGAAACCAAGTTCATGCTGTTTCTTCACAGAGCAGGATCACCCCACGATTAACTGTCTGTTTGCTGTTGCATAATTCCATTTTCTCTAAGGCCACTTTGTCCAGGGTCTTGTGACTGTTTCAAACTGTTTGAAATACATTCTGCTTTGGGAGCTCCTGATAATTGTTCCTGGAGCAAGTTACTGATGGCTCCTTAGGAAAAGTCACACCAAGTCCCACAGTGCTCTGTACATTTAAATCAGCTGGATTAATGAGGGAAAATTACATCAGAAAACTTTTATACTTCTGTTCCCAACATAATCACAGAAATAACATTTCAAAGCTGGAAAAAGCTACCTAAGATCAGGCAGCCCAGCTGAAGCCTGTCCCTTCCCTTCACTCCCTGATTTCAGAGATGAAGGAGAGGTTTTCTGGGTTTTGTACCCTGTACACTCGCAATATTTCATCTGGCATAAATAAACCCATTATATCAAGAGTATGAAAGCAGGAGTTTCTTCCCTGTGCAGCACAGAGGTATCAAACAGCACCCTCAGTTGTGTCAGCTCCCTCTCTTTGAGCTCAATCCTGAGCCCTCAGTGTAATTGATGGATTTAGATTAAACCCTCCTTGATTCCCCTGCAGTCCCAATATTTTGACAGCACCAACATCTGCAGGAATAGTGTTTTTATCTGTCTCTAAAGATAGATTCAGTGGATGAGATCTACAAGAGAGCAGAGTTTTCATCACCTCCTTCAGTTTTTAAACTCTGTGCACAGCCAGTGACCCAAGGAATTAAAATAAGGTGAGAGCATAATGGGGCAGAGGTGAGATGCTTCAGGGGGACTGTTTTTTGATTTGGTTTAGTTTTTAAATCATTGCTGCAGCATTTCCTATGAAAACCAGACCATTAAATAGTGTGGATAGTATTTCAGCTCCTGACTTGAGTTTGTCTGCTGATTCCTTAAATCAACAGATCCAGGTAGCTTCTCCTCTAAGCAAACAGAGAATACGATTATTATTATTATTGTTATTATTAATAATAATAATATTACTATTATCACTATTATCAGTATTACTATTATTATTCTGCAGGAAATACATATGACTTAATACACATCCAGAAAATACTGCAAACAGTGCAAATCACATCACGAGCTAATAAAAGCCATAGTTCATTTCTGTGATTACACCTCTGCTGGAAGAAAGTGCTGTTTATTCGGCTGCTAATCCAAAGAAGGGGTTGCTGTGAGATGCTCCTTGGGATGATATTTGAGGGGAATATTCAGCCCCGCAGCATCCTGGAGGGCAGGGCAGGGCCCGGCTGGATGTGCCAGCAGCACCAGGGAATAGCTGCTGATTTCTGTGAAGAACTAATTAATCATGTGATGAATCCAACCTGATTCTGTCTCTCATGCTAGGCTGCCTTCTCTAAAAACAGCTCCTTGGGAGCAGCATCACCGAGGATATAACAGAAGGGATGGCCAAGAGAAACTGGACACATCAGCTGTTTGTTAGCAGCCAGAAAAATCCTACTGAGGAACAGAGGAGCTTTTCCAGGAGCGGTGAGACAGTGAGGCCCCTTTGTCCGGGCTGTTTACATCCCTCCCCTTTGTTCCCAGTGCCATGCCCCAAACAAGGCACACATTTGCATATCAAGTGATTTCACTGTTTTGAAGCCTTGTTTGCTTTCCCTTCAGGACAACCGGGATGAGCCCCAGCACTGCCGGGGCCACTCGGTGCCCTGGGCATGGATTTTCCATTTTGTGCATCCATCAGAGCCTCCTGTCAGCACTGCAGTGACACTGCGGTCCCCCACTCACACAGGTTGGGAGCCCCGGGCTGTCTGGGCTGTTCCTCCCCTCTGGGTGTGGATGAGAACCTCATCACTTATCTCTTCCCCTCGCAATCAAACAGATTCCATTCGCAGCACATCACCGCACCCACCCCGAGCTCAACTCCCCGCACTGATTTACTTATTTGCCGATTTTTTTCTTCTCCCTGGAAACCTTCACTAGCTTTGCTCTGCTTGCAAGAACCCACAGCAGCTCTCCCTCGCAGCAGCCCTGTGTGTGTGCACCCATGTAAGCCCTGGAGTCCTCTCAACTTGCAACTGGAAGGTGCAAGGAGAAGTTCTGCCTCCTTCCAACCCTTCTTCCCACTTCAGGAGAGTTTTTTTCAAACCCACCATCACCAGTGGCCACACCAGAAGCCTTGGACCTGCACGTTGCTGCCTGTGAAACAGGGGAAGCCACTCTCTCTGAGCTTTGCAGAACATTTTGCATCTCTTCTAGGAGGAGATCTTCAATTGAAACAGCCACAAGTACTACTTCAGAGATGATGCTGTGGCTTTTGGGAGCTGAGGCAGCTGAAGGTGGGTCCCCCTGAGCTGCAGGGTCAGCAGAAAGGCTTTGCTCAGCTGCTAGGGCTGCAGGGGAGCTGCAGATGCTGATGCAGGAGGGTTTGCACCAAGGCAGCCTGGAACACCAAGACAGACACACAGCTTTGGTTCTGCTGACTGGACACAGGAGCAGGGAGCTGCTGCAGGGCAGGGAGAACAATTGGAAGAATCAAGATCACAGAAACGCTGGAAAAAAAAAAAACAACCCCAAGTTCATCAAAGCCCTCAACTTGGCCACTGCCAAGCACATGGCACCCCTTATTGTAGGGACAATAATGGGATTGTCCCAATGGTTTTGGTTCCTAAGGGAACCCAGAGCAATGCAGAGCAGTCAGAAATCCCTGAAAACCCCAGTGCTGGGGGGAAGGGAAGAAGAGGCAGGAGAGAATCCCAGAATCATTTAGGTTGGAAAAGCCCTGGAAGATCATCAAGTCCAACCATTTCTCAGCACTGCCAAGGCCACTACTCATCCATGTCCCCAAGTGCCACATCCACACATCTAACTCCCTCGAGGGATGGGGACCCCCCTACTGCCCTGGCAGCCTGTTCCTAATGCCTGACCATCCCTACAGTGAAGGATTTTTTTCCTAAAATCCAACCTAAAACTTCCCCTGGCACAACTTGAGGCCATTTCTGAGGAACGGGAGGCTTTTAATTTATTTTCTAATTTTCACACTGGAAACAAAGCTGCTGCAGGCAAAGACACCACAAGGGACATAAATCACTCTAAGTATTTAAAAATGCTGGAGCTGAGGTTTCTTCACAAGTTGTAGGTGGTGTGTTACTTTTAAATGCTATTAATAGAAAGGCAGGGCTTAATTGGGAGTCTCACACTCCATCACTCTCCCCTGTCTGGAAATCCATTCCTGTTTGGCAGCAGAGCCTGCAGAATGATAAGCAGAGAGCTTTTTGGTCAGCACAAGAACGGAGAGGAGCCCAGAGAAAAGCAGCAGCCAGGATGATGGATCTGGTTTGGTTTTGGATAAAGCTGGGAGCCCTGGGTGGCTGCATCCCCTCACCCAGAGTGTGTGAGGTGATCTGAGGGCTGCTCTTGCAGCCAGACCCAGGCTAAGTGAGCTGAGCACAACATCCCTGCCACAGGGATCTGCCCTGGTGCAGCCCTCAGGAAAGATGGCAACAGCTCACGTCTTCAACAGCAGCCAGAATTCCCTGTGTTACAAGAGAGAATTCCCTGTGTCACAAGGTCTTTTCAAAGTTTTCTAACTAAAGCTTTCAAAGTTTTCTAATAGCAAATTGTTAAGAGCTTACAGACATCTGCATAAAGCAATCATTAAAACTACACCTATACCTTATATCTAACAATAGGTACTTGTTTCATATTTCTTACCACTCAGGAACTTTTTATGCTCTTCTGTAAACAAAGTACAGAGCCTCATTATTAAACTTTTTCTATTATCTTGCTTAACATACTTTTCTACTTGCTAAGGCCTAACTCCACACAGCACAAAAACACAGTTTTATTGTTCTGTGTCCTTATTCTTGTATCCTTTTAACTTTAGGCCTACATCTGCACTGCTATGCAAGCTTTCTGCTTTTTCTATTTCCTACAGATGAGGAACACAATTTGCCTGTTTTTCTGAAGTTTCTACCACAATGAAATGGACCCAAAGCAGGATCTGACAGCATTTCTGTCCTGATGTACGTCACATTTATAGGTCATTTGACAAAAGGAAAATGTGACTGCTGGAGCTAGCCTGGTTTGGGTTGTCAGTGAAGTCCCAGACCTATTTTTAACTTAGGTAGCATTCCCCTTACACAACAGCTATTGCCAATTAAGGATTGCAAGGAGTTGAACAGATAGATGGAGTTTAAATTTTTATCTGAAAAAGAATTCTGGCTTTTTTGGACAACTTGGGGCATCTTTAAATCTTCAACCTGCAACAAGCCAACATTTGGACTTAGGAGGTTTTAATAAAATATCTTCACCACATGTTTTCTTCCCAGCCCTCCCTGCATTCTCTTCCATTCCCTTTGAACGGTCCTTTGCTGATTTTTCACAAACATTCCCAAGGAAATGCAAACCCCAGCGTTTCCTGGGAGCTGCCAGCAGTGACACGCACATGCCAGTCCTGCTGGGGAACAAAGCCAGCCTGGACTTGGCATTTTGCTAAAGGGCATCTCCCCTCAGCCCCAAAAAGGCTTTGGAGAGTTTGGGATGCTTGGCAGAGCCCCTCCAGCACCCTCCAGGCTGCAGCTCCTGAGACACTCCTGGGATGTCTCCAGGCCACCGCGGCTCCCTGTGCTGTGACTCAGTGTTGGACAGCGATCAAAGGCAGCTCAGAACCTTCCAACTCCCCTCTGCAGGGCACGGAGCCAGCGGCACAATTCAAATGTGACTGCTCCAGGGGCTGCCCGCCAGCGGCAGCCAAATACAGGAGAGGCTGAGCAGGGAAAGAAAAGCCTGGCAAACTCCGTGTGCTCTGGGGATCCAGCTAAAGGGCAGGAACCCCCAGCACAGGCACCCCCAGCTCCAAAAAAATCCCGACATCAGCCTTCAAAGCCGCCTGTGGAAGGTTAAAAATCTGTGCACGAGTGAGGAAGAGAGAACCTGAGGGCTCGCAGATGGTTCCTGGGTGAGAGGGGAGGGGGTGGAGAAATGGAAAGTTTTAGGAAGCCTGGAGAATTGATGTCATGAGGACTGCAGAAAGGTAGGGGAAAGGTGGGGAAAGGTGGGAAAGGGAAGGGGAAAGGGAAGGGGAAAGGGAAGGGGAAAGGGAAGGGGAAAGGGAAGGGGAAAGGGAAAAGGCAGGCACACAGACCAAGAACTGTCAGGTCTGAAACCCAGTTTAATCCAGTTCCAGCTCTGGTCCAGGGAGAGGCATCACAGCCCCACAGATTGTTGCAGGATTTTGCTCAAATCCCAAATCCGTGTCCAAATCCCACCGCACACCCCGGGGAAACCAGCGGTGAGCCAGGCAAACCAGAAGTGTGAATTTGGGGCGTGTGAGCAATGAACACCTGCACAAAGACTCCTTCAGACACACAGAACCATTCATGACATTACAAGCTTCCACCAGATTAGCAGGTATTTGGTGTTTTTTCATTTAAATTTCTCAGCTCGGAATCACTTCCCTGAGCACAGAGAAATCCCCGGACGGCTTTAAAGGCATTTTTTGCTACTCTGTGCGTTTATTTGAGGGTTTGCTCCTAATAATTTTTCTGCTGACGGTGGGAATACTGCAGTGTGTGCTGTTTGCAGGCTGTGCCTGCTCAGGGGGTGGATTTGAGAGGTGGGGGAAGCTCTCAGCTGCTCTGCAGCTGCAGCAGCCTCGCCAAAGGATCCTCAGGAGAGGGAGCAGCTCCACAGGCACATGACTCAGCCCTGCTCTGGATGAAGTCACTGTCAAGTGAAAGCAAACTCTGTTTGTTCCTACCAACATATATGGTGAACTCCAAAGGCAAGTTCAAGGCAAAGCTCCAGTGATTCTCCCCACCCACTTTGTTTTGTTTTGTTTAAGATGCTGCAAAGAAGCTCAATTTAAGTGACAACAAGGAGATACACAAACCCACTGCCATCGCTGTCCAAAAGCAGCTCCCTGCCCTCAAGAACCAGGACTTCAAGAATTTTTCCCCTTACTCCCTGTTCCTGAGGGTTGTAATTAGTATACAGCCATCACTTCGAGGAATATGGGATTACAGAACTGAATGTAAGTTGATCCCCCTTTATTACATCTGTTTTTAAAGAATGAATTCAATTATGTGATGACACAGGACCAGGGAGTTCTTTACACCTTTTTTTAATGCTGCTTTTCCCTTCAAGGAAGCAGCAGCAGTGCTGTGTGCCAGTTACCAACACATCTGAAGCCACCTCACACAACCCCAGAGCAGAGCCCATGCTGGTGACACCAGAAATGAGGGACAAAGCCTCTCAAAGCACATTCTCCTTAACAAAGAGTTAACCTCAAGGACAGCCCTGACATAGATCTTTTCCAGCCCCTGTGCTGTCTTTGAAACAGCATCTAAATTAAGGCTGGCAATTCCTTTCATGGCTTCAAATGCTACACATTTTTCTGGGATAAGAGAGTGGGAGAGAGGATGAGCACAGAGCTGCAGGTGCAATACCAGAGTGGCCTTAAGGAGCTTCTGACACTCAGATAACTCTGATATTCCAGGGTGACAGCAATAAGCTGCTCCCAACAAGCCAATTGATGAAAGGATTCTCATTTTTAATCAACACTCAAACATCCTCATGGGAATGAATCATATACCAAAACACAGACCTATTTTGGCCAGAGATGGGCTCAAGCACACGATTGAACCTATCCTGAAGCACGGTGCTGGCACTGTGAGCTCCAGCTGAAGGGTGGCAGAAACAATCCCAGCTAATCCTTGACTTCAAAGAGCCCCAGCCACCTCTCACTTTGCTTATCCCACTGGGGTGGCTCATTACAAATGGCCCTAATTGCTCTGGAAGGGACTCGTGCCTCCTTCAGAGAGCCCAAAGTGATGAGAGAAAAATTGAAAATGACAAGGAAAGACTGAAAAACGGTTTTGTTTGCCAACCAAGGCATTCCAATAAAACAGCCTTCACAAACTTGGCACTTGCTTTATGTTTTTTTGAAATTCTCCTGTTTCAGCCAGAAGAGAAGAGACATTCTGGGAGGGGAAAATCTGCAGATTACAGCTGCCCTCGGTGCCAGTCACACATTTCCTCACCTTCTGCTTGATCTTTAATGCAATGCTAATGGTAACAATTTCTTGCCTGGGCTATTACCCACCAGCTGGCAGCAGCACAGCATGGAGCTTTCCCCACTGGCTGAGGAAAATCTTCACTTTCACATGCTAAACCTGGAGTCACATGGGTTTATAATAATCCTGGAAGCAAGGCATGAGATGTTCATCCTGCAAAGCCCACAGAAACCTGGAGGTGATTTGCTCATCTTACACTTTAATCTGCTACAGAAACACAGCCCAGCACCCTCAGGGTTTGTATTTAGAGGGTACCAAAACCAGCCCTCAAGTGAGGGGTTCTGACCAAAATGCACTCGGTGTTATTGGCAACTGAAGAGCACTGAAATGTCATTTTTCATCCATCACTGAATTACCAAACATTCCTTGGAGCAGGTTGCCACCCCAGCCCTCAGTTTGCTTTATGAAATTTGCATAAATTGAATGAATCAGGCTGCTGGTTTATAAACACACTGGTGAAGGTATCAGCACCTTTACCTTGCAGTAACTTTGTTTTGTGAATAAACACAGGATGGGGACAGTCCTGGTCACTGCAGATGCTGTCAAATTCAAGGAATGGACTGCAAGTGTGGCTGGTGGATTTCTGTCAGTCTCCCCTTCCCCTGGCTGTGCTGAGAGAACAAACCCCAGAGAAGCTCTCTCTGTACACATGGTGGCAGCTGCCCTTACCTGGCATTTCTTTAGGAGTGCCACATGCCCAGCTTGCTATTTTGGAGCTGGGTTTTTTACCCTGTGTACATAAATAAACTTGAAAACCTGTCCTAGTTTTCCTTTCTGCCATCACCCAGGCTCGGTGTTTCCTTGCAGAGCCCCAGCTGGCACTGCAGCCACAGCCAGGGAGGGGCAATGGCTCGTTTTCCTTGTCCTCCACCTCTCCCAGCCCCACAGCCCTGGGCAGTGGGGCCACCACAATCCCCAGCACCAAAACTCTGCAGGGAATTCTCTTCAAGCCCCTGGATTTCACTCCCATGGAAGTGGAGCCCAGAACAAGACAAAGTTATACTAAAAATCAGAATTGGCCAGGCAGCAGACCCAGAATCATTAAGGCTGGAAAAGCCCTCGAAGATCAAGTCCAACCCTTCCCCCAGCACTGCCAAGGCCACCTCTGCCCCATGTCCCCAAGTGCCACATCTCTGGGTTTTCTGAACATTTCCAGCCATGGGGATTCCATCACTGCCCTGTTCCAATGCTTGAGGACTCCTTCCATGAAGAAATTGTTCCCAATATCCACCCTGAGCCTCCCCTGGCCCAGCCTGAGGCTGTTCCCTCTCCTCCTGTCCCTGTTCCCAGAGCCTGACGCCTCTGGCTGTCCCCTCCTGTCAGGGAGTTGTGCAGAGCCACAAGGTCCCCCCTGAACCTCCTTTTCTCCAGGCTGAGCCCCTTTCCCAGCTCCCTCAGCTGCTCCTGGTGCTCCAAACCCTTCCCAGCTCCATTCCCTTCTCTGGACACAAACCCACAATAATTTCTTGTGTATTAAAACTGGAAAACACAATTGGACATCCCACCATGGAGCAGCAAGTCACAGCTCCTAAAGCAACCAGGAACATTTCCCACAGCTCTGAGCACTGACTGCAACTGAAAATCAGAGTCAGGCAGTACACAGAAGGAAAGAGCAGTCACACCATGGAAATGTTACCCAAGTCCTGTTTTGGTTATCTGGTACCTCATTTTATACATAAAAATAACAAATATATACACAGGGCACACACAGAACCTCCACATTGCCCCTGGGCTCTTTTCCAAGAGCACTTTAAACAATTTACAATTGCTAATAAAAAGTAATTGAAAGCCTCCAGAAAGTTTTTTTCTTTCTTTTTCAGATGAACTTCCTTGCATTTAAGGTTTGTTATTCTGCAGCACCTGCTTTTCACACTTGTTTGTGCTTTAACCAAGAAATTATTTTGTTTCAAACGTGAGGAAGTTGCAACTTTTCCTTCCATTTTCTTTTCTTCTCAAAAAGATGAGAACAAAGTGCCTCTGTGTGATACTGAAGTGCTTAAGGCCTGGTTTTAGTGCTGCCCATGCAGACAGAAGACTCGAGCACATCCAGGTTTTGATGGCAAGTGAATTAATTCTCTGGAAGGAAATAAATGGGCAGCCCCATTTGCAAGGGTTTCCATTAGGAGATGTAGAATAACTCCCCAGCAATTCATTTGCCACAAAGCTGGGATTTCGCCAAGAATCTAAGACAGAAAGACTCGAGTTCAGTATTTATTTGTGTCAAAACAGTCTGGCTGCATTTCTATTATTTTATATAGCTTCTCAGCAAGGAAAACATCACAATGGGCTGGGACTGGGTTGGGGATTTTTTGGCTTGGCAGCGGAATGTGTGAAAAGCTGCAAGGAGAGGAGGATAAAGCTATCTTTTGAAACTTCACCAGCCCATGGTCTCAGACGAGGGTCCCGTGTTGCTCCAGGCAGGAAGTGCGGGGCACCCCTGAAACCTTGAAAAAGATTGGAACAGTTCCCTTTTCCAGCCTTCAGTCGCTGCATGGAAAATCCAACTGCAATTAGCATTGAGTACAAAGCACTTTCTGTAGGCTGACAATAGGTAGCCAGGGCACAAAGTGTACGTAAGGAGAACGGAATCCTATTTTAGAGAATCGCACGGGTTTTGTTCACACTGAAGGGATCCCCACTTTCGCCCCCAGCAAATCCAAACCCAGCCAGCTCCCTCTGCTCAGCAGCGTAAATCAAGAGCAAGGAAAACCAAGTTTAGATTAAAAAGCATCAGGGTAAGTTCAGGGACATGCTAAATGGAATTGCTTATTTTGCTGTTCCATTAAATAGGCAAGCTCAATGCATCTGACACCCAGACCTATTCTTTACGGTCACCATTCACCATCAATCATTGAAGCTGGGTGCCAGACCTGCCCCAGTGAAGTGCCCACTGCTCTGAATGCCTCTGATGTGCACTTTGTGCTGGGAGGGAGAGGAAAGATGAGCTATTATATTGTTAAATATCTCAGGGAAGTAAAGGGTCTTTTCTGCATTACATAAATTCCAGGACATTTCAATTAATTTGCCGGTGTTGTGGACAGTGTGGACACTACAGCACGAGCTGCTGTGCCTAAGGATAAAACAGCAGGGCAGAAAAAGTCCTGAGTCTTAGGTGATGTGACCTAAAGCAGAGGTTTAAAAGCAAACAGCGCCTTCACTTTCACATCTGCATGCACAGAGACAACAGCAGCTGATAATTAACACAATTTAAAAAAAATAAAAACAAACAAACAAAGCAGCTTTATGATCTTTGTCACAAGTTCTCACTAATTGCCTACCACTCCCTTCTCCCAGGGAGCAGAACAGCGAGGAAAAACCCGGGTGGCACCATGTGCTGAAGAGCACCGCAGAGTTAACGTTTCCTTACCTTTTATAGAAACCATGGAGAGGCTGGAGACATAAAAACTGCCAGTAATCCAAGCAGAAGGCCTTCAACTTCAGCATTTTCCGGCACTCCTGCCGCCGCCGCCGCGGTCTGCAGCGGGCTTTTAGCGACACAGGACTTTTTTGTGATGCTTTGAATGACTCAAAGGCGGTGCAGCAGCCTGGTGTCCCCGCATCCCCGGGCTCTGGGACTGCCCCGCAGCCGGCTCAGCACCTGCAGCCCCCCGGCCCGGCTCGTACAAAGAGGCAGGAGCACAAAGGACACGGATTCACGGATTCTTTGATCCCGCTCGCCGTTTATCTCTCTCTCTCCCCCAAAGCCCCCAGTCCTACCGGGATCCCTGGAATTACACAGTAATCCCACTTCTCCTGTCGGCTGCTTTAGGCCGTTCTGAAAGCGCCCTGGACAAACAGCGTGGATAAATTCCAGCTGCGGGCTTTGATGGACCCTTGGAAAGCATCCTCAGAGCTCCCAGAAGTTCGGAAAATGCAGGCAATTATCTCGATGGGCTCTGACACCCCTGCCCGCTACCCAGAGCAGAGCTGTGATCTCAGCACACGGGGCTGCAGGCGTTTGCCCTTTCTTCCCTTTTCTTTCCCCCCCACCCCGCTAATCAGCTCCTCCTGTACCAGCACATCAGCTCCATTGTCTGCGGCACCTCGGGAACTGGGGGCTTCTCGTGAGGGGAGGGGAAAGGAGAGGAAAAAAAAACGGGGAAAAGGAGAAGGAAAAAAAAAAAGAAAGAAAAAAGAAGGCAGGCAGGAGCTCAGACCCTCCCGCTCACACACCAGATTGTGCTTATCTGGTTCCCACCGCACTTTGCCAGGGAGCGCAGGGGGGAGGATGAGCCAACCCCGGAGCGCGGGGCGGCAGCGGGACAGCCCCCGAGGCGCGGGCACGGACGGACAGACGGACAGCCAGCCGGACAGACAGAGAGACAGCCGGACAGGCAGCCAGACCGCCGGCGGGGACGGGCAGCCCCTGCGGGGAATCCCGGCGGAGCATCCCGGGGGATGCCGGCAGCCGCAGCCGCTCCGGAGCCATCCCCGAGCCGCGGGCAGCGGGCTGGGAGCTGCTGGCGCTGTGGATGGCACAATTAGCAGCGTTTGCTATCGAAACCTCTGCCAGGCACAATAAAAGCGGGTTGCTTTTGTTCTGAGAAGACAGGAGCACAAATTTTTTTAAAAATTCTGTCTTTTACCATGGCCCAATTCTACCAACTCCCTCCCCTCCTCCTCCTCCTCCTTCCTTCCGCTCTATCCCAACGCGAAATGCCAAGGGTGAAAATCCTGGAATGGAATCACACAGGGAAGGCTTAGATTAGAGATTAGGTGGGAATTCCTCCCTGGGAGGGTGGGGAGGCCCTGGCACAGGGTGCCCAGAGAAGCTGTGGCTGCCCCTGGATCCCTGGCAGTGTCCAAGGCCAGGTTGGACAAGGCTTGGAGCAGCCTGGGACAGTGGGAGGTGTCCCTGCCGTAGCAGAGGGATGGGAATGGGTTTGGCTTTAAGGTCTCTCCCAACCCAAATCAGTCTGGGATTCTATAAATCTCCTGGGATGGAAGAGACCCACAAGAATCCAACCCCTGGCTCTGCACAGACCCCCAAAATCCCACCCTGGGCATCCCTGGAGCTCTGGCACCCTCGGGGCTGTGCCCATTCCCTGGGGAGCCTGGGCAGTGCCCAGCACGCTCTGGGGTAGAACCTTCCCCTGAGATCCAACCTGACCTTCCCTGGCCCAGCTCCAGCCCTTGCCTGGGCACTGTCCCTGATCAGACAGGAGAAATTTGTGCCCATCCCTCCCCTCCTGCAGTCTCACAGGATACTCTGAGTTAACAACAGCACAGAACTGCCCCATTGCTACAAACAGCACTGGCACATGAGAACTTCAACAGCAATTTATCTTAAAAAGAAAAAAAAAGTGTGTATATATATATATATATATATATATATATAATTTTTTTAAAAAATCGTTGCTGTTGTTAAATAAGAAGGGTCCTGATGGAGATCAATCCTTGTGTCCAGTTTTCTGTATGTTTACTCTTCCAGCAGCTACAATTTGGTTGTTTCTCATTCTGTTTCATTTCTGAAAATCACTCCCAGTAAACATCCAGGTTACAGCTTCCACTACTGTCAAATAGGTATAGAAGAGCTTAGAAGAACTTCTGTAGAAGTATAGAGTTCAACAGTCACAACAACAAAACCAAAAGCAGAATCTGATTAAATGCTTCAAAACCACTCTGGCACTTGGACAAGTATTTAGAACAAAACCAACCAAACAAAAAAAACCCAAACAAACAAACAAACAAACCATAAACCACCCCCACAATCCCCTCCCCAAAAAGCCACAAGAATTCTAACTCTGTTTAAAAAATATGCAAAGCAAACCAAACTCCTAAGCCTCAACCTGAGGCTCTTTTCCATGTGGACCTATCTAGTTCCCCAAGTGCCTGGATAATAAGCTATATTTAGGGATCTATATAAGCTATATTTAGGGGTTCTGGTTTTACTCATTGTCACTGTGCAGCTACAGAAGTGCCTGGCATCTTCTTAGAAAACTGCTTTGTGTAAGTTTAATTAAATGAAATTATAAATATATTCGAGTAAGCACTGGCAGTTTCTTTAGTGAAGTAAAGAAATCAGTGGGTTATGCTTAAACAGGGGCACACTTTGTGTGGTATTTCCCTAAAAACACCTTGTACAGGACAGGGCAGGTGGTGGGAATGACCAGATCATGAGAAAAGCAACATGTAGGAAACAAAAGTGTTTCATTTGGGCCTTTAAAAAATTAATTTCTTGTGAAGATTCTCTTTCAAGTACCCCTTTCCTTGTGTTGTTTGCTGGGATTTCTTTCAGTGCAGCCCCAGAGCTGGTGACTCCTAAGCAAACACAAGTGGATATCTGTGAGAAGCAACATCAGCTCCCAACAACACAAAACGCTGCCAAATTCAACCCTGTTTTTCTTACTGGACTCAAATTCCCTCGGGCTTCGTTAGCTTGGCAATTTTCAAGCCACTGATGCCATCACGGTGAGGATATTTAGATTTTCTTATCGAAAATCTTTCATCCCTGCTTTTCATCCCCACTTCTCCAGGGTAGTTTTATCTGAAGAGGAACTGGGGGAAGGCCCTGGAGACCCAGTGGCTGCTGGTGAGCCCCAACCTCCTGGCACTGCCTCTTGCCTTGGGTTTGGTACTGCCAAGATGGTGATGGGAAATCTTTATTTCCTTTGTTTCCACAAAAAAAAAAACCCAAAAAACAAAAAAACAAAAACCACACCAAAAAAACACCACAACAACAACAACAAAAAAACCCCCACCAGCACAAGAAAGAAAATAAAAAAGGGAAAACAAGGAAAGAAGAAAAGAAATCGAGTTTTCCCCATTGTAATGTTTTTGTGTCTGAATTTTTTTACATTCCAAGAAAAAAAAAGAAGGATAAAAGAAAGGAAAAAAATGGTTATATCCCATA
The DNA here is from genome assembly GCA_024734555.1 of Trochalopteron elliotii. Taxonomy (NCBI): domain Eukaryota; kingdom Metazoa; phylum Chordata; class Aves; order Passeriformes; family Leiothrichidae; genus Trochalopteron; species Trochalopteron elliotii. The sequence goes on along the minus strand of JANPWX010000123.1, from coordinate 285,905 downwards.
AGCAAGGGCAGCTATTCCCAGGATCAAGGAGAAAGGGGAAAGGCAGCCCTAGACAAGTAAGCTCAGGAGACGCCAGGCAAAGACTTGATCCTGAAATGAGACTTTTCAGGAAACTTACCCTTTGTCTGTTCACATTGCAAAACAATTTCTTTCTCAGCATCATATCCTTCCCAGAAAAAAACAACAACAACAACAACAAAAAATTCCTATTTATCACCTTAATTATCTATTTCTAAGCAGTGGGCTGGGAGCACAGGAGCCATGTACCCATGGATTTCCTGACAGCATCCAACGCTGATTATCCCACCCTGTGTGCAGGGAATATGCTAATGAGCATTTTTGCAAATGAAAAGCCCCACGCTCTCAACACGTTCTTCATTTTCACTTGTCTTCCTCAGGAAAACAACAAAGGAAATTAAGCTGCATCTCACGCTCAGCCGGGATATAGAACTGGCTCTTTCAGAAAGGCATTTACCGAAACCTTTGACTTACAATTCCCAGGCCTAACACAAGTAGGGATTTTTGGATGTGCAGCAGCTCCAGCACTGGAGCCGTGAGCAGTTTGCTGAGAATTTCTGCAGTCACTCAGAGTTCAGCCTCTGACAAGGCTTTCAAAAACAGCCACGAAAAAAAAGGGCCAAGTGGAAATAGAACGTTGCACCACCTCCTTTTTTAGGGGTGGTTTTCTTGCCAGCCCCTGGAGCTCTGAGGCTGCAGGAAAACAATCCACTGAAGAATAAAATAACCCCAGCATGAAGCCAGGGCCTGCTGGAGTTCCTCATGTACTGCTTGGGCAGACCAGGAAAATTGACTTGTTTGGTGACAATCTTTCACAAAACACTAATATTGAACTACTGTTATTTACTTAGTTGAACTTTTAGAGTGATTTGCCAGGAACATTCCTGAAAAATATTTCACTTCCCCAGAAAAAAAAGAGTATCCCCCTGAATAGCACAGAAACTGCAGTAGTTAAATTGTTTTCCACAAGTCTTTCAAGACTCCAGGGTGAAATACTCCACTGAAATAGTACACACAAAGAATTCATGGTAGCCATTAGTGTATTGTGGAACTCAGGAATTTCAATATTCATCCATAATACCCATGACACACCACATTGCAAAGTGGGGAAGTACAGAGCAGGGCTGCAAACCAAGGCTTTGGGCAAGCAAAAAAATGCTGAACTTCTTCCTGGGGGGGTTGATGCCCACAGGACACCCCAGCACACAAAGCTCTGGGTGCTGTGTGGACACTCAAGGGCAGGAAGTGGCCTCCACATCAGAGCTGGGGGGAGAATTCCTGGGCTGCTCAGACAATAAGGCAAATTTTGATGTTCAAGGCTCTGGCAAAGCAGATGTCCCTCCCTGCCCCTTGCAGCACCCCTGGAGCATCCCTGCCCCAGCAGGGCAGAGCTCACACAGAGCCCTTGGGCTTGGGGACACCCTGGGGACACCCCAAGGTGTTGGTGACAAGCTCTGCAGAGATGCCCAGAGAGTCAGGACATAAGTCAAAGTCTCTTCCTTCCATATTGACTTGAAGGGCAGCTCTGCTGCCTAGAAATCTTCCAGAAACTCAAAACAAAGCACTTTGGCTTCAGACGGCTCTCAGAGTTCTGCACTCCCCCACAGATGAATTCCCATCACCATTTGATCCTGCCCTTTATTTTTATTTTATTAAAGCCACTCAGTTGCCAAAGGATCCATGGAGAAGGACAGGAAGAATTTTGCTGTTCTCTTAACCCTGCCTGTCATTTCTGCACATCTGTTCTCTGGGCTCACACAACCACTGGCTGATCAATTTGCTCCAGAAGATGACAAATCCCCCCCAGATATCTGCAGAGCTCAAACATTTCAATGTCCAACTCATTTGGAACAGGCCTGGCAAATCAACCCCACATTAAAACTGAGATATTAGGCAACAAAGCTGAAACCTGACAGAGGCTAACTCAAAATATCCAGAATAAATCCTGTGCAGGCTGTGAAGGAAATTGTGCCAACCAATATATACACACATAAAATATGCCAATTTTTACATGTTTTTTCCCTTTATAATAGAAGCGAAATTTTCACATTAACCTTTACTCTTTCCAGCACTGAGTGGTTCACTGAGAGGAAATGTGCCTTGTGATGGGGACAGGAAATGTAGGAGCAAAATGCAAAAAAGAGTGCCCTGACTAGGAAATACTTGACAGGACATTGGGTGGGGCCATGTTAATTGGTACATCCCATTTTCTGGGTTGTTCAAAGGCCAATTTGCTCAACGGGTTAATGAGAAAACACCCAGTAACAAGAAGTCTTCCATTACCTTTCATTGTATTTCAAAAATAATGGCCTTAATTCTGTCTAATTACAGCTCCAGAACAGGCTGGTTCGACCTACTGAAGTGGGTTTGGTATCATATGCTCTTCCCTTTACAACTATTTAACAGTAAGAAAAAAAAATCACACTTTTATCTGATAAAATCTCAACAGTTTCCTTCAGTTTCTCCTCTGTGGTTGTTTCGCTCCAGATTTTTTAAATTTCAGACAGTTTTTTAAACTGTCTTTAAACAGTTTCTAAAGTTTTTTCAGAAAAAAACTTCAAAGAGTTTTTATAACTTCACAAAAAAAATTATTATTCAATTATTCAATTGGCAATTAAAGAGTGGCATTTTTGCACCCTTGTCTGGTAACCCCCAGGTATTATTTCAGCCCAGTCCTCAACATTCAGAATGATTTACTGCATGCATCTATTTCTTCCATATTCCTCACTGATATCCTCCTCCCATGGAAAAAAATACTCAATGGAAGAGAAAACATTGTAATAAAATCTATTTCCAGACTGCAATAAAGGTGGCAGCAATACCTGACTCTGGTAAATCACACACCAGCAATGTCATGCTCTTGTTAAAATAAATTTGCAGAGGAGCAGAGCAGGGGGAAGTTGGGATTTTTCCTGCATTGTCCTGCCAGACAAAGGCCCAGTCTTCCCGCCCCACTGGGAATGGGACAAAAGTACAGTGGGGACTGAACGTGGCCCAGTGCTGAGGACAAAGGGAATATCACAGCACAGGGGGTGGCTGCTAGGAAATGGTAACAAGGCAAATGCTTCACTTCCAGAAGACTTTACACTGGATAACAAGGGAAGATTAATTACAGAGGGGTCTTAATTTGAATAAGGTTAAACAGAACAGCTCCCACCGTTGTGTTCAAGCAAGGTTCAAATGACATCATGTGGGAAAAAGTCACATCCTCAACCCAGAGCACCTCCAAAGGAAGACTTGTACCAAACCAGCTGCCAATTTGAGAGGGAGGGACCCTGCCCAAGCATTATCAAAGGCAGTCTGTGCCTTTGATGCACTTTGCAGTGTGCAGGGATGAGAATAAAAGATGCAAGGTACCCATTTGATATGCAGTGTTAACAGGGCCAAGCATTTCTTTCTAAACGGAGTGATCAAAGCAAAAACCCAGTTCTGGCAGCACCTCCTGTGACAAAGCTCTCTGAAGGGTGGTGCTTTTATCAAAGTGCTGAGCAACAGAAACACGGGTGACATCTCCCCACAACTTTCCCCCAGAGCAGCACAGACCTGCCAGGACAGCAGGACAGGGCAAATCTTGGCAGCATGAAGGTGATAAAAACCTGAGGAGGAGTGGTTTGTGCACAGACACACCCTTCTGCCCCTCCCCTTTGTGCTCCTCCCAGAACAAACCCAGAGTTTGAAGCTAGAACTGAATTTCAAGCTGGAAATCCCGGAAAAGAGCAAATTATCCACTCTTAGGAGTATCCATCTCTCAGGTCAGTGCCTTTGCTGGCTGTGCATTGCAAGATAAAGTTGTGTGATGTGCAGCTGATGCAGAACTGGGCATTTCTGTCACTTCAAACCTACAACTACAATTACAGTACCTGAGTGGGTCAGTGGAGACGCTGCTTCCTGTTTCCAGGGAAGTCCTGAGGTGACAGCAAAAGAATGAAATTATAAAGCATTAAAGTACAAACCAAATTAAAAGCGTGAACTATTCAAAGACTCTATGTCCTTAAGTATCAACGACTTTACATTATCCTCCTTTTTACTGACATTTCAGAGTACTTAGCATGCCATTAAACATGAGAGTAAATAAAAATCCCCAAACAAAAAACCCATTCCTAGATTAGAGAAGGGGGAATTAGAGAAACATTTGTCTGAATAAGACACAACGTGATGAATTTTCAATATTCTAAAAGCACTCCATCCTTCTGTACTTGTGTGAGTGACTTTTACACTCTGGGGCTTTCTGCTCTCTTCCCAAAAAGGCAACTGTGGAGTTGTCCTGCAGCATTATTGGCAAAAAAAGAGTGAGCAGCAGCAAAATACTGACTTATCATCAAATTCTTCAGAATATCAACAGGATCCTGCTGTGGTGGCTTTGGGGGTTTGGCTCAAATTTGGGAGTCCCAGGGATTTGAGGGGTCCCAAGTTTGGGGATCTTGGGTTTTTTTTGGGGTGTTTTACCTCTGGGGAGGTTTTGGGGCAGCACAGGTAATTGTAAGGACTGGGGAAGTTCTCTAGGTATGTGGATTTTTTGAGCAGCAATATTTAAAATGCAGTGTGGTGTAATTACCCTTGCTCTCTCTGAGCATGACTCCAGGTTTATTATAATAATATATATATAAAATAAAGTTATATTTTTAGGGTGAAGCCAGTTTTTTTTCACAGGCTGTAATAAAACATCAGCCAAAGCCCCATCATTTTTAAGTGGTTATTTGCACTCATCCATTTCTATCCCTTACACAAATGGGCACAGATCAGCCTTTGCTCCCAGAGCCATAAACACGTGCAGTCTGTGGAGGTTCATAAAATTCACATTAGAACTGCATTAATTATATTTACAGTGGCCATTCATAAATCAATGGCAAACCTTTACTTTGAATCCCAAGATTCCTAATTTATTTACAAAAATAAACGGGGCGGTGTGAAGGGAGGAGGCCATAAAAAGAAGCAAGAATTCGCTGCACAGAAATGGAAACAAACCATATTGTCCAAATAGCTTTTAACTAAAGCACTAAAGCTTCAAAATAGCTTTGGGGAGCTTATGCCACCCTGCAATTTGTTTGCTGCCCCAGTTCACGATTTGTGAATAATGCTGAATTTTGAGGGGGTGGCTCACATATGCCAGCTTTGTGGCTGGGTGCTGGTTTACCCACGGAAAAGAGTGAACTTCATTTAATTATAATTAAGTTTCCTGCTTCCCTCCGTGTGCTGTGGAGGTGCCAGCCTGCTCACTCAGCGGGGCTTTTGCCTTGCTTTTAACCCAGGAAAAAAATCTGCTGTGAGCAGTTTTGGCCCTCGGTGCTGTGAATAAACATTTCTCAGACAGTGTCTTTGTGCGGGAAGGATGTGCCGTGCATGCTGAGGAGATGCTAATGAGCAGTGATTAGCCCCAACCCCAGCACACCCCTGATGGCACTGAGCACTCCCGACCTCGGGGCACTCCTTGCACAATCCCCAGGAGCAGGATCACAGCTTCATCAGGGATGCCAATTCTCCTTTCTGGAGTCAGGCATCCCAGGTGCTCCCCAGCACCCAAACCCTCACTCAGGAGAGGCACTGGAATTGCTGTATATAAACACACCCAGGAAAAGCACAGCTCTCAGCAAAAACACCCCTCTAGGAGTCATAAACCTCATCAAGGCTCATCAAGGTTGGCAAAGACTTCCAGGATGAGTCCAGCCCTCACCCTGACACTGCCAGGTCCATCAAACCATCAGCACCACATCCAGATGTTTTCTGAGCCCTCCCAAGGGTGCTGATCCCAGCACTGCCCTGTGCCACTGCTTGTCAGCCCTTCCAGAGGAAAAAATTCTTCCTAATTCTTCCTTAGTTCTTCCTAATATCCAACCCAAACATCCCCCTGGTGCAACTCCCGTATGGTTTTTTAGGTGAAGATCAGGTCTAGGAACAGCAGCAGAGTCAGGAAAAGCTTCTGGAGAAAAGCTGATGTGGAGAAATTCCCTAGAGGAGACAGGTCCCCACACTGTGAGGAGGAGGATGGAAAACGAGCCCTACAAAGGAGGGCTAAACCCCAGAATTGTTATAGCCCAGCCTTTTTACTGGGCCACCCACCCCCAGACTAAACCTGGCACTGTGGAAACCTCAGGGTTAGTCTGACAACACAAAAATCAATATTCAGTGGCCACAAAAACCCCCAGTAGCAACAGGAGAAATCAAGTTCAAATTCTACCCAAAGATCTGGATTTAGGGTACAGAAAGTTAATTATTATTGAATTTACAGAATAGTATAATCACATCATCACTCCCCCTCTTTCTTGCCAGCTAAAATCCCATTTAAGTATTTTGGTTTCTTTCCAAACTGCTCAAAGATGGAAAGTTAATTTAAAACATAAAAATAACCCAGATTCTGAACACAATGTCATTAAAGCTGCAGCAAAGCAAATATCTCATTGCACAAAGGGGTCACTTCAGGAATGATAAAAATATATCTCATTTAGGTTACTTAAAAATAAGGTTTGTTGGTTTTGCTTTGCTTTTTAACAAATTAACTGGACAGGAAAATAAAATACTGCACTGCTGTGAAGAAAGTGAGCAGGAAGATCTGACAATCCTGTTTATTCCTAATGGGCTTAGGACATTTGTAGCCCAGAAAGAAGCACAGACAATATCTAATTATTGAAGCCATTATATCTAATAATTGAAGCCATTAAAAAGATATTGTTAAATATAACAGATTTGTCTATATATGTATAATTTCCATTGGTATTAATAAAGATATTTTTAAAAATTCCCAAAGTCCCATTAACTGCAGAACTCTGCCCAAGGCTTTGAGTGAAAATTGAGCTGAGACAGAGCACAAAGTGCAGAACTGCCTGGAATTATCAGGGAATGCTCCAAAGCACCCTGGGGGCTGTTCTGTATCTCCTGTTTGTTTCCATGGAGTTTGCAAGGTCCTTCCAGGTGGGCAGGGGAGGAAATCTGCTCCAGTTTCACTCAGCTGAAACATCTCCTCCTTGTCATACACATTCCTAACGTTGCAGGGAAAAGGCAGAGGAATGGTGGCACGAGCTGGAACTAAACTGGGCACACAGTGGGATTATTTACTGCTAACGTGGCCAGCATGAAACCTGCAGAATGTGTGGAATCGTTGGTAGTAACAACTGCTTTCAAGGCTAAAAGGATTACCCAAAGAATGGATATCCACAGCTCCTGCATGAGGAGCTTGCCCAGAGCTTCCATTGTGTCCATCAGCACAGCAATCAAGAGCAGCCCACTCCTGCAGTGCATCATGCAGGAGAAAATACAAATATTTCCAGGAAATCACTGGTCTAAAATCCAGACAGTTGGCTTAGGGTATCCACAGACAAAAACTATAAACACAATTCTAGTCAAGAGTTCTGTCCTGGAGCACAAAACAAGGACACAGGCTCCAACTCCTGTTACTGGCACTGTGTGGTGAGCAGAGAGCATTCCCAGCAACTGGGGGTCTGAAAGATCTTATTCCACAATGTTTTAGCAGATTGAAGGGAAACACACAATTAGCTCTCAGCATCCTGAGCCATGGTACAAAGCTATGGTGGTTTTTTTGTTTGTTTGTTTGTTTGTTTTGGTGGGGTTTTTTGTTGTTGTTGTTTTGGTTTGTTTGTTTTTTTTGTGGTGAAAGAAACTGGCTTTTTGTAAATACAAACATCAGTATAACTGAAGCTTATTTTGGAAATAGGGAATATTTTGGAAATAGTCTAAGATGGAGCTCCTTGTGTGACAGAGAGAGGGTAGGGAATGCACACTGGAGGAGTGAAAACCTCTCTTTGCTCAGCTGTGACAGCAGACAAGGAGTGTTATTGATCTGGGACTGCCACAGAGCCCTTCAGCTCCTACCTCTCCGTGTGCAGCAGTGACAGTGGGAACCACAGAGGATTTGGAAGCTGTCCCTGTGACTGCAGCAAGCCCCAGTGTGACAGAGCCATCCAGAACTGTGCTGTGACTGTCGTGGATGAACAGGGACAGTCCCTCCACTGTGTCCATGCCTTGGTTTTTCCTCTCGGGGTGGAGGGCAAAGTTCTGAGCAGGTTCTGACTGGATAATCCTGGGGTAGTCTCCACACTGATGGCTCAGTCCAGCTGCCTCCCCGCCCTCCTCAGGGTCCCCTGGGCAGCCTCCACCCTCCGGGCTCAATTTGCCTGGATAACGCCGAGCTGGGGCAGGAAAGTCCCTTCCCATCAGTGCAGATGGCTGCAACTGCTTCATTAGCTGCTCACCAGAGGACAGAGGAGACCCCAGCACTGTTCTCTTACTGCTGGCAGAGCCTACAAATAACCACACAGCACAAGCACACACGGTGCAAGCAGCCAGAAAAATCTCCAATTTGAGGAAAGCCAAGATATTCCTCTGGCATGAAAACGCGCAGTGGTGACAGATGAAATAATTGCAGTTGAAGCAAACCCCCAGCTTGATCCCAAATAGAGACTGCTTAAATAGATCATCTTTTTGGCTAAGAAGGGAGATTCACTCGGAGCATCAGAGTACAAAGATGTGTTGTCTGCAGACAGCAGCTCGGAGGGGTGTGAGGGGAAAAGGCAGCTCTGAGCTCTGTCAGAGCCTCGGTGCCTGCAGCACTGTGGTGCTGCATCCCTCTCACACCGAGGGAAGGAATGCAGAATACAACATTAAATATTTAAGACCCTGTCTGGGGTGCTGCTCAGCGGATAATTGCTGCTGCTTGGCACAGTTTCTTCTTAGGAGCTGGCAGCTCAAGGAAGAAAGGGAAACCTGCTCACTGCAAGCTGGTGCTGTGATGCTCCACATGTTCACGTGCAAAGGAGGACTACATGATTTCTTTATACTCAAAAGTGCAGCTTCACCAAATGGAAATCTCCACCCTTGCTTCAGGGTGGTCTGGCACACCAAGGGTCCCAGTCTCAGCGCTCCTGTTGGAAGGAAAGCCCAAGGCATTCAATCCCAACAGGCAGAAAGGAGAGGACAGAAGGCTCACCCTCAGCCAGGACACCCCATTCCTCAGAAACAAAACTGGAAATGATAATCCAGCCAAAGAAAATCATCCCTTCACATCCCTTGGCAGAGATCTGCCAAGCCATCAGGGAGGGCTCATTACCAAAAAAACCCAAAGTGCCCTGAGCTCAAGGGAGCCAGGGCCTGGCATGGACAGCTCCTGTCCCACTCCTTCACCTGATCTCCCCAACAAATGGCCCTGAAGGAACAAGCTGTGGGAGATTCTCATTTGAATACCATGGAGCAGAAGCTGGTGAGGAGCTTGGTCTCCTCCCAGAACTGGGAGGGATCTGCTGGAGCTGTGGCTCTCCCATGAAGGGCACGTATTTTATGCTCCAGTCAGGATAACTTTTGTTAGTGATTCAGGAAGGAAAAAAAAAGAAGTATTTGCACATATTTTTGCAGGTGAAGCACATGATTTAGTGTCCCTCTGGAAAAAGCCACTCCCAACATGTAAGGGAGTATCTTTCTGAACAGTGACTTTCCTTCCGCAGCGATGCTGCTCTGCCTGCAGCGCCCGGAGCACACGTGCAGCCGTGGCCTGCATTAATTAATGCACTCACATTAACGATGTGAGCGAATCCAGGCAGTGCTAGGCACTGAGGGCAGGGCAGTGCCTCCCTGCTGTCCCCTGGCCTTGGCACTGCCACAGGACACTGCCAGACAGGGTGGCCCGCACAGACACTGCAATGCTCACACGCCCTCCCCGCTGTGTCTCCTTCCTGGGACACACACCCCAAAAGTGACACAGCAGGGATGGAACACAAGCAGGAGCTGCCAGAGAAGATGGGATGGCTCTGGCAGCTGCATTCAGCAGATCAAATTCAGCAAGCCTGTCTCCAAACCGTAGATCCAAAAGTGGAGCAGCCCCACTGTCACTGTAGGACACGAAAGAAAGGTGAAAGACTCCAAATATTTCAGAAGGCAAAGAGCATAGAGAAAAGGCTTTATTGTCTAATTCTTTTTACCTTTTATAAGGTGTTCCAATACAGACTTAACAGGGTTGGTGAATAGGAACAACACCTCTCTGATCCCATTGGTTAAACTAGAGAAACAGCAAAACACCACCTGCAGAAAGATTGTTTTGAGAAAGGAGAGTTGTTTGCCAAGATTGTATTGAGAAGAAACTTGCTTGAGAATTTTTGCCTTGGGAAAAAGTTAGCAGCTGCTAGCAGGCTAAAATTTTTTAGATTTAGAAATATCAGACCTAGAGCCCACCCCAGAGCATCCCGCAGGATTGCCTGGGTGAGCAGGGCAGAGGGAACAGCACTGACTGACAGCACTCACTGGACACACAGCCTGGAAATGCACTTCAAATGAAGCCTTTCTGTTGGACAGACAATTTCATTGCTGTGCTCAAAGGAGTGGCACTGCTCACCTATGGAAAGGCAGCTGTCAGAGGGAAGGGCCTTAAAGGACACCATGGAAATTCCTGCCCCTCATTTTCTTCTCTTCTCATGTATTTTGTTCCAAATATTTTAATGAACCATTTAGACAAGGAAGCATTTAAACACGTGCTTAATGCTGGTCTCAGAAATGAAAAGCTTTCCTTGCTTGGGGCTCAAATGAATTGCATTCCCAAAGCTGGGAATGTGCTGAACACCCCTCGTTGGGGGTACAGGAAACCAGCTCCGAGCTGGAAAGCTCCCACTGCCTGTCCTCAGAGCACAGCCTGTTTGCCCAGGTCACTCACACAGAAGTGTGCAAACCCACTTATTTTTACAACATCCTTTCCAAATCAAAATGCAATCGCAGTACCTCAAAGAGATTTTAGATCTGTAAGAAAAGCAATGTCCAGGAAACAGAGCCCCCCAGCATGACCCTGAAAGCCAGGAGGAAACAGCCAGACTAGCAAGGCTCAGCTGGCTTCATTAATTTCAGAACACTGTGCAAAAGTGAAATTGAATTTCTGTGCAGAATTACATGAAATAAAACCCATTTGTGCTTGCAAACTCAGGGCCTGCATTCCTAGAGCAGTCTGCAGGAGTAACAACGGGGGGACCTGGAGAAGTAGAAATGCTGTAATTTCTGTTCTGCAGTAACACACACACTGTACACTGAAACTGTCACTTGAAAAATTAACTTCCAAAACTGCCACGAGCTAAATTAACTCCAACAACAACACCTAGAGGATAATGGCCCTGATGTTTAGGATTTCACTGCTATGACTGCCTGGTATTCAGGCAGCCCAGCCTTGTGCTGGCTTTTCCAAAGAAGCTGCAAGCCCCCAAGCCCTGAACGCTGAGAAAAAAAAAAAAAAAGTAACTTTATCAGGGACCCACCCCAATGGCAAGAAGCAGTTTAGAATTTATTATCTGCTGAACATCTACCCAGCATTGTTTTTCAAGGTGCTATCTTGCCAGAGGAACTGATTTCATATTAAAACATTGCAGTGATGTGGTTTTGGCTTTGTTAGAAGTGAAGCCCATCATTTAAATTGCACTTACTCCCAGAGTTACACAAAGATCAGATGTTTATTAACAAGCTTCACTACTATTTGCAGCTCAAATTTAGAACCTTGAAAACAAAACCAAGCCCTACATGCGACGTGGGAATTGAGGTTTTCCAAAGAAGGAAGAGAGGGAGCATTGTGATGGCAGCAGCCAATTGTATATAACTCAGTTTGAAGACATTAAAGCTTCCAGATCTATGTTTAATCCCCTGTGAGGCCAAGGTCCAGCCTGCTAATGTAATCTGAGAGCTGAAGTGTTTGAAAATGTCGTGTTCAACACCATGGCTGGACAAACTTGCTCTCCACCAGGAGCCCTCGCTGGTGTCCCTGGCCAGCAGCAGCTTTCCCTTTCTGTTTGTGTATCATCTGCATAGAAAGTGATGCCTGTGAGAGCCACAAATCCCACAGCACTTTCACACTATGTGAAAGGTTCCTTGATGACTGTGAATGGAGCACTGGGAGTACCTGAGCCAGGCAAACTGCTCTGCTCTGCTCTGGGTGAGCAAAATCCCAGCAAACAGCCCAGAGAGACACCCTGCACAATTCCCCACAGCAGGACCCTCCCAGGGACCACAAACGTCCCAGTCCTCCAAGCATCCTCCCATGGCATTTGAGAACACCCTGCTGAAAAACAACAGAAAACCAAGGCAGGTGAATAAACCTGAGCTGGAGGTGTAATTTGTGTTTGAATCTCACCTGTCCTTTGCCAGCTCTGCCCTCCAAAAGCAGCCCCCAGCAGCTCTGTGCAAGTGATGCAGTGGAGGATAAAAACCTCCCCAAGATGAACACATGATTAACACACCCCAAACATTACACCACATCCTAATACAGAAACTTACAACAGCATCACTCAGAACTGACCCTGTTCCTGTTGGTGAAGTGGCACAGGTGGATTTAAGCACGGTGACAGCTCCTGCTGGCACTCAGGGAGTGCTCAGGGACACATTCCACTCCACTTTTCCCCTGCTTTTCAGGCCAAAGGTTTGTTTCTCACCTTCCCATCAGCAGCAGCCCCTACATGCCCAGCCCAGAGTGGGAGCTGGGGCACGTCTGCAGCTGGAGCAGCTCCCTGAATCCCACAGGGACAGGGGAACAACAGGGTTGGGCAGGAGCCTGTTCCCCCTCCCACACCCACAGACAGCAGGAGCCCAGCCTCCACTGCCAGGGCTCATTTATCACCTGCCATGACAAAGCCATTCGTTCCTGCAGCTCTCCAGAACCATCAGCATTGCCATTTCAGAAGTCACATCACTTCCAGCCCCTTTCAATACATCCTCTCCCAATCAATGAATGTTCCCCTGCAAGCCAGTGCTGCTGTTCTGTGATTACCCAGCATTTCACAGAGGCAGCACATTACAAGATACTGTGGCTCAATGAGCATCCCTCTTTTGTTTCCCAGGAAATGTACAGAATTACACAGGCTGCTAAGTGGATTCAAAGACCTGCAATCCATATGCTGCTTCCCTGTTACTCAGCAAAGCTGCATTTATTATCTTAATCCCATCATTTCTCAAAAGGAAAATTGACAGAGATATTTCAGATAAGCAGATTCAATGGCTTAAATTCTAGTGCATTCTATCAGTCTGTCAGAGGTTATGATGCTTCTTTTCAAAGAGAGAAAACAACCTCTTTATCACTCCACATGCACAGTCAGTGTTTCAGTGATCCTACTCCTCCGCAGGCTCAAACCTACAGGCTGAAAGCAGGGCTGGATTTTTTTAAAAGCATCATTTCTCTCTGGAAGCAAAGGCTTACAAACCTAAGTTAAACAACAGGCAATTAATTAGCAAGCCAGCACAGAATCCAAACCCAAACCCAACTGGAGCTACATCAGCAGCTCTGTGGCCAAACAAAACGTGGGGTCAGTGCAGTGTGTGCTGGGAACTACAGAGCAGCTCCTCAGCTGAAAGGAAACAGGATTTTCCAGCTAAATGGCAGTTTACTTTTATCAATTTACAGTAATAATAATTTTCACTGCCCTGAATTCTGATACTAAAAGGAGCCAGTTGAAACCACATTAAAATGAGCACGAGATTCACACAATTCAAGAGCTCCCAAGCACTCCCCGTGCTCATCCTAAATTCCAGAATTTACAGTGGAACAGCTCAGGGTGCCTTTGCATCCATGACAACTGGTGCAGCTTCAGTGCAAACCCAGAAATCAGGATGTGCAGCCCCAGATGCATCCAAAGGTTCTGGCTGCCCTCTGGATGTGTTTGGAGGCCAACCACACCTGGAAAATGCTCTGTGTTTATACACACACACACAGAGTGCTGAAATTCTATGGAAAAGCCCTCAAAACACAAAGAACTTGGAAGGAAAATGTCAAAGCAAGCTTTAACTGAGTCTTCCCCATTCCTCAGTTTTACTCAGAGACCATTTGATCGTTTAACTTTTCCACCCCAGAGAACCAGATGGAAGAAACACCTGGCAGAAAGCTGCACATCTGCCTGGAGGAGGCACAACTTCAGCTTTAACCTCCACAGCCCCACATTTCCCACTTCAGCTTACAGACAAAGCATCTTACATGGACACTAACAAAAAACTGCCTCCCAAATGTTCCTGCCCCCAAGGTAACTGTGGGCTTTCTGCAGGGGGACTGAGAGCAGTGGCCAAGAAAGGTCCCTAAATGACACTTGAAAGCTGAGCTCAGCATTCATTTGGCCTCATCTGAAACAAAGTCACAGACTTCCTGCTGCTCCACTACACACCTGAACCTTTGCCTCCCCTCATGGCTCTTTGATCATCCTTCAGGCTTTGATGAAACACATCAAGTGAGTCGATAATGCCTATTTGTTGTTTGCAGCTTTACTGCTAAAAGCAGTGGCTCTTTCCTCACCTTAACCCTGGCTATTTCCTTCCCTCCAGGCACTGAAGCCCTTCAGGCAAAAGAAAGGGGGATAAAACACCCAGAGAATGGGGATAAAACACCCAGGGAATGGGGATAAACACCCAGAAAAGGGGGATAAATACCCAGGGAAGGGAGATCGATCCAAGGACAACTCTTGGCCACACCTCCCTTGGAATCCAGCATAAAATTAAACACAAAACTTTCAGTTTTGGACCTCTGGAGCCCCAAGCTCCCTCAAATCAAAAAGAACAATTTGAAAAGAATGACTCAATACTAAAGTCATAAAGAATGTCCTGGTGGTCTCCTGAAGAGCTCCAGGCATGTGGAGAGCACCTCAACCCTGGGCTGGATGCTGGAGGCACCTCCAGCACTCTGCGAAGCTGAGAGTGGTGGGCACATGTTGTGTTTTATCTTCTTTTTATCTTTGTTTATTGATAAACAAGAAATAAACACCTTCTCAGATGTTTATTTATTCTTATCTCTATCACAGTCTCACAAGGTATGAGTTCTACAGCACTTCAAGCTAACAAACTAAAAATGGAGCCCCATCTCTCTCTACAAGGCCTTTTAAGGATAAACTGTCCAATTAAGAAATAACACCTAAATTATTTTTACTTTTAACCCAATAACCAACCACCCGTGGCCACAATGTGGATTTTTCTATCTAATTACAAAATCCTGCCCAGACCCATGGAGAAGAAGGTGAAAAAGAAGTACTGGCCTCTGCCCTAAAACCTCCATCTTGCTTTATATATAGATTACTATATTCTAAACCCTTAAACTCTAAGTTTTGCACCCTGTGCTATCACACACTTGCATTCAAACTCCACACCCACAATCCCAGTGCTGTCACTCAATTTTGGAAGCCTTTTCCACGGCCTCAGGTGAAATGCAGTGTTTGCTTGGGAGTCAGTGCCTGTCAGCACGGAAAGCCTGAAATTCTCAGTGCCCAGGGTTCCAACAGGCACAGCTGAGAGTCACCCTAACAAAGATTTGGTTTTAATCAGACCACCATGACCCCAGCAAACAAAAACAAACAAAACCAAAAGCAAACTGGTTTGTCAGGGCCATCTGCCATGGCCAGGGCTGGCAGAGACAGCTCCTGATTAATCACAGCCCTCCTTGGGTGACAGAGGAAAATGATTTGAGTAACATTCCCTGATCGAGATTAATTATCTCCCCACCCCAGCCCCTGGCAAAAGCATGTTGTAAAGCAGCAATTACAACTAATTGAATCCTCCGTAAAAATGGATTTAATTGAAGGGAGCAAGATGGATTTCAACGCTATCTCATTTTCAGGTGTGCAATGCTCCAGTGACTGGCTTGGGAAAAAAAAAATTCAGAGGTGAACGAGATGTGACACACTTCCTTTAGGATAAAATGCTTACATTAACGGGTCATAAATTGGGTTGATTTTATGCATTTGTTCTAGGAATGCAGCTGCCAAAGATCATTAAAGGCCCAAAGAGCACACAAATAACATAAAAAAAAAAAGCTAAATACTTGAATGGGTAAGGAACAGGAAGGACTTGCTTGAAGCATTAGAAATTAGAAAGGGACATATTTTCATTATATTGTTTTGCACATTTTCACTTGAATAAGGGAAGTAAACATCAATCAAAGAAACAGCTTTTGGTTATTTGAAATTCCAGCTTCCCAGCTTGTTTAGCTAATCAAGACAATTATTTTCAAATCTTCTCAAATCTCAGGTCTGAAGGGAAAACAGCAACACCTGCTTTTTACAGGAATGAGCTGAAACACTAATGGCACATAAAGGTGTTGAAGGGGGTGTGGAAGCCTCCCATATCAGCACCTTTATTGCATAGAAAACACCAATGTTTGCTCTGCACTTGCTATGGAACCAGAACGTGCTGGGTGTCCCTGCCCATGGCAGAGGATGATTTTTAGGGTCCCTTCCAGCCCAACCCATGCTGTGATTCTGTTCCATTCCACATCAGCAGCACAGCTGCTCCCTCCTTCTGACCCTGTGGTGTTCTGCTGCTAAAACCAAAGCTGAGGTGCTCTGAGGAGTCCCTCCCATCCCCAAGAAGGTCCCCAAGGTCCCTCTGGAGGGTCAGTGCCTGGACATCTCCAGGCCACAGGGAGGGAGCGCACGGCCACGGGGGTGAGGCACAAAGGGTCAGCTCCAGACACGGCCAGAAAACCCCTCCCTGAACTCATTAATGGCATTTCTCCTCATGGATGGACTCGGTGCAGCTCTGCCTCTCCTCATCCATCCATGTGGCAGCTCAGCATGAGGAGTGATCCCTGATTCCAGTGAGGAACTGGGCTCTGGAGCTCCCTGCCCTGACCCTGGGCTCATCCTGAACCCCAACGCCCCTTCCCTGTGCCAGAGAGGTGAGCAAGGGGAGGGAGAGGATAAACACCCAGGGATTGGGTTAAAACACTCAGGGAATGGGATAAAACATCAAGGAAAGGGGGATAAACAACCAGGGATTGGGTTAAAACACTCAGGGAATGGGATAAAACATCCAGGAAAGGGGGATAAACAACCAGGGATTGGGTTAAAACTCTCAGGGAATGGGGTAAAACACCCAGGGAATGGGATAAAACACTCAGGGAATGGGATAAAACACCCAGGAAAGGGGGATAAACACCCAGTGCTGTTCAGCCCAGCCCCTCCAAGACAGGGCCCTGCTGCTGCAATTTGGAGAGTTAAAAGAAAATGGGAAACCCACATGAGCCACAGAATCACTGAGGTTGGAGAAGACCTCTTAAGATTCTAAGTTTAACTTTCAGCTGAACACCCCCATGCCACTAACCCATGTCATAAAAAGTGAGAGGGAAGGTTCAGAATGCCAAACACCTTGTAAATACAGGTGTGATACCATTAACTATGATCAATTTCTTCAGCAGATGCAGAATAATAAACCTGGATTTTCTGCTGATTTATCAGCAGATATGTTTATCTAGCAGTAATAAAATTTATAGAATCATGTTGCTTCATACCTTTTAATTACCAATTTCTTTATTTGAAAACCTACTAGCTGAGGGGAGGTATTGCTGTGTGTCTGTCTGGTTCTCACACCCATTCCTAGACAACCACCAGTGCCAGTGGGATGTGAAACAGCCCCTGTGGCTTTTCCTGTGCTGTTAAACACACTGTGTTTATTACACTGTGTTTGAACACTGTTCCCTGGAACATATCCTGCATTACACTCCTGAAAGGTGGAGGCACAAACAAACAGCATATGCAGGGTAATAATTACAGAATTTATAGACAACATTTATAATAATAGTTATAAAACATATAAACGACATTGACTGTAGGGCATCCCGGCATATATATCCATATATATCCATATAAAAATCCATATATATATGCATATATATGCATATATATTCATATATATGCACATATATCCATCTATATCCCGTGTGCAGTGTTCACAGGGTGCAGAAGTACATCGAGCTGCCTTGCTGCCTCCTTTGCAGCTCCATGGACTGAGGCAGGCAGGAGTGATTTACCGGGAAAGCTTTGGGAAGGCTGCATTGGAGCTCCCTCTAGCCCCCACACCAGGAAATAGTCAATTATTGCAAAAAATTCCGCCTCAAAAAAAATTCTACCAGGCCCCGCACGGCACAAAGACAGAGAGCACTCCCACAGATGTTCGGATGTGAATTTTTGGGGGTGGGTTTTCTGAGAACTCCCCGCTCCATTTCAGTGTTCCAGGTGAAAAAGGAATTAGTGCTGCACGTCAAAAAAGGTCCCTTTGGCAAATAAATATCCCAGAATACAAATGTCCCCCTTGCACAACCGTGGCAAGGGAGGTTCCAGAGGGGGCTCAGCTTTTCCAAACTGGGGATTCCAAGCAGCCAAGTCCCCACCTCTTGCCAGGGACTGTCCCAGAGCTGCTCCACTCCGGTGGCATTGCCATCCCTGGGCACCTGCTCGAGGAAGGAGCTGCCTTGGCCAGAAACTCCTTTATAATTCCAACTCCTCCCGAATCCTGAGCTGCCTGGAATGGTGGCAATCTCTATTCCATGACATAGCTGCTGCCTTGGCTAAGGGAGCATCTTAAAACCATCTTAAAACCTTTAAAACCTCGATTGCAGCCGTGTTGAGATCTACACCCTGCTGCATTTTTGAGGGGATTATTTCTTCTCCTACATTACACAGTATTTTCCTTCAGCTAGTTAAAAATCTACTTGGGGAGATGAATATCTTAATGTTATTTCAGTTGAACTGGTTTGATATTGAGTTTTTTTTAAAATTTTTTTTTGCTCCATCTAGTGGTGCACAAAAATCCATCCTGTTCCAGCCCAGAGTGTCCACACACTGCTCTGAGCTCTTTTAGTGATTTCCCACGGCTGTTAATGGAGAGAAGATAATGCAAGTGCAGGAAATAACAGCAAGGCAGTGGTCACTCTGCAAAGCTGGGGTCTCACCCACTTATTTCAGGCAGAACCACCCAAGAGCTGAATATGTTTGCAAAGGAGAACTCCAGACTGCAAAGATAACCAAACCAGCCTGATCCTGAATGGTACAAGTGTCTAAAGGAGCCCAAGGAGAAATTCCCCATCTGAAGTGCCCCAAAGCCGCAGCTTTTTTTTCAGCCCTCTGAGTTCATGGAAGGAGAAAATAAGAAAAAAAATAATAAGAAA
Source organism: Trochalopteron elliotii (assembly GCA_024734555.1). NCBI lineage: Eukaryota > Metazoa > Chordata > Aves > Passeriformes > Leiothrichidae > Trochalopteron > Trochalopteron elliotii. The sequence continues at coordinate 267,004 of JANPWX010000123.1, read as the reverse complement.
AAAGGCATTTCTACTTTGCCTTCCATCCCAAAATGCACAATAAGACAGTCTTCACTCTTTATAAAAACAGTACAAATTCACCCAGGAATGGGAATTTTTTTGCTGGCACCTTTCTCTGTTTTATAATAACACAGCATTTTAGGTCATCTACTCCTAGCTCTGGTTAACCAAGAGAGCCCCTGCCAGCCTCTGTTGCTAAACCCAGGGATGCACAGCATGTTTTATTCAGCCAGCCATGATTTATTCAGAGAGGGAAAATGTTTACTCCTGCATTTCTGCCTTCCACTGCACCAGGGAAGGTCAGCTCAGAGAAAATGCCACAATTCAGGGACACCACAGCTACAAACTCAAACTGTTCCCAATCTCAGCAACCCCTAATGATCCTATTTCCCCTTCACTGGAAAATTACTGGATAGAAACACCCCATGCCAGTGTCCTGGGACAGCCAAGAATGCTGGTCAGGCTTTGTCTTCCTTTTCTCCTGAGACTCATCATTAACTGCAGCTACTTCCAGGATAATCAATCACCTGCTGGGTCTCCAGGTTGGGGGGTTTAATTTGCAGGGTTAATTCACTCTTGCTGCTTTGTTTTCCTTTGCACAAATAGATAAAAGGTACTCACTGAAAGACTGGACAAACCTTCCCCTCTGCAAGGGAATAATTACAGTGCTCCAGAGTTCAGCTCACTGAGGAGAGAGTGGTAATCACTGTTTATGTCTGGGAGGGAGATAAGCAAGTCAAAATAACAGAAAATCCTATTGTTTCTATCTTTGGGAAGCAATTCTGAGAAACTCTTAATTATAGAGTAGAAGACCCAAATGGTGAGCAGTGTACAAACATTTCAGTGTTTTGCCCTGCCCAGTAAACATCAGAGCAATTCCAGGGATATAATAAACTGCAGTCATCCACTACACTATTTTTTGCATACATTATTTTGAAGTTTTACAGAGGGAACGAGTGTTTTTTCTCTATATTGTAATGAGAAGTGATTAAGAAACGTGTGAAACTGAGAACATTCAATACTAAAGAGCAGCAGCAGCCACAGAGTGTGAGCAGTGAGCAGAAACGATGCAGAAAAACTTGCAGAATCATGAAGGCAGATTATTCTTGTGCCAGCAAATCCCTCCCCAGGCCTGGGACACTGCAGAGTCACAGCCAAGGCAAGCACAAGGAAACATTTCCCAGCAAGGATAGAGACAGTGGATCAAACCTCACAGAAAAGCAAATAACCTGTATTCTGGTTTTACAGAGACTCCTTTGGGGGAAAAAAAGCACATTGAAAAGATGAGAGAGAGCCTCAAGCTGCCTTCACAGTTCTTCCCTCCTTGATCCTGGTGATTCTCCTGTTATCCCATCCTCAAAGCCACCCACAAGTACAAACAAATACCTGCTTTTCACCCTACATCAAGCCACCTCTGCCTTTACTCGAGCCCCAGACAGTGAGGAGTGATATTTTATCTCATGATAGCAACTACAGATCTAAGAATTTTTCCCCCCTCTCCAGTCCTTCTTTCCAACTATTTTCAGGGCAGTAAATGCCACTGGAGAGAAATTCTGTTCCCTGGTCTATCTGCTTGCACTGCTTAAGTTTGGAAGACCCAAGCAGAAGAACTTCTCTGGTTATTTTTATTTTAGAGCCACGGGATGTGTCTGGAAAGGTGCAACCAACTAAAAGCCTTGTGGGCAGTGGGAACTTGGACACCCATGGGCACAACCTCATTTATCCAGCTGCAGTTATGGGGCTGTTCAGCTGCAGGTTCATTCCTTCAGGGACAGCCTGGTGCACAGCTTTGAGAGAAGTATTTTCACTGATGAGACAACAGAAGCACATGAGCAATGATCTCTGGTCCTGTGGTCAGTCCAGGAGGCCAAGGAAAGGAGAAGACAGAGCTCAAAGCAGTTTGGGCTGGAAGCAGACGTGGAGAGAGGCTCCGCTGCCACAAGAGAGATGTGCTGGCTCCTCAGAACCGGCACCAAGGAAAGGAAGGAGGGGTCATCTCTGTGCAGGAACATCCACAAAACACCACGTGTTGGTGTTTGCCCAACCTTGAAACAAACCTAAAACAGCCTTACAGAGACTCTTACAACAGCTGCCATCCCACCCCACAGCTGGGAGAGAAAAAATCCCCTCAGGCCGTGCCCTCCACACCACACACACAGCAACAAAACTCACACTACACCTCAGGACTTATGGTACCGTTTATTTTAGTTCAAAATAAACTGTGCACTTGAGGAATCTGGGTTGTTTTTTTTTTTTTTTTACAGCTGGCGTGTGTTGTCAGCACTGGGCAGGAGGAGAGAGCTGTGGGGAGGCCTGGAGAGGAGGCACTGCCCAGACTGGCAGCACGGGGGTCCCACGGCAGCCGTGCAGTGCCAGGCCTTGCACACCAGAAAGGGAGGAGAGGAGAGGTGGGCTGGGCAGGTGGTGGAGCTCTGACTGCCCCCAGCGACCCCCAGCTTCGCTGTCATCTCGAGGATGGGCTGCTCGACCCCGAGGGCGGGCAGCAGAACTGGTGCAGGACATTATCTTCCCTGCCGAGGAAGGGGAGGGGGGGCAAGAAAGAAAAGAGACAGAGGAAGAGAATCACAGGGAACAGCATTAGGAAAATTCAGCTTGAAATCTGCTTTTGTTTTCAAATCCACAAATGCTGTGTGTTGTTTGTGAGCACCACCCAGTTTAACCCATTTCCACCTCAGAGACAGGACTCTGCACAAAGGGAAGAACAGCTCAACGCTGATTACTTGAACTCTGAGAAAAACACTGCTTTGAAAGGGCCACTTCTGGTTTTCCCATTAGAAAAATTACATTAGGTAGTCAAATACATACCCAGCCTAATGTGGCCACGGCCCCTTTCATTTTCAACACGCTTAGAACTCCCCACAGGGATTTTCAGTGCCCACATTCTGCTGGAAATGCAGGACAGCTGCATCCCCCTTCTGAGGGTGGCTCGCACAGAAATCCTGGTGATGACCAGGTCTGCTCTCCACTCCCCCACCCTCCCAAGGTGCAAGAAGAGCTCTGTCTCCAGGAGGAGTTGCCAGCATCATGAATGGTGCCACGAGGCAGGAGCAGTTTGGAATACCCACATCTGTAATGCTAAAAAGTGCTTTATGGCAGGGAAGGAGATGCTGGCTCCAGCCACTCCTGAACCAGTGACACAACCATGAGGGGCCACTTCCTTCAAAGGAAAGAACAGGCTAAAGGAGGAGGATGGAAAGGAACACAATGAAGGAAGAAAAACAAGAAAATCCCAAACCAAATTTCAGGCTATTCTGCCAGCTCTCCTGACTGTGCTCAGGAGCACAATCCACCATTTGCACTCCCTGCATCACGTAGGCATCAAGTGGAAAATTACAAGTATTACTCCAATTATGCCAACTTTCCTTTGCCATAGGGTGTGAGCACAGATGCCTTATGTAATCAGCTGAACCTCACACTGACTTAGGGCAGGATTTGGTCACAGTTTGGATCTGGTTTGCTTTGTCCATCTGCATCCTGCCTCACTGGGCAACGTGCTGCTGGTCTGGGCCATGCTGCTCTCACTCCTTTGCTTAGTCTGAAAATAAAAATACCATCAAGCTTTTATATCTCTGCACATTCTAGAGAGTGCTTAAACATGCTGAGGTATACAGCTAGGCAACTGCAGTTAAAAATTAGATCCCTATTCAACATTTCTTGGGTAGAAAATGTCAGTGAATAGTCATATCAGTGCTAAAATGAATTCTGAAGTGCAGCTCCTTTAGATATGTCTTCACCTGGGACTGAGCACTGACTGGAAGCTACCAGGGATTCTGCTGCATGGTGGGGGATGTCTCTGTAGGGAGGACACAAGAAGTATTTGCTTTGTGTCTCAGGGAAGAGTACAGTGCACAGCAGTGGAAAAAAAACAAACCTGAGAGTTGCAAAGTTCATTTATCTATAAAGAGATATTTTTCATTTTAGGGGTGTAAGCTATTACCCAGTTTTCCCTGGCTGTACTGGTGTGCAAGAATTCCCACTGTGCTCTTGGGAAGAGTTCAGGAAAACCAAACCACTCTAATACATGATAGAAGCATCTGAAAGCTCAGCATTGTTGCAGGGGGAGCCTCTGCATTAACCAGTTATGGTGGCAAAACAGCTCCAAAGCCTCCCAGGGGCTCAGACAGAAAGAAATAAGCACAATCAGTCCTTCTATCATTGTCCACACAGTGGTTTGTTGCATGTAAGCCAACATTACCTGGTGAAACAAAGATTCCACATTAAAATTTCACACAAGCACAGTATTTTCAGAATGATGGTTTTACCTCCCAGAGGTGCTGATTAAACATTAAGCAGGCAGAGACTGCAAGAAAATGATGGGATTTCTTTGGTACTATAACATCCTTTGCATTATCATTTTGTTTTCACAGGTCTCACTGGGGAAAAAAAAAAGAAAAGAAAAATCTCTAGCTTCACGATTTAAAAAATGGTCTTTGGGCATGATAAGGGCATCTAATTTGAGATTAGAGGGATGGAAGGTAGAGTGGATGGAGACAGGAATGAGTGACAGCCAACATTTCATGCAAGTCAGAAGGAGGAAATCACAGTTATGAATAAACACGTCAGATGGAAAGATGCTCAGACATTAGTGGCAAGCAAATCTGTCCACAGTTGCAGTTTGCATACATCAGCCTGTTCCAAACCCACACACGGAATGCAGAGAGGGACAGGGCTGGACAGCCCCAGCATGGGCCCTTTTGGACATGGAATTTTGCTCTGTGTGAGGTATGGGCTGAAAGTCTGACTGAAGTTGCCCTAAAGATGTGTCGCAGACTGCTTAGGGTTGGAAGAGGCCTCAAAGCCCATCCAGTGCCATCCTTGCCATGGCAGGGACACCTCCCACTGTCCCAGGCTGCTCCAAACCCAGTGTCCAACCTGGCCTGAGACACTGTCTGGGATCCAGGGGCAGCCACAGCTTCTCTGGGCACCCTGTGCCAGGGCCTGCCCACCCTCACAGGGAGGAATTTCTCACCCATATCTATTCTAAACCTACTCTCTGTCAGTTTAGAGCCATAGAAAGTGTGTTTAGAAAATGCTGGGAACAAACTTCCTCAGACAAGACACGGAGTGACTAAATTCCCTTTGTCCGGATGCCGATTTATCCCTGGGCTTTGCTCAGCTCAGATTCCAGCTGTAAGGCCTCTGAGGTGGTGATGCAGCTGGACCAAGCCAGAGGCTCAGCAGCTGAACTACAGGACCACCTGGATTTCTACTTCTCCAGGGTGTCCCACGTTTACTTTGCCCCAGATATAAAATCTTCACTCCAGTGATCTCTAACAAATCCAGAGCAGCTCCTGGAACCTGCAGCTTCCATTGTTTTCCAGGCTCTGCTGGGGAGGCAGGAAGGGGAAGGGAGTCAGAGAAGCCAAGCTACAGATATTGCTGGTCTATTTTTTAATTCCCAAACAGAAATAACCCAAAAAGAGCAAGCAAAGGAGGCATATGGGCTAACTGGAACCCAGACAAGTATCTAGCTGGAAGGACACGACAGGCTCAGGCTTCCCAAGACTTCCCTTGTAATAGGGAAGTGCAAGATAACTTGTATTATTTCTGTCCATTTTAAGCATTGTAAAGTGAGTGAGGGATTACTGCAATAGCCACAGTTATTAAAAATGCATTATTTCCCTATTAACAATTCAAAACAGATGCCAAAAATCGTCTCGACTAGAAATAAAACTGCTGGAGTGAATAAAACATCCAGCAATTAGCTACCAGCAAATCAGAGATGTTCCAGATTTCACTGTAGTGCATTCATTAATTGCTTCTTTCAGAGCAAATTGAATTTTTAATTCTGGGCTACAAAATTAATCCCTCTGTGTATTTTCTAAATAAAGCCTCAAAACTGAAGCCAGACCAAAGCATCCACGTCTGTTAGTTTTGTTTCTAATGATTTCTATTTATAAATTGATAAATGGGAAGACTAAAAGCTAAATTTAATACCATTAAGTGTATGTAGAAATAAATGGAAAACCCAATCCTGTTAGAGCTCTGGTAACTCATTTTCATTCACAGCCAGGGGATCTCCATGTGCAGGTCCTGTACAAAAACAGGTGCATCATTTGCACTTGACTCAGAGATTACAGTTGTGGGGACGGCAGTTTGGATAAAACAACTTCAGAAATTGAAATTATGGGTAAGCCAAACCAATTCCTGCCATAAGCATGACTGTACTAGCCTGGCTCCAGCACAGCAGCACACCCATAGCAGGGACAGCTTTAACAACGCTGTGTAATCTGAAATTAAATTCTAGAGAATAAAATTCCCCATTTTGCAGCTCTTTTTGTTCTTCCCAAGAACAGACAGCTGTGGGATGAAGGATGATTTGTGTCAGAAGGGGCTTGTGGAGGTGTGGACAGTGCAGCCCTTGCTCAGAGCAGGGTACAGCCAGTGGTGCCCACTGAGCAGAGCATGGCTGAAGACAGAGCCCTCAGTGCCTCTGCTAGCCTCTGGTCCAATGTCTGACCAAGCTCATGCTGAAATTCCCTTCCTCCCTACCTTGTATCTAATTGGAATTTTCCTTACTGCAGTTTGTTTCATTTTTGAATCAGCTTTTCCATATTCTCCTAAGCACAGAACCCCAGACCAGACTGGAAGGACCTTAAAGCCATGGGCAGGGACACCTTCCACTGTCCCTCCAAGCCCTGTCCAACCTGGCTTGCGACATTTCCAGGGATCCAGGGGCAGCCACAGCTTCTCTGTTCCCCCTGTGCCAGGGTTTGACAACTCTTTGGGTGAAGAATTTTTCCCTGATGTCCAACCTGAGCCTGCCTTGGCCCAGCCTGAGGCTTTTCCCTCTGCCCCTGTCCCTGTTCCCTGGGAGCAGAGCCCCCTTTCCCCTGGATGTCAGGGAGTTGTGCAGAGCCAGAAGAACAATAATAACAATATTTAAACAATACTCCCTCTGAGCCTAAAGTCCCCTGAGAGGAAACAAGGCCAGGGACGAGCTCCTTCCCCCCTTCCAGTCCTGAACCATCAGCTGAAGGTCCCACAGCACAGGCTTGGGCACTCTGAAAACTGCACAGCCTTTACACACCCAGAGCAGGGAATTCCTGTCTGCACTGCACAAAAAAAGCTGGAGAAGTTCAGGATTTTTCATGCACAAAGTTGTGCTGCTCTAAGCTTTAATTCCAGAAGAAATATTAGTGATTAAAAATAACACCCTACGTGGAGCAAGACGCTGAGACATTTGAGGAACAGCTGGTTTTCCCATCAACATCCCTACAGGAAGATCCTTAAAATTAAAGCACTGTCAGCTAAGGACAGAGGAAAACTAAAAGCCTCACTGAAAAGCAAGCAGGGAATCTGAATTTTCAAGCCCTGCTCCTCACCAAAGGAATATTGAGCTGTCTTACAACTCAACTATGGACTCACTACCACCAAATAAATGAAGGGCTCTGATGGGAGAAAAAAAACCAAACACACAAACAGATGCTGCAACATAAACCAACAGGGTGAATCCAAGCATGCATGGTTCAAGGTAACTACGGGATGAAATATTCAAACCAGAAATATGTTTATGCATTTACAGATTTAGGATTCATTGTTTGCTTTTGTCTTTCCTCATCACCCGTGCAAAGTGATTTTGATTTGTCAGCACCAGGCTTCCAATGTTTTTGATATTAATATTATTCATGAGCTGGCAATTATCACTAAGTTGATCGCTAATAGCAGAAGTAAAAATTCAAGACAGTATTTTCCATGGCATGCACAGTTTTTTGAACAGTTTTCACATTTCCAGTGACTTCCATTAGCTGCCCTTTGATGCTTCTCTAAGATGTTACAATAAACACTGGCACTGACACTGAGTTGTACTATGGGACGTAATTGCTGCTCTCCACACTGGATCAAAGAGAACACATAGATAAAGGATCTATGTTAGAAGAAGCATTAGGAGCTGGAAAACATGTATTTTTGATGTATTCAGGGCAGACTCTGCTTGGCATCGAGGGCCTGGTTGTGTTTAAAACCCCCTTATTTCATTCAAATCCAAGGCAGTGCTGAGCCCTGGGCAGGTCCATGCCTTTAACCCTCAGGGGGTTAAACACATGGATGAATTGAATTCCTCAGCTACTGGCATGGAATAGGCAGGGGTGAAAAAAATAAAGGTGTTGCTCAGAACAACATCAATATCCTCCATAAATTATATAAATATTTCAGCATATTTGTCATGTGAGAGCTAAGCCTGCACCTCCCTTCTCCCTACCTTTGCAAACCCAGGGGGAAGTGCCTCTTAAAGCACATGGCACTCATTTTACTGAGAAATTCCAGAGTGCCTGAGAGAAGGACTCACCACAGGGATGGTTCTGCTCACAGCTACCCTACAAGACGTCAAAAATTTTTGGATATTTATTCCAATATTCTTTTTTTTTTTCTTTTAAAACTTATGCAACTTTTGCTTTGTCTGGTGTCAACTGGCAACATCAGAGCTCTCTCCAAAAGGCAGCAGTGGGTGGAGCATGTCTACTCTTACCTGTACTCTGAGTGTGTGGCAGGGACAGCTAGCTGGGAATGGTACAATGGAGCTGGACAGCAAAACTGGTGCAGAGTATTTAAAGACCTACGACACAAGGAAAAACACAGAGTCAAACCACCAGGTGCTGAGAAAGGGGCTTTGGAGGGGAAAGGCAGGTGCTGACAGGAATATTGGAAACTCACGAGAACGGTGACTGAAATTTGAGGCACAGCTGTCAATTCTGGATCCCGGGGGACAGAGGGGGACAGTCCCAGGTTTTAAATGCACACATCAAAATGACGGTGAGGAGCTGTTGCAATGGAGAATCAATCAAAGGTTTGCTGCAGGATTAAGATCAAATGCCAGTTTAAGGCTTGGGGCTTGCCTTGCCACGCGGGAGGAAGGCAAAAGCTGAAACACTGAGGGTTAAAATCCCCATGGAAATGAAGCTTTAGGCTTGCATCTTACTCTGCACCAGTCAGGCTGTTCTCTCTTCATGGAATTAAAGCACAGGGCTCTGAATGAGGAGGGAGAATGCAATGGACATGGATACAAAGTGCTCTTCAAGCCCAGCAATTACAAACATATTGCAAAAGAAACCATTTGAAAACGTGAAAGAACCCAAGTTTCACCTGTGTTTTAAGCAATATTCAGAACTGTGCAGTTTAATCACTGTCATTTGTTCAAAGCATAGAAAGAAAACAAAAAGAACCTTTACAGCACGAAGATATTCTGCTCCCCAGGTCTTTAGATTGGTATTGTTTCACTAAAACAAAGAGGAGTCACATAACCAGACAAGGGGCCACATCTGAAGGAAAGATTGGAGAATCTTTAAGCAGCACACAGCACACGTCCCTGTGTCCCTGTTTGTGCCAGGAAACATTAAACAAGGCTCAGCACAGCAAGTCCTCCGTGATAAATCCACCTAATCAAATTTCTCAGGACACAGCATTCTTCTAGGAAATCATAAAAAAAAAAAAAATCAATATCTCCTAGATCTTTGAGTGGGCACCTGTGGAAGAGGGAGCCATTAAACAGAAAATCCTCATTTAACTTGGGAGCATCCCACCTGACAATTAACAGAGGGTGCATGTGTGTGTTTGTGTAAAGAAATGTTTTAACCCTCCATCTTTCTCTTGGTGCTTTGACAGAAGTCTCAGAAGAATGATTTTGACTCTGCTGCACCCCTGAGGCTTAAAGTGAATCCTGTGAGGTCACTTTCTCCCAAGATCAAACAGAGTGGTTAAGCAAAAAGAAGTCAGACTCTGTTCAGGAAGGAGTAAGTTACTAATCCTTTGGAAAAAAGGAAAAAAAGACAAGGTCAGTCTGTTCTGATCCCTGCTGCCAACACTGTGTCAGCAACTGCACGGCCAGGATCAGCTGGATTTTCTGTTCAGAGGTGGTAACTCCTGTAGAGCACTCAAGCTTTTGGGAATACAGCACAATCCAGACACAAGGCACCTCCCCAGCATGGGATGTACCCTGCTAACACCTCACAGGGCACAGGTACTCCAAACCCCTTGGAAAACATGAAAAATTCAAAAGGCAGATGGAGAACAGCACTGAGAGCATTGATGGGCCATATTAAAGCAGCCAGGACATGCTGAAGTTGGGGTTTCTGACAGGGAAAACACAGTGGCCACACAAATTGCTCCACTGGGTGATGGGGCAGCAGGTGATGAGTGCAGGGCACGAGTCCCACACTGGGCAGGGGAAGTGCTGCCTCCTGCCTTGAGATACCTGGGTTTTTCCAGCAGAAGCAAAAGGAGGAAATGGAGGAATTCATTAGGAGAGTGTTCCAGATTCCATTCGTAGCACTGGTTTTTTTTCACACAGATCTCTCTTTCTTCAGAGAATTAACCAGTGAAATATGAAAGGATAGGAAAGAATCTCTCTGGATTCAGCTCTGCTCTACAAAGCCTTTTGAACTGAGCTTGCTCCTGGCTCTTCCAAAACAATTCTGCCCACAAGGCTCTGTGAATCTGTCCTACTCTGTCCTTCCCAGCTTCCAAAAGAGACTGCACAGGAAAGAAGGAAGCTCTCCCAGTGCTCCTGTCAGAGTCTGTCCTCACCTGTGGCACAGGGCTGGGGTCAGGAGCTCACCTGCCCCGCGTTCCTGCTCCAAGGTGCAGCAGAAACACAACAGAGGGTGGGAAGGGTTTGGAGGAGGTCCCCACACTGTCACAGGGGTGCACGAGGTGACACAAGTGACAAGGTTCAGCTGCAGGTTGGGACTGAGGTGCCACCAGGTCACTGCTGTCCAGCACACCAGGGTAGACCCAGATGGGTCTTTGTCCCACCACAGACAGAGCAAACACAAGGTCTGGGCTCTGCTCTGAATTTTAAAATTCATGAATAGCTTAACTCTGTTTGGGTTCCTCCAGATCTCACTGAGTAATGCTGACCATGCTGAGGCTCAGGCTTTACAGCCCCTAACACCAATTCTACCCAAACCAATGGGGTAAATCTGCTGATGCAATTTAAGATTCAGATGTGGCATTTTGTGCCTTCAATCACCTGCTAAAACAGCACTTGTAGTAATTTACTCCTGTGCAATATACCAGAGAATGTTTAAGCTTCCAATCATTTTTTTTTGTTTGTTTGGTCTGGTTGGAGTTTTAATTATTTTTTAAACTTCATAGCTATATGTTGCAATCAGCCTTCAACACAAGTTTGCATTCAAGCTAGAATTCATTTACTAACTCTTAACACTTAAAGACATCAGAAGAAATCCATTTCAATCATCTGGAGGAGAATTAATCACTTCTCCTGTTCACAGTCTCACAGATACTCAGCCCTGTGAAGATTACTTTCCACATCTGTAGCTCATGTTCTTCAAAGGATGATTTAGGATTATAAAGAGAGCACAGGTAGTTCAGCACAAGACAAACGACTGAAGTGACAAATGCTGCCTCTGGTAATTTCAGTTTCTGGCCCATTGCTGCAACACCCCAGTGCAGATGGAAGTTTGGCCATTTCCCACTTCCAGCTCTCCCCTTGTGAATCCCTACACGAGGTTCTTGTGAGAGCAGATGAGTCCACCAGTAAAACCAGAGCCAAACCCTTGACATCTCATTCCCCAAGAGAACAGGAGAAACCCAGCTCCCAATGGAGCACACAGACCCCAGGCAGGTGTGGCTGTGCCTCTCACTCCTGTGGGAATCCCACTGTGTTTGCCATTAAGAGTCCACTCATTTTAGCAGCACTTTCCTGTCCATCAGCAAACAGAAATTTTTTTTAATCTTTCGGTTTTAGAGCTCAGACGTACAAATAAAAAGAAATCGATTACTGGTCATTACAGAAAGCCACAACTATTTTTATTTTTTTCTTTCATTTTCTCTTGCAATCCCCAACATGCCTCCCAAACTCAGCAGAGAATTTCCTCAATATTGGTTTTTAAACAGCCTGGGGAGAACAGAACACGAGGCCATGAACCTGGAATTGCTTTTGCTCTCACAGGTTATCCTGTGCTTCCCCAATGTGCTCGGAGCCAGCAGATGCTTCTGGCAGGATTGGGAGCCTGTGGGCAGCTTGTCCCCTCTCCCTGCACAGGGCACCGTGGGGAGCACAGGACATCCACCCACCCATGCTCATTCTGCTGCTGTTGGATTTTCAGCAGGTGCAAACCTGTGAGCAGGTGAGAATTATGAAACTGTCACTGTCTGAGAGCTTCTTCCTACAAGAACTTCCAAAGAGAAACCCTGAGACTGAGGGAAACTGGAGCAGGGGCACAGCTGGAAGGAGCCCTTCTGGAGCTCATGATGTGGCTGATCAGAGGAGCTGCTCAGCACCTTCACTGCCCTTTGCTACTGCCCTCTCCCAGAGCCACGACTTCATCCACCATTGCTCCTCTGGTCTGAGACAACAATCTGCTCCCCTCCATCTGCCAGGGTTCATCCCTTTCTCCTGGCACATTTTTTTCCATAAAGTGCATGTTGCAATGAGTATGTGGAAAGAATAATCCCAGCACAGGCTGCTGTCCTGTGTGTGCACCCATCCTTCTAAAATCCTTCTGAAACCCAGGAGGAGGGGCAGACGAATTCATCCCCTATTTCAGCCCATTCACTCCATGGCAGCTGAGGTAGCCAAGAATGGTTGGTTTGATTGGAACTATTAAAAGGAATATTTGCATTTCCCAGTGGTTTATTCTATTGAGGAGTAATGTTGTTTTACAAGATGAAATTCTCTTTCTCATGTCGATCCAGAGTTATGGCAACAGCTGAGATTAGAAAAGACTGTAGTTAAAAACTAATAAAGTCTATCCTGTACTTGTTTAATAAATCCAACCATTACTTTCATGAGGAACAGCATTTGAAATACAATCAAAAGGATACCCAAAGAGGCAATGAACAGTAAAAGCCATAATAATACGGACTCATGTCAACTCCAGCTAAATGCTTGCTAATTAACAAGTTTATTAACCTGCTAGAAAGGCTTCCAGAGTGAAAACTCTGACCCAGGCCCTGTTTTTGGAAAGCAGAGAAAGCAGCAGGAAGCTTTTCATGGCAGGTCCCACTGTCCCAGGCCAGGTGTGAGTGCAGCTGTCTGTGGCTGTGGCCACTTCAAGGTGATGAAGCACATGACACATTCCCATTTCCAAGGACAAATTCCTACTATTCTTTACCCAAAATCCACAGGGCAGTGTGATTTTGGCTTTTGAAGCAGCACTGAAAAACCTTTTCTTTTCTCCTATTCATTTCACCCCACTGTATGTTCAGCACTCTGCAGCCTCAAGGAGAGGCTGTGATGGCACACAGAAAATGTTTTTTCAGTGTTGTTATTATTAATTAATTTCCTGGCACACACTGTTTTGGATGGCAACCCCCCAACACTAAATGCTGCTATTGCTTTTATGGTTGCATACATAAAAACCTTAGAAACCATAAAATCTGGAGGTCCTAGCAGAGATCACCACACACTGCAGGAGAACCACAACTCCTCCCCTCATTCCTTCATTCCCTGTGCACAAAATGGCTCTTTGGGCACAGCTTCTTGGACACCAAATTCCAGGGAGGCAACAGGACAGCTTCTGGTAGGTAAACACCAGTGGAATTACTCTGCATGGAGTTTGAGAGTCAAAAAGCTCACCCACATCTCACCAAGAGCACAGACAGAGGTTGCAGAGCTGCTCTGCTGGCATCTCCTTCCTTCCATCTCTGCCTGCCCTCTCATGCAATAATCAGAACCTGGTTAAAAGCATTCTAGAATTCCATTTCCTCCCCACAGAAATGAAAGATGTTTTCACCAGCTACAGGGATGCTCAATAAAACCTGCAGCTCCAAACCAGCAGCACACACAGTCCAGGGTTCAGACAACTGAGTTTTGTTCCAGCATTCATCAGATTTGGTTGTCATCAAAACGATTTAATGGCAGCATTTGTACACGGCGCAGCAGAAATGCAGACTGGGAGTTCTTGTTTGGAATAATGCTTCCCTTTGTGCAGCCCCAACTCAAGTGCCCACAGCTGGATTTTTCAATGGAATCATCAGGCACACTCTCACTGACCTCTCCTCCATCAAAGGGCCTGCAAATAATTATCATCTCCTGGGAGAATGAAGCCACGACAGGCCCAGCATACTAAACAAGGAACAGCCATTATTTTGTCCCATCCTAGAACACAACACTTATTAACATCACAGAGAATTAGAAATAATTATTATAAACTTTTTTTTTTTGCTTTCAGGAAAATGCAGTAGCAGCCTATACAAGCAGGCAGGAGGGATCCTTCTGCATCCCTGCACAGTCTGCAGGCAGCCTCCAGTCCTGGGTTAGCTGGAACTAGGGTGAATTTAATTAGGACTATTAATATGTAATTAGAAAAGTTTCCTTTTCAGTCTTACTAGAACCCCATCCATGGTGCAGGGTGATGTAGAATAATTCACAGGACCTATAAGATGCACTTTTGTCAGTTGTGCTTACTGGATGCTGTTAAAACCTCTAGAAAAGACCCCACACAGTCCAAACACAGAAATTAACAGCAAGGAGACATGAGAGAAGGAAAATAACTTTTAGATTAAATCAGAGAGTGGATATATTCCCCACATCTTTTCTGTATGTCCCACATCATTAAATCAGGTCCCAGAAATCCTCAAGAAATGACAACTCCCAGTACAGAACACAGCCACATTTATGATCTCACAGAGCAATAACCATGGCAAACCCAAAGCTGAGCACTGCCAGTTTTACATATTGGATTTGCAGCTGATGAAAGAGGCAAAATAGCAAAGTACAAAGAATGAAATTGCCCAGATACAGTGTGAGAGATTTACAGCAAGGCAAATCCTATTACTTAAAACAATGCTCCAGTGACATATGTTCTATTCAGTGCAGCAGCTGAAAAAAATGCTTTCACTAATCCAAGTAGTGTGACACTGTTGTTCAACTTTTTTTAGAACAGCAACTAGCAGGCTTTCTACACTTCACGATGAAAAAGATAGTTTTGCTTATAAAAGATACTTTCAATGGCAGAGATCTTTGGCATATATATATATTACAAGAACATTGACAGAGTTATTATATGTAAGGTTTCATCTGAAAACTTACTCAAGCATTGAAGAACTGGTGTTTAACAGTTTAACATACATTTTCAGAATGGAGAACCCATTAGCTTTAAAGAACATGAAGATTTTCATCTTTTTGTCCATGTGTTCTTAAGAGTAAGCTCTTAAAAAAACAATCTCAGCTTACATTTTCCTCTTCCTAACAATCATCATCAGCTCTCTTACACAGGAGTTAAAACACAGAATTATAGTAGGAGGCAGAATCCACATCTTGTTTCCTACAGCAACGTGCTGAGGTGGGTACGAGATACCAAAGGTGCAAGCAGCAAAACAGGAAAATCCTGCACAAGATGGGTCTATAAATAAGACTGCAACCTCACTGTTAAAGACAGCAACATCCAGGGATTAAATATCCCTTACCCCTCCTGATAAGCACTGTATGAAATCCATTCCCTGCTGAGAGTTACAGAATCCCCAAATCCCAGCACCCAAATAAAAATGGAGTCCAACATGACCAGAACTGTTCTCCCATGGATAAAAACACAGCAGGATGTTTCAAGCTGATCCATGCACACCTGGAAGGCTGCAACATGTTCTCCAAGTTTACTTTTCTGATTTCAACTTCCTACAAAAGGAAGTTGTTTATTTTCAAAAGGCTTGACATTTATTTTAATTTTAAAACATTTCAACATAACCATTCACCCCTTCAGCACAATGCAAAAATCTAAAGAAAACTTGAAGACAGATCCTAATATTCCTTTGTCATTCTGTTTGAGTAGTTTGGTTTTGAATGGTTTTATTTACTCTGCCTGTGTGTGGATGGTGCTGCTGAACGTGGAGCAGATTTACTCACATCAGGGCACTCAGAGGCACTGCTAAAATAACTGGAAAAGGCTGGGGATGACAATTACATGTGTTTCATGCAGGATCCTCTGGAAACCCCAAATTTAACCCTAAAGGGAGTGGATGGTTAACCAGAGTTCAGAGCTAGAGAGGTAACAGCCATTCCAAGCCCCTGGACTGGGAGTGAGCACAAATCCAAGGACCCATTCCTGCCTGGTTTGGTCCCAGTTTGAAGCAAATCATCTGTGTGTCCCATCCATCCATTCCTGCCTGCTTTGTGCCCTTTTTGGAGCAAACCTGCTCTGAGTGTTCCCATCCATCCATCCATCCATCCATCCATCCATCCATCCATCCATCCATCCATCCATCCATCCATCCATCCATCCATCCATCCATCCCTGCCTGATATGTGTCCTTTTTGGAGCAAACCCCCTGAGTGTTCCCATCCATCCACCCCTGCCTGGTTTGGTCCCACTTTGGAGCAAACCCCGTGAGTGTTCCTATCCATCCATCCCTGACTGGCTTGTGCTCTTTTTAGGGCAAACCACCTGTGTGTTCCTATCCATCCATCCATCCATCCCTGCCTGCTTTGTGCCCTTTTTGGAGCAAACCCCCTGTGTGTTCCCATCCATCCCAGCACCTGCATCATCCTCCAGAGTAGCCAAACCCTGATCCCCAAGCCACGGGCTCAGCTCCCACCAGGGGCTCCTCAGCCCCACAGGAGAATCAGCTCCTGTGTCTGACCTCAACCCTTCAGAAACTGCTCCAGGGAATAACAATCAGTGCATGCATCTTTCTGCTTTTGATCAGCATAAATGTAACAACAAAACCACAGCAACATTTTTCCCCCTTGGTACCACACTGCTCAAGGCTGCACTGCACGTCCTGCTGTTTGTATTTCTGCACTGAAAAGACAGACTGCACTTTAAAATGACAAAGCATTGGAACAAAATGGAAGAGAGATCCTTGACTCATCACAGACAGGATTCCTAGCACCCTGCATTGCTGCTCGGGTGCAAAGTGAAAGAGTTTCCTCATTTTTTTTTTCCCTGCTAAACACAGACTACTCACTGTATTACGCTGTATTTTTAAATACCCACATGCACAATCATCATCATCATCATCATCATCATCATCATCATCATCATCATCTAAACACGTTTAATATCCAGAGCATTCATCTGCCAAAAAAAGGTAACACCCTAAAAATGGTTCGTGGAAAGACACCTACCCAACAATAAACTGATCACTACTCCCACTTCTGGAATCCTCAACACAGATATCAGAGACGTGATGACAGATGAAGAAGGAAAAGGTACTCACAAATAACACCTTCTGCAAGCCATCCTTCAGTGGGGGGTGGCCTTGGTATTTCTATTTTCTTTCACGCAATCTGAGGTAGAAAAGCTCTTTCTCAAGGGAAAAAAAAGTAGGAAAAAAAAAAGGAAAAATCACATTCACAGCTTTTGCATGCTCATTCAGGCTCAGCCACGGTGGAACATCACGGATAAGTAAGCTGGTGATGTAACCAGCATCAAACACTGCATCAGATAAACCCAAAGGCTCTACAGGGTTATATTTTGCAAAGCCAAAAGGTTTTTCCCAGAGAGGAGGTTTAGCAAGCACAAACCAGCCACGCTGTCCTCACATTCCTGGTGGGCTCGCTTGCTGCTTCCAGAAAAAGTCCCAAAGCTGTATTTATTATTCAACTTCATCACCAAGAAGAAACAATATGCTTTTTCATTTGATATTTAGACGGAAATATCAAAGCACCAAATGTTGCATTTTCGAATGCACCATCTCTGCCTGCTCACTGTAGTACAGTCCAAACCAAGAAAAGGCCATTGGTCCTTTTATCTCCATGGAAACAGCAGCATCTGTGAAGACGAAACGTATTCCCTCCTCACTGCAAAGTCAATTTATAGTCACATACTATGACATAAACTGATAAGACAGCAAAGCTAATCAGCAACTAGGAGAAACAGCAACCTAAACACCAGATTAAGCTCTTGCTCATGAGAATATTCCTCTGTACACGGCATTTCTGCTGTGAAAATTGCAGAATTAAGAAGCAAATCAAGCTGTTCCTGCGAGCTGCTGCAGGTTGGGGATTTGTGAACTTCCCAGTTTGGCTAATGAGGAGAGTGGCTGAATATTTTATACAATGAGTTTCTGGCTTGAATCTCTAGTTATATCCTACTACATGGGAAGATATTTAAACATAGTTGCTCTTTGCAAAAAAAAAAAATTGTTGAAGAATTATTACTCCAGTGTTACCTTTTCCCTGCAGAAGAGCTGTCATGTTTAATAGCAACAGCAGAGTGAGAAGTTTCACAACTCCACAGGCAACTGCCTCCCCATCTCCCCCCTTTTTAGCACCAGCAGTGGTGCAAACACTTCAGCACCATCCTGCCTGTGCTCCATGAGCCTCCTCTCCAGGGAAATGATCATTTCTACAGGCCTGATGAGTCACCTCCACTTGATTTTATTGGGTGGTACTTTGAAAAAGAGAAAACCAAACAAAAAACTAAACCAACAGACCCCACAGAGCACAAAAATGTGCTTTTCTCCTCCCCTCCCCTGCATCCTGCCCAGCCCCGATGCTCAGCACTCAGCCCTGACGGTCCCAAGCCAAGCTTCCTCCCTTTCCTTCATGAATCAATATAATGACCATCTGCTCACATTATTAAGTTAAACATACACCAGCATACACTGATGAGGGCAGCTCATTTGCCATGGTCAAGTGATCAGCTCCATGGCCACTTGTCCCATTTCCAGAGGGACAGGGGGCAGCCAAATCCTGCTGATGCACCCACACAGCTCCCAGGGCTCAAGGGGAGCAGGAACTGCCAAAGATGCTTCAAAACTTAAAAAAAAATAAAAACCAACAAAATAAATAAATGGGGACAACAAAAGATCTTTGGTCCAAACTGATTTTCAAATGAATTAGGGATGAACCAATTGCAGCTTCACTGCACCTGAAGGAGACAACAAGGAAGATAGAGAGGAACTATTTTTAAAGGGCCTGGAGCGACAGGACAAAGGGGAATGGCTTCAGATTAACAGAGTGTAGGGTTAAATGAGATATTGGGCAGGGATTGTTCCCTGGGAGGGTGGGCAGGCCCTGGCACAGGGTGCCCAGAGAAGCTGTGGCTGCCCCTAGGTCCCTGGAAGTGCCCAAGGCCAGGCTGGACATTGGGGCTTGGAGCAGCCTGGGACAGTGGGAGGTGTCCCTGCCCATGGCAGGGGGTGAAACAAGGTGATTTTTAAGGTCCCTTCCAACCCAAACCACTCCCTGATTCCATGATTCCATCTAGCAGAGGCGCACTTTGGTTTACAAAAGCAACTTTGGTGATACTTTGTAGAATTGTCCGAGCAGCCACAGCCCTCAAGTCGCATCAGCATCTGCTGGTGCTGTGGAATGCAATAAGGAACCAGAGGGGAAGCAGAGGCCCCAAAATTCCCCATTCCCCCACATAACTGGCCTGTAGGGCTTGGATCAAGCATCAACAGGTGCTCCAGCAGGATTCACCATACCAAAACTACAACTAAATAAATATCCATGTGATGTGGTCCTGCCCCAGCCAGCAGAGTGAGCTCCAGGGAATCCAGCCTGCTGTGGCCATGCCCAAATCTCTTTGTTCCCAAAACCTTCCCTGGGAGCTTGATCCTGTAACTCCAGCCCGTGTGGGCTCATGGCATGGGTCAGGCTCCTGAGCAAAGTGTGCCCATGCCACACTGGAGGCCTGGATTGGAGCATCCACACCTTAAACACAGATGTGCTACCCTGACATGGTCACAGGTATCTGTGAGCTTTGAAAGATGAATTATCTTTTGCACAAATTAAGATAATTCAGAGAAATACAGATTTAGATGAGTGGTTTTTTTTCTGCTGCACAGCCTAAAGGTATCTTGCCTTCCAGGGAAGCTTTATAATGATTCAAATACTGCTTCATTTTTATAATGATTCAAAACCTGCTGCATTTTTACCAAATACAGAGCACTGGAAAAGTACAATTTCCAAAGGTGCTTGTATGTCCTGAACTTGCACGTCACAGCCACCAGCATGTCACAGCAATGATAAATGCCTGCTAAGGAAACAAGACCATTCCATAAAGAATCCCATAAAACAGCTTTCCAAGCTATTGCAAGGTCAAGGAGCTCAATCACCAGCAGCATATGAGGAAGAGAATAGACAGGCCTGGCAGCTTGGTGCATTCCTCTGGTTTTAATTCCAGTTTCTGCAGATGTCTGACAGTGCACAGGTCAAAGGAAAAGTGAGGAATGGCTCACCCAGGTATTCAGAAAGGTGCTCCCTGGATGATAATCAATCCAGGCCAAGGAGGACAGGATAATGGGAAGATTTTCAGTGTGTGGCATTGGTGCTTGTATTTGGGACAAGCTTTCAATTCAGCTCTGTTTTTTGGTTTGATGTGTCTGGATAAAATAACTTAGGAAACAACTATCTGGCTCTCAACTCACCTAAGCTCCACAGTTTAATTCAAGATAACAGACTAATTTGCATAAATTCTGTTAAACACTGGCTTAGCCAACATCTCTTCAGTTCAGTCTCCCTCAGCTCTCCCCTGGAACAATGGGAGTTGGGCTGATGAGTAAGTGTGGGATAAAGTCTGCCCACGTCTGTGTCTTAGCAGAATGAACTCAAATGTTTCACAATTGATTGAATACTACAAAGTGAGGAGTTAGTAACTGCACAGGCTGTTTAGCCTTAGCTTTTAACTTTAAAAAAGGCTTTTCTTCATCAGAAAAATGAAGTAAGTAGGGCAGAGCTGGGGACACCAGGGCTGAGTCCTCCCCAGCACTACAAAGTCAGCTCAGCAAGACTCTTGTACAGTCACTTGATGTCACTGTGTGAAAAGAACTGGACATAAAATGCCCAAGTCATTATCCCAACCACTGCACAACCCAGAAGTATTAAAGACAAGGACTCTAATCCCACTGGAAGAACTCCACAGGCCTCAGCACAGACAGGCTGTCACAATAAATGTCCAGTGGTACTGAGTGCTCTGAACATTGAGAACCTGCCAGCATCAGTGACCCGCACAGCCACAGGACTGGCTGTCCCCAAAACCCAGTTTTCTCTGCTGAGATTCCTGTTCTGCCCGTGGCTGTGAGGAATATACAGATAACCTGAGCAACACTGAACATGGCACCTCGTTTGTTTTGAATTTATCTTCAAGGTTTTGAGACAGGCTAGCAAGCAAAGCCATTTGTTACCAGTTACTGCATTTTCATGTTTATTATGAAACATTCTCATGTTTATTATGTTATTGATTCATTCTAGAAAACCAGAGCAAAGGCAGTTTGTTGCTGAAGTTCTGGGTGAGGCCACAGGGGACAAAGGACACATCCCTGCCCCTGCCCAGGAGGTCTCAGACCATCTCCTCAAGCACAAGAGGAAAGCTCAGCTCCTCCTCCCTACTCTTGCCTCACTCATCCCCAAATAAAACTTGACCCTGCCTGGTCCTGACACAGCCCCCAGACTTTGTTATTTTGAGTTCAGGAGGCAGAAGTGGCTGGATGAGCGTTACCCTCACGTATGGACACACACAGGACACGAAGCTGACCACCACAGTGCCCACACAAGCAGCTGGAGAGACCATTTTTACAGGAAAAACTTCCTTTACAGCCTAAAAACTCCCACCAGAGACTGAGCTATGTCTTGGAGCAACTTGGCCTGGTGAAAGCTGTCCCTTCCCAGGGGGTGGGACTGGCTGGGCTTTAATGTCCCTTCCAGCCCAAACCATTCCATGTCTGACATGCTGTGGGGGCTCCATCAGCTCCTGAGGAGCAAGGCTGCCACAGGGACCCAAATCACATCTGTGGCCCCTCCTCATCCAGGCTGGTGCCAGCCCCCTGAGCCCCAATTATGTAATTATACACTGATTATTTCTCTGGGCACTGGTACTTCTAATGCACAAAACATGTCTCAGAGTCAGAGCCAGAGCCCCAGTGGCAGCAGCAGAGATGCTGATGCTTGGGATGTGATGAGAAGGATCCAGCTCTGTGCTTCCTTCCCTGCAGGCATGTTTGCCCCTCCGTGGAACATTCACTGGCTATTACTGCACTGATAAAATATTGAAGCTCAAAGCAAAAGCAGTTGTAGAAGAACTGACAAAAATGTCTCAGGCCAGAGCACAGTAGTTTCATTTTCAATCACATTTTAAAATATTTCTCATGTGCGTTTGCAGTTCTTCTGAAGCCTCTGAATATTTTTTTTTCCTACTGTTTATTTTAGCAAGATGCCCCAAAGCTTTCACTGGAAGCTGCTTCTAATTTTCAGCTTGGTTGTTACTGATGAGCTGATACACATTTGCTTGTGCTGAATTTCCTCTGCAAGAACTTTATCCCTGTATGTTTTGAGATGCTAAATTTATATATCTTATATATCTTATATATCTTATATCTGTATCTTATATCTTATATATCTTATATCTATATCTTATATCTTACATACTTTCCATTTACCCTTAATACAGCTAGATGTAGTTAGTAAATCTACTTCTTGACCAAAATGAATTGGCCTCAGCTAAGCATCATTTCAGTAGCTGCTGAATTTTACTGTCTCTCATCACACACACACACACAAAAATCCTTTGCAAGTATTAAACAGTGCTGGCAGCAGTTAGAGTTGTGGAAAAATCTGTGTGTTATCACTCACAATAAATCCTTTTTCAACTTGTACCCTGACATTACTATTAAAACATCCTTTGTTTTCTGCTAAACAGCCTGAGCTCCAAGTAACAAACTGCTTCCTTTTAAGCTACACTCTACTAAAACAAGGCCCTAAACAAGTATTTACACCTCCTCCCACCATGCAGAGCAACTGCTTTTAAAAGGAAGCCTTAAAAAATAAAAATCTTTCCCACCCAAATTCAAATAATTTTGCAGCCTTCAGTCAGCCCTAACACAAACATCCACTGAAATACTGAAATGCTTTGTATTAAATTGATCACCTTGAAAAATTTCTCTGGTAAGACTTTATGTGACAGCTCTGCAGACCCCTTTTGGCACCTCTGGTTTGTGCAGTTTTGCCCTGCTGTTCCTGATCATCCGAGCTCCTCAAGCTCCTTTGTAACCCTGGAGAAAGGATCACCTCTTAAAGTAACCTGAATTCTCAATTAAGAACGTGGTACATTTTAAGGTAAAATATTAAAAACAATATAAAATATTAAATTTTATTAAATATAATAAACAATAATATTAATAATACATTATTAATAAAATATTAAATGTATTTTTATATAGTATAAAATATGATATTAAATAGAAAAATATTAAAGCATTAAACCTTCACGTTCTCAAGGCCCTTAGTACACTCGTGACCCTTCACTGGGTAATACCTTAACTGTCCAAAACTTAAAGGCATCCCATAGATTGGTATTCTTTAAGATATTTGGTTACCTGGCGATGGTAGGAGGTGGAACAAGATGGGCTCTGAGGTCTTTTCCAACCCAAACCAGTCTGGGATTCCATGAAAACACCAAAATACAGAAGAAATCTATAAAATTTACAGCTTGTGCATGACTGAACAACGAAATGTTGAGGAAAAATCCAGGACTGGACTATTTCAGACACAGTGCCTGCAGCAGCAGGAACCCCTGGAGCACAGCCTGGCCAAGGAGGCAGGACAGGGTTTGGGTCTGAGTGACCAGTGGGCACCTGGCTGCTGTCAAACCCTGCAATGGGGGCTGGAGAAGCAATTCTGCTTCTGCAAATCTGGGAAAGGTTTTGAATAGTTTGGCTTAATTTGATATATATTTCTTCCCCTGTTCATCGCAAAAGCCCAAAATATTTGTTGAGATTTATTCCTTCATCCTCAGGACAACGGAGCTGAAAATGCAAAATCCAGGATGGAACCCCCTGCATGGAGCTGTGAGGTGATGCAGGTACAGCCCCCAAAAAAGCGGCCAGCAGCAGCAGAAATCCTAATGAGCAGGATGCAATTAGCACCTGCTCATTCTCTGGTCTCTCAGGGAAGCCTTGTCTGCCACAAGAAGAGCTTTTAACAAACATTAGCAAATTAATGGGCAATGTCATCATTAATCACTGCAGAAGAGGTAAGAGAAGAAGTCTCCAGCCCAGGATACCACGTGTCACTGACACTGCAGATGTTTTCATCCTTTAATGTGTTTTCCTGACCTATCCCAGAATTACAAAGTCATTTAGCCAACAATTAGCTAAGCCAGAAGAGCAGTCAACTGGGCTGCAAATGGATAAAAGAAGTTCAGAAGTGTTTCCTACATCCTTGGTGCATATTAATCATGTATTTTATTCCTAGCTTTAAACTCTGGCTGCAGCTGCTGTTCAATGGGTCTTACATAACACGCTGACATTAAATTTATTTGTTTCATCTTTTCTACATAAAAATAAGCTGGGATTTTATGATTATTCCTTTGCATTTATTTTCTGTGAAGGCATTTTAACTATTTTGTCCTTAATTGTTGCAATAAAAACCCAGCTTAAGCATTTTAGATGAAGCAAAAATCACAAATTAATGATCATTAAATTATTTTGGCAACCAGGCTCATGGCAGATTCCACAAAAAGAGGCTGAAACTCCATTTTAGTAACAAGACTAGCTGGAATATTTGAGCCAGAATTATGAGCTAGATGTTCAGCAGATCAATTTTATTAATTAAACAGGCAAGACTGAAGATAACTGATGTCAATAAATCCGTCAATATGTTAATGCAGACACCAATGCCACCTCTCTCCACAGGGTAAATATAAACCCAACCCCAGCTGGATGTTCCATGGATGCAGTGCTGACTGGACCAGGAAGTTATCATGGAATTTCAATTCCCTACAAGCTTATAGGAGAATATGAGGATGAGATAAAGGATTTCTTTATCTGGGTTCCCATGCCCCAAGGGACACCTCTAAGTCGTACACAAGTATTTGTTTTTAAAATACATTTTAAGCTTAGAGGAAGGTCAACAAAGGGATTTTCTGAAATGTTCAGCAGCTCCTAAAACATGGAGTGACACCAGTTTGGTGCTGTTTGCGGATGTGGGGCCATCAAGTCAGTAATTTCAAATATGAACAATTCAGTGGAATGATCACAGGATCACAGGATGGTTTGGGTTGGAAAGGACCTCAAAGCCCACCCAGTTCCACTGTGGGCAGTGGCACTTTCCAATGTCCCTGGCCTTGGACACTTCCAGGGATCCAGGGGCAGCCACAGCTCCCCTGGGCAATGAGGAATGAATTTCAGTACTGGAGGGATGCAGGAGGAGAACAGCTCACAGCAAGGCTGCACTTGGAGTTGTAACTTACAGAAGGAGAGCAGTGGGATATCCAAAGGGGATTTCTCAGGAGAAAAAGCCAATCAATACATGACACACACAGAGAACCTGTGGCATGGGCAGGAAAACCTCTGGAGCAGCTGCACATGGAAAAGCATCTGGAATATTCTCATCTGTTGCCTGCAGAAGAAGCAGGGGACAGACTCCTCACAGCTGAATCTGCAGAATTATGGCAGATTTTAGGACACAAACTTTCTGACAGTTCTGAGACAATGGAAGTTTTAAAAAACCCACTTGTACTGCCTAGAACACTCAAAAGCACCAATATTCAATGTACTCTCTCCGTGCCTGCATTCTCCTGCAGCCAGAGCGATTTGAGATGAGTCAGCTGAACACCAGAATCCAAACAACATGTGCCTCAGCACGTGCTGCTCAGAGCTGCAACAACAAACCCACAGCACTGTGCTTTGAGACATCCATCCAAACACCCTCCCCCTGAGAGCCCATCCCACGTCCCACGGCATCAACAGACCAGGCTGCCTCCTCTCCCTCCCCTGCCAGCTCTGGGGGGTGACACAGACCCACACACTGAACCCCTCTTGTCCTTCACAGGGAGTGGGGACACCTCAGCCCATGCTTAACACAGCTCAAATCCAAAGGCATTGAAGTCTCAAAGTTTCTTTCCACCAGCATTTCTCCACTACACACTAATACTTTTTTTTAAAGTTATTTAAATTCACTAACACCCTTTAGGCTCCAAATTATACAGAACTGTGGGCAGTGTGGGCCTGATATTTCTGGGTCTGAGAGATTTTAGCCTGCTAGCAGCTGCTAAAATCTCTCAGACCCAGAAATATCAGGCCCACAGGCAGTGGTAACTGTTGAAGTATTTTGGGTTTTCCCACTCTGGTAGAGGATTCCCTTTGCAAACCCTCTTGCTCTTCCCCAACTTTTGTTCATTTTTATAATGCAAGTTATGATTGGGATAAAGTCTTCATGCAAACCCCAACTCCCAGCACTACCTGAAACCCAATTAATTTTTTCCACCAGAACTCTTCAGTTTACTAATAATTTTAATGTAAGTTTAATAGTAAGTTTAGTTCTAAACCAAGCATGTAGAGGTCAGTGGTGGCTCTCTGGAGCTTCTACTACAGAATGAGGAGGGCAGGATGAGACCTCCAAGATCAAATCCAACCTTTGACCAAAAATCCCCAAGCCCACTAAGCTACGTCTCCCAGTGCAACATCTGCTCCTTTCTTGGGCTCTTCCAGGGGTGAGGATCCCACCACTGCCCTGGGCAGCCTGTGCCAATGTTTAACTCCTCTCTCAGTGAAGAAATGTTTACTGATATCCAGTCTTGTAGTAATGCACTCCCACACACAAGCAGGTGTTTCTAGATAAGGAAAAAAGTTTTGGTTTACCTTTGAACATGTAAGGAAGTTAAACTAGAATTTTCCATAACTTTCTCATTGTAATTGGCCCAGAGCCAGCACAGGGGCACTGACTGGGCTTTGGAAACGCACCTCAAAGCCTGGTGCCAATTTCATTGGGCAAGGTGCCAAATAGCCCACCCAGACCATCAAGTACTAAAAAGACTGCACAGCAGGGCTCCAGGGTTTTTTTGGACTGCCTTGGCCAGTGTGAGAGTGTTTTCTGCACTGTGTTCGGCTTATATTTCTTTGTTTAATAATGTTTGTTATTTTGTCATTATTAAAACCTTAACTTTTACAAAGCATGTCCAAAGAAGTCTTTATTATTATATTATTAATATTATGGCTATTATTAAATTGCAGGCCAACCCTCAGACTTGACAAATCTTCACGGAGCTTTATTCCATGCTGGCCATGTGCAAGATTCTATCACAGCCTGAACTCCCACTGGCACAATTTGAGGTTGTTTCCTCCTGTCCTCTCATTCCCTGGGAGCAGAGCCTGACCCTCCTGGCTGTCCCCTCCTGTCAGGGACTTGTGCAGAGCCACAAGGTCCCCCCTGAGCCTCCTTTTCTCCAGGCTGAAAAACCCCACCGTGCCCAGGCAGATTATTTTGGTGAATTAAGAGAGCCAATGAAAAAAAAAATCAACTCTCCATGCTGTCAAGGCCCTCCTGCAGAATCCTCCACAAACAAACCCCTGGCGCACGTGGAGCTCAGGCTGTGGCAGGCAGCAGCACTCCAGTCTGCACACAGGAGGCTCTGTGGCTCACAGAGGAGCACAGAACACAAACACAGAACACTCTTGTAGACACAAAACCCCCTCGAGTGGCCTTTGGCAGCTCAGTTTGCTGGGCAGCAGCTGCTCCTGGAGCACGGCCAGCCCCTCATCCCAGAGCCTGCTGGCCGCCAGCCACACTGGGCACCGGTGACCTTGGGAATGCAGGGCCTTCCAGCTGGGCTCTGCCACAATAATCCTAAAAACCTCCACACCTGAGGGGGTTTAAATACATCATCCATTGCACCTCTTTTTTATTCACAGTTGCACAGCCCACTTTGGTTGTAAAATGTTAAAAGCATATTTAAGGGATTTAAATGACCTTTCAGACCAACACAAGCAGTTAGGACAGCTCCTGGCAAGCCTCTGCTGTTAAACCCCCAGAAATGAGACAGCTGCAGCAGATTTCCAGTTTCAAACTGAAATTTGAGATATTGAGCAGTTCAACCAAGGGCAGCGTCTTGAAAAGTTTGTAGGTACAGGGTTGAGCCATGGAACTTTTTGTTATTATTCTTTTATATGCAGAAATGGCTTGAAACAATGCCAGAAATTCTGCTGCTAAGCCAGAATAATTAATACAGGAGCAATCTTGTGTGTTTATTTCATTTCAATTCTCCTCCACAGACAGCAGCTACCAACAGTACGTACAACAAGAAGTGATTTTGGGAATTAAATATAAAGTGCATACCAAATTTTGAGTTTTGTGTACACATCAGAACTTTTTTTAGGGCATAATTAATAACACAATTAGAATATATTACTGTGATGTTTATTCTACTTGTCAGGAAATTCAAAATAAAAACACTTTCAAAGCAACCTTATACAGAGTGCACAATTCTATAGGAGTAGAAACCATGGAAATATTATAATGAATTCTAACCATAAGCTTCTTGAACAGCAGTTTGTCTAAAGCAATTACTCTCTTTCCCATGCAAACATCTGAAAATGGAACAGCAGGTTATGAAACAATTTGTTGCAGATTTGTGTTGTGGATCACCAGAGAACACCCTTAGCAAGAACCACATCAGGGGGACACACTTCAGTTTGAAAATCCATGCACAAAATATCAGAACAGTACTCAACTTCACCATCTATTATTATTAAAATAACCAACAAGGAAAAAAACACAAAATAAAACAAAGAAAAAAAATTAAAAACCAAACAAAACCTCACCAAAAATCCCCACAAGAACTTTAATTTTTTTTAAAAAAAGCAGTGAAAATACGAAGTTCTTGACCTTTGTTTCTGACATGGGCTCTCAGAACAAGTCTTGATAAAACAGCAGTTCTGTAGGGGATCTCAGTCAGTTTTGTCCAGCAGACCCCACCTCTCACAGACCCCCACAGGGAATGGGGCAGAAAGGAAGGAAATTGGGGCTGGAGGCAGCAGCAGCTTTGGGGTACCTGAGAGGAGGTGACTGGGACAGGGAATTCCTGGCTAAAACGTCCATTTTTTCCCCTGTGAGGATGACAAAGCACTTGAACAGAGCCCCAGGGCAGTTCTGACACCTTCAGCTTCGGGGGTTTTCAGGATCTCACAGGACAGTCTCTGAGCAAACTGCTCCAGTTTCAGGCTGATCTGACTTTGAGCACGAGGCTGGAGTAGAGGCTGCCCAAGGTCACTCACACTGAACAGCTCTTTAATCATATTCTGATACTTCCCAAGAACTTACAGTTCACTGAGTCCTCAACCACGGGAGCATCTTAGAAGTTAATAAGCCTGGGTGCATTTTTCATCCAGGACTGTCTTGGAAATCTGAATGGACTCAATATCAACCACCTTCTGGGACAGAGCATTACAAAGTTCCACGTTTCTTTACAGAAAAAAATATTTCTGTTTTCTTAAGCAGCTCAATAGCTGTGATTCCAGGAGAGGGTGAATGACTGCTTCTCATTCTCTCTCTAAAATCCTCAATTCTTTTGAGAGCCTTGCCCTACACAGTTGCCCTTTGCCAAAAAAAAAGACCCAACAAAATTGTTTTTCATGGCAGGTTCAATGTTTTTCCTCCTCACAGGGGGTGTATGATTGAAGGCCCGTTAATAAAAACACTGAAAGCAATTTTTACCAAGCAGACTATTGGGATGTAACTTGCAGACATCAATGCCTTTGAGGTTCTCAGTGCTCCCCTGGGCATGGGGAGCAGGGCAATGTGCCACTGTCACCAGTCAGGAGGGAGACAGATGGCACTGGAGGCAGCACCAAAGCTGCAGCAGGTAAATCTGTTCTGTCTGCAGAGCTGGGGGATTTCAGCTGAACTTCAGAAAATCATCCCCATTAATCCCAGCTCCGTCAGCCACAGTAGGGCAGGGTTTTTTCTTTTTAAAAATGTATTTAAAGATGTTTCAAAGAATAGTTTTGTTGATGGGAGAAAAGTTAATTGGCTTCCAATTTACTAAATAATAAACTAGACACTTCTTGTCATGTTTGCTCCAGAAAAATACTAATTTTAATGTTAAAATAACTTTAAAATAATCAAAATTTAAATCTAGAACTAGCTGTAAATATATCAGACCAACCAGCAGTAGTTTTCTGACAATGCTAATACAATTATGATGGACTATCCAGCTGGTTCCTAGACATGTGACCCCTCAGCCTCATCAAAAAGCTGTTTCTTAGTCATAGTTTTTATTTATGCTTAAAAACTAATGGAGAAAACAAAAAAGAAATTAATTCCTCCTATTTAGCCTTCTATTTCAGAAAATAAAGTGGAGCTGTAGCCTTCTAGGCTGCAGGCTTTGTGAGAGCAGAGCATCCCTCTGCCTTTGGACGGGCCCAAACTGAGAGCTGACACACTTAGGATGGGAATGTTCCTCTCAAAGGACTTTTAATGTCTGCAAGACAGTCTAAATCTCTCTCTGTGCTGAGGAAGATTACAAAGATACATGTGGATTGCTTATATAGGACAAAATCAGCATTTCCTAAGGCTGCTGGGAGAAATCCACGGGCAGAATAAAGGCAGCAGCTCCCGAGGCAGCTCAGCAAGCTGAGAAATCCTACAAAAAGCCCCATTTAGTGCCACAGCAGAGGGGGAGAGGGATGGAGGTCATGCCTTGAGAGGGATGGCAAAGAAGGAGAGGTGAGGTTTTTCTATTAAATCAGCAGTGCATGTCCTTCCTCTGAGGGGGCTGCACGAACTGGGACACAAAATCCCAAGTAAACATGGAAAGAAAGTTTCATCAGCCAAGGCTAATGGGGTCAGCTTAGGCACAATAAATGCTTTACATCAGAAAAGCTTCTCAGCCCAGTTTGGAGGTTAATAGACATGGGTAACACGAGCATTTTTTAGTTTTTAAGCAAACAGCTGAGTATCTAAACCTACAGACTCAAACCCAAGCTGTTGCAGGCAAGAGAAGTTTTCCTGAGTGTTTGGTGCAGAGTCCAAAGCCTCACTGCTCCAAACTCTGGCTTGGTATAAGTATTTTGGGTTAATGGTTGGACTTGATTTTAGAGGTTTTTTTCCAACCTTAATGATACTGTGATTTCCTCAGTGATCTGTCACAAGATCTTTTCTATTAGCAAGAAAAATCTTGCTGGGGTTGGGATTAAATTTACAAGCAATCCATCCATCCTCCCTAAGCCACAGCAGGTTTGCCTCTGTGAGACCCAAAGGGGAGCTGAATGCTGTCTGAAGCACAGCCACCCTCTCTGGGAGAAGGCACAACCTGGTCAGTTTGGGGGAGAAAGGCAAAAGGAGAAATAAAGGCCATGCCATCAAAGCTGAGGTAGCTACTGAACGTTCTGCCTGCTTGAGTTTGGGCAAGGATGGTTTTGGCAAACGAGGAAACTCAAATGCCAAGAGTGAGTCATCCCTGGTAAGCAGAACACAACAGGCTTGCCAGCAGCTCTGAGCTGATCTCTTGCTTTCTCAGTGTCTGGTGAACACTTCATTACCAGTCTGGGGAGCTTCTCCAGAAGGAATAATTAGAGGCATGGATGTAACAGAGGCTTCAAAAATAAAAATAGAACGGCAGCAAGTTATTAATGTAGGTGGTTCAGATTTTAGTCTTTAATTTAAACTGAAGGTTAGTGGATATGAAATAATAAGTCTTGGAACTCCCTATAGTGCTATTGTTATTCCATGACAATAAAGTGGGAAAAACAGAGGGCTGCATTTTAATCCAGGGCAATGTGTGTTCCAGGAATAGTCATGTTGCAGTGATATATATTCATGTTGAGGGAGCAGGTCTGCACAAAATGCAAAATGATTCAAAGTGCAATGGCTCTGCTTTGTCACAATCAAAGAGGAGTCAGCTCGCTGCTGTAACAACAGGAACTGCCTTGGTGGGAAAACCCAACTGCTGGCCTGGGGCAACTCTGGGGCACCACGGGCACTGTCAAGGCCCAGGGAAGCCCAGGCTCCTCCTCTCAGGAGGATGGATTTCAACCCTAATTCTTCCTGTAGCAAGTGAAGGGATGAGGTCAGCACCTCAGGAAGGACCAGATGGCCACAAAACAACTCATGGCAAGGACAAAAATGGGTTCAGAAATTATCTCTGCTGCAGACAAACCACAGCATTCCCTGCTCCTGAAAAACCACAGCATTCCCTGCTCCTGATATACCACAGCATTCTCTGCTCCTGATATACCACAGTATTCCCTGCTCCCGACAAACCACAGCATTCCCTGCTCCTGATATACCACAGTATTCCCTGCTCCCAACAAACCACAGCATTCCCTGCTTCTGAAAAACCACAGCATCCTTTGCTCCTGATATACCACAGTATTCCCTGCTCCCAACAAACCACAGCATTCCCTGCTCCTGATATACCACAGTATTCCCTGCTCCCAACAAACCACAGCATTCCCTGCTCCCGACAAACCACAGCATTCCCTGCTCCTGACAGACCACAGCACTCCCTGCTCCTGAAAAACCACAGCATCCCTTGCTCCCAACAAACCACAGCATCCCCTGCTCCTGATGAATTCCAGCATCCCCCCAAACCCCAGCATTCCTTGCTCCTGACAAACCCAGAGCATCCTTTGCTCCCAACAAACCACAGCATCCCCTGCTCCTGATGAATTCCAGCATTCCCAAAACCCCATCATCCCCTGCTCCTGACAAACCAGAGCATTCCCTGTCCCAATAAACCACATCATCCTTTGCTCCCGACACACCCCACCATCCTCTGCTCCGGACAGACCACAGCATCCCCTGCTCTCGATGAAGCCCAGTATCCCCCAGAGCCCAGCATCCCCTTTTCCTGAGAGCCCCCTGCTCCCTGCCCAGCCCGCCTCCCCCAGCGCCCTGCAGCAGATGGGATCCTGGAGCGCAGCGCCAGGGCTGCCGTCAGTGAGTCACCAAAGTGAGTCAGTTCTCACCCGCTCCCTTCAGACACTGATACAATATGGCACAAGTCTGCCTGGGCCGAGGGGGGTTTATTTATAGCAGCCTGACTCACCGGCTAATGAGAGCTGCCTTGCTCAAATTAAACATTTGTTATGGAGGTTGTGCACAGGATCCCGGCTCGGTGCTCCACAGGAGCATCTCACACTCACATCCCAGCCCACACACGTGATCCACAACTTATTCAGCACTTCTCATTAATGAGATGTGGCTTTCCTTCCTCAGGGCCACATCTTTTGATGTGTGTTTGGATGACTTTGGATAAAACTTAAGAGCTTTCACTATTTCTCGTTACTCTTCAAGCAGCTATTGCCCAGAGGCTTTATTTTGGGAACACAATCTATTTAACAACACCAGACCTGGTTTAGGATAAGCCTCTATCCTAACTTCTTGGAGGCAGGAAAGGTGCAAAAACAAAATGAAGAAAATGTTTGTTTTTAAACAAACATAAAAGGATGAAAAGGACCAAGCTTTAGGCAGGAGCTCATCCTTTTCTCAGCACTTAATACCCTGAAATATCACAGCCCACACTGATTTAAAAAGCTGATGGTAACAGTGTTTCCCTGCACGGGGTTACAAAGCATTCTGATAAACAAGTAAAAAGTGGAACCTGTAATAACTTGTATGGGATCACTTTCTAGATGAAAATAACACCTGTAAATGGCAAAAATGCAGTTTAAAAATTTGCTTCTAAATAAAAATTAGTTGTATAGCATGTGTCTCACTAAATCTTAAGGGTTCAGTGTATGTATTAGACAACTTAAATATAGAATTTAGGGCAAGGTTTCAAAGTTTTCAGTGGCAATAACTCAGCTCATATAATGCAGGACCATTCATTCATGATGATCCTTGTTACAAGAGGTTAATAAAAATCTGTGACTCCATTTCAGAAAGAATTGCCGTACATAAAACTATGAAGCCTCATAGATTAAGAGGTGAGTGAGTCGTCTAGAGATAGAGAAATTCGGCATGGTTATAGTGCAAATGGCTGGCCAAATTCCTGCCTTTAGGAGGTGCAGTCCCTGCAGATGGATGGTGCAAGGAGAGAGGTTTGCAGCAAATAGAATACACTAAAATCCATCTGGATGCAAAGGTAGAAGGTTTTGGAGTTCAGCTTTGGGTTTGTTTTGGTTTTGTTGTTTTTGTTTTGTTGTTTTTTTGGGTTTTTTTTAATAGCTTAGACATGTCCAATACAAAGATTATCTCACCATGTCCTCAATGCAGTTATTTTTGGTGGGCTCAAAATTAGAAATGTGGTTATGAAAGGGTTTGTTGCTTCTGCTCCCCTCCCACCCTTCCTTCTCCTGCTGCTTGGAGCAGGATCAGATGTGGAAGCATTTTGTTCTAATAGAAGCAATTCCCGTACCAAAGTGCCTGTGGAGGTTTTTACAAGTACTCACTTTGCACTGCTTAAGAGAGTATGAAAATGTCAGATATTTTCAAACCAGAATGGAGCCAAGCAGTGAGATCCCACTGTATCAGAATGTATTTCTATCCCTGGCACCACAGATCCTGAACAAAACAGACACAGCTTCTCGGGAGACTCAGGGAACTAACTGCTGAAGAGCTATTTCCCCCCTTTTCAGTACAAAAAGCTGCTGTTAAAGTAGTTTTTTTTGTTCAGCTGCTGATTGAAGGCTATTCACCAAGCCCATGTTCTTCAGAAGTTAAACAACCTGTCAGGTTTCAATAATAGATGTTTCAGAGGAATATTGTCATCATCTTCTAAACACTCCTCTTACCTAAGCAGATTTTTTTTTCTTCCCCCACAGAAAGAGATCTTAACACAGTCTGTAGAAAATATTGCAGTCCACTAGTTAAAGTTCATTCTAAAGAAGAAAGCCAGATATTCAACAAAACATCCAAATGTGAAACTTCAAAGCCCAGCCTGTTTAACTGAAGGGTATTTATGGTATGCATATGCTCCACGATCCCAAGGATCCTATTAAACTTTTTATAAGTTGAGTATTATCTCGCATGGAGCATCTGCTGAAGGGAGGCAGATGAACAGATTGTTTTCTGCTAAAAACAATGTTGCTTGAAGCACCACTCCATTAAAAATAACCCTGCTGGTGAGTCAGCAGATGAGTCCCTTGTTTGAGGAGTTTTGCTAAGACAACACTTTGAATCCAATCATTTTGTCACCCCAAAACGCCGTTCTCTCGCCAGACACGTTCCACTAAATTCCTGCGGTCTATCAAAGCGCAAAAGCGATGAAGGCACGGCAGAGAAAGGGATGGATTTTGGGAGGCTGGCACTCCCCGTGATGGCATTTTCCACGGTTCGTGCAGGATCCAGGAGAGGGCAATGTCTGCCTTCGGAAGAGATCCCGGCTCCGCCACGGGAGCTGCGTGCCGGAGGGAATAAATAGCAGCGCTATCAGGAAAATCACAACCAGCCCCTCCGAACGGAAGCCGGGGGCGAGATTCATTCAGCTCGTCCTGCTCATTTCCAGCCGGAGTTACGGCACTGCAACGTCCCTCAAATGACAAAACCCACCCGGCAGGGCAGCACCTCCTGCTTCCTCCTGACCAAGTGACCAGAGACCATCCACCAACACCTTCCAAACCCAAATTTTAGTTAATCTGATGCAAAACCTTCTAGAAGTTATTCCAAGTTGCTATCCCAGCATTCCAGCATTTCTCCTGACCAGAGACCATCTACCAACACCTTCCAAACCCAGATTTTAGTTATCTTGACACAAAAACCTTCTGGAAGTTATCCCAAGTCACTATCCCACCACTGCAGAGTTTCTCATGACTAGAGACCATATACCAACACCTTCCAAACTCAAATTTTAGTTAACTTGACACAAAAACCTTGTGAAAATTATCCCAACTTGCTATCCCACCACTGCACAGTTTCTCATGATCAGATGACCAGAGACCATCTACCAACATCTTCCAAACACAAATTTTATTTAATTTGACACAAAAACCTCATGGAAGTTATCCCAGTTCACTATCCCAGCACTGCAGAATTTCTCATGACCAGAGACCATCTACCAATAGCATCCAAACCAAAATTTTAGTTAACTTGATGCAAAATCTTCTGGAAGTTATCCCAAGTCACTATCCCAGCACTGCAGCATTTCTCCTGACCAGATGACCAGAGATCATCTACCAACAGCTTCCAAACCCAAATTTTAGTTAACTTGACGCAAAAACCTTCTGGAAGTTATCTGAAGTCACTACCCCAGCACTCCTCTGAGCCCTTCTGGGAATTTGAGGCTCCCACCAATGCCCAGAGAAACATAAGGAAGTTATTCTTCCTGTTCATCAGAAACCACCAGGGAACAAGCAACAGTTATCTGCTTGAAAACTCAAATCTTTTCAAGCAACACAACCTACAAGCTCCTTCTGGCCAGGTGAGACAGACACAGAAAGCCAACAGAGGTGAATTAAGCACATTCATCCATCTCTCACCATCTTCCAGGACTGGTTTGGGTCTTCTCAGACACCCAGAAACATTTTTAGCACATTTGGTACATCAAAACATTGCTTCAGAAACAGTAAGGTCTGAGTGATGATTTTATGAACTATGGTTGGGAAACTTTTAAGTCCATTCCAAAAATTCTGCTTGAAAGTGCCATGAGAAAAAAATCCCTGAGGAAATTAAGGAAAGCTACAAGTATTTATGAAAACACCTAGAAATTCAGGGGATTTTTGAAGTTTAAGAATGAAAATATTTTCAAAATTCATACAACTACAGGACTTCATCAGTACACCTAAGATCAGAACCAGCTGTGGGAGATGCAAAGGAAACTGTTCCAACTTTTATTAAACTAAAGAAAAGCAGCAGACCCAGTTTTGACCTGATGGATGCCAAGAGCTGCAGTGTTGGTCCAATTCTTGATTAAGCCCTGCAAACCAACCAACCCTTATGCTGCCTTTTCCTTGTGGAAGAATAGTTCCTACATGGAGACCACCAGATTTTGTCATCCAGGATGGTTTGTTTGGGGTTTTTGTTTGGAGTGGTTTTTTTTGTTGGTTTTATTTTTTTTTTTAGGTTTTTTTTTTTTGGGTTGGGTTATTTTGTTCTGTTTTTTAAAGCCTCTGAAACCAAAACTCTCCAATGTGTGACTGCAATAGAGTGCTGAGAGCCGCCTTGAGACACCCCAATTGCTGTAACTGCATTATAAAAATCGATCCCTTTTCACAGCACAATAAACCATCACTGTGGTGCCCTTGATGCATTTCAGGGGCTGAAAAAAGTGTTGTAAAGAGTGATGAACTTCAGCTCCTTGAGGTAATAAGTTGTTGAATGCAGCTACAATGGCCTAAAATGCAGCAAAACTTGATGTATCAAATGTGTCAACTACACATATATCAAGTGTCCATCTTCATCTTCGCTCACTTATTTGTAATGGCATAAAATATATCAGTATTATTCTTAAAAATTTGCTTCATAGGACAGAGAAAAGGCTACTGTACTGGAAAAGCATCATTTCATTAGCAGGAACAGCAAAGGTAAGGACTGGATGGAAATGGGGCAGTTTGAAGTTCTGAGACAGCCTTGGCACAGGGAACAAGCCTTGTGAGCTCCAGCCAGGAGCAGGGAACAGGGAACAGGGACGTCACACTTAGTCCTTGCTGGAGTTAATGGATATGAAACAATCTGAGTGAGCCATGCCCTGTCTCCTTTCTTTGGAAAAGGAGCCTAAATCCATTTCCAGCCTCGGAACTGCCCACAGACACTCTGCAGCTGTGGTGAGCAGCAGCAAACACTCATTCCCTGAAATCTATAATGAACATTCACTCATATTCTGGCAGCAGGACCTCCCAGGCTCCTGCCACAGCAATATGTGTGCTGGATCATCTAAAGCTGTCAGTTCTCTTTTACATTCATGTTTTTCCACAAAGCACCATTTCTTGACCAATAAGTGGCTTTAGTTAATGCCATTGACCCCAACTCCAGTTCTATAAAATTTCAGTAAAGCTTTCGTGCAGCTGAACGTAATTTGGAATTCATCAGTCACTTCAAGTATTTAAATCAACTGTGTGAAAGTAATGAAGCTGAAGTGTTTATTTTAATGCCAAGTTAGACAATATGAATATTCCTTAGGGGGTTTTCTGTGCAGGGAGATAAAAGATTGAGAGCAAAGTGAACGAGAACTGACCTATGGTGCACGTAAGTTAAACATGTGTTTTTGACACATGTAGAGTTAATGTAGAACTTCCTGGAATGACATTTAGAGGAGCAATAAGCAAAGGGAAAGAACAAGGAATTTAATTTGATAGAAATCTTCACCACTCCTTTGGGTACAGTTGTGGGAAGTTTGGGCTTCTTACCCAGCTCAACATCCATCATAATGAGACAACAAAAGATAAAACAACATCAAAAAGAAATTACTTTGTACCATCTTCTCCCAAAAGCATCACAGTGCCTCAAAGACCCTCCCAGCCCTCTCAGGGGTTTTACTCATCTCTAGGAACTCAGAATTTCATCTCCCCAGCTGATACAAGAGGGGAAAAAAAGAGATTCCAGCATGTAAACCAGATAGGATCACTGCTCCTACAGAACCTTCCAAAGGCAGGGTGAGCCCTGCAGTAAGATGTGTTTCTGCCCAGAAAGGGAGATCTTTTATACACGAGATTACAAATTGCTTGGAGAAGATCTGAGAGGTGTGGGATCGTTGACCTTCCTGTCCACACATCACACACTATGAAGTGCTGGGAGAAGCATGGCTGACACCACAAGGTTTTTCTCCAATTTTCAGTTTTTCCCCAAACCATGCTGGATATGGCTCACTGGGGGGAAAAAATTCACTAAAAATAGGAAAAAGTTCTTTTATCCTGCTGTTTTCCAGCCAATTCCTTTGGAGTGTGGCCATCTCCCTGTACTAAGAAATAAAAGAACTCAGCTCAGTGCATCCTCAGCTCTCCAAATGTGCTGCTGGGACAGGTGATTGACTTGAAATACTAATGCTGCCTCTGGCCAAGATTTCCATGGGTAAGAAGAGAATTATAGAGCTGAGCTTTTAATTACTCACCTCTTGCATTATCAGGCTTTTATACCAATTTATGTAACAGTGAACTACACAGAAATATTACCATACAAGATATAATAGCTATACAAATAGCTGAATTTCTATTTAGCATTAGAAATCAAAAGCTTTTTTAGAGGTTATGACAAGCTCAGCCTAACTAGGCATGAAACAACAAAGCACCAGCGGCTTTTAATTTTATGTTTTAATTATTCACATTATTTCTTTTACAGGTGCTGATTTTTGCTGCCTTCACAAGCACTTGCAGTGGGCTCTCCAATTGTTACAGCACAGGACAGAAATGCCCACAAATCCCCACAGCCTGCAGATGGCCAAGGCAGCACCATTTTATGGTTTGTGGCTCCCAATCCATATGGACCAAACTCCAGCTGCCTTCCCTGCTTCCCCTGGGTCACTGCCCCGACAGCTTGGAAGTGTTAAGCTCTTAATGCTTCTTTTCTTAAGCCAAGTGTTCCTGCATTGTTTGGCTTTTCAACGCCTGTAATTAGCTCAGGTAGTGCTACAAATTACACTTTTCTACAGGAATATTCCTTATAAATAGGGGGTTTACTGCCTTCTCTCTGGAACTGGCTGGTAACGAGCTAGTTGGATAATAGCTCTCACAATGCTTGGACAGCATGGGGTCCTCCTACTTATTTTTTAGCCCAGTTTCCATCATCCAAGTGCACTGGGAATCCAGTCCTCTGGAGGCGTGGGAGACATGACCCCCAGCAGTTTTTTGCCATACCACTGATAAACTGATATTTAAGCATCAAGGTGACAAATCGTTTTTCGAAATCAACATGAGAGAAACATTTTCCCAATTCCTTCTTTGGACATGACTGGCACGATCAAGGTCTAGAACTGGAAGATGTCGAGCCACACTCCACCTGCAGTCGGCAGGACAAGGTGCCAACAGAAATGTTCAAATGATGACCTTCATTCACATCACCCCCTTTTATTTGCTTCTCTCTCCAGATAAGCCCCAAAGCCTTTCAAGACTGGTCCGGGGCAGGGCTGCAGTCCCTGGCCTGTGCCAGGGAACAGGAGCCAGTGCCTGAGGGGTTTTCCCCGATGGAAGTGAAACCCCTCCCTGTTAATGACATTAATTAGGTGACTGCTTCAAGTGAAACATGGATCTGGCTCACCCAGACAAAAATCTGCTCTGAGCAAATTATCTTCAGGCAGATTTGTTACAGACCGGTGCTGGACTGTTGCACCCCAGCTCATTAGCAGATGCTGATCCCACTAAGTAATTAGCAGGTTTCTTTAGCTCTTAATCCTCCCCTGACACATAGCAGAGGGAAATATCCATGGAAAAGACGCGGCAGGGGTGGGGATGGGAAATTAGACGTAAATTTGCCCCTCATTAGCTGAGCTTGGTGGAAATGCTGGGTACTCCTGGCAGCACTGGAGAGCAGGGCCTGGGAAGGACATTCCTTTCAGGGGTCAGCCTTGAGACGTCTGCAAATCCAGCAGCTCATAAACACCTTTGCACTAAAGACCCAGGGCCTGGAAGGGGCTGGTTGGGTTCATTAGGGATGAACTAATTGTGGGCTGCCAGTACCTGAAGGAGCCAACAAGAAAGATGGGCAGACACTTGGGACAAGGGCCTGGCATGGCAGGACAAGGGGGAATGGCTTCACTCTGACAGAGAGTGGGGTTAGGTGGGATTTTGGGAAGGAATTGTGCCCTGTGAGGGTGGGGAGGCCCTGGCACAGGGTGCCCAGAGCAGCTGTGGCTGCCCCTGGATCCCTGGCAGTGCCCAAGGCCAGGTTGGACACTGGGGCTTGGAGCAGCCTGGGACAGTGGAAGGTGTCCCTGCCATGGCAAGGATGGCACTGGATGGGCTTCAAGGTCCTTTCCCACCCAAACCATGCCAGGATTCTACAATCACCACAGCAACAAGTTGCTTTGCAACTGCTCCAACACTGGGAGGTTTCCAGAACTTCACTAAATGATAGCTCTGTCTGGGAATACTCAGAAAATTCACAAGTCAAAACTGAAGGCAAAAGTGCTGGGCAAACATCCTAGGTGGCCTACAAAATCCAACATCCTGCTTTAAAAGAAAGAGCACATTTAAGAAGCCTAAAGCAGCGACAGGAGCTGCAGGACTGGGAGTTTTTCCCTGTTCTCTGCGGGAAAGCTGCCAGGCTCTCAGCAGTGATGGAAACTCAAAAATCTAACAAGGCCTGGAGGATACCACTTCCCAGGGCAGCTGGAAACCAGCAGGAGGAATTCCTCTGGGGTGGGACAGGAACAATCCCTGGCCACTGGCTGAAATGCTTACAACCCTCAGGAGTTTTCCACACCACGACACAAAGCTGACACTCCTGAGCCAGCCCCTTAAGCACTGCACACTCATAGAACTTCTGGCTAAACACATCTGCAATTAATTGATTACAGCTAAAGGCATGTAGGTGAAAATTCCTGCTATAAATGCAAATTCAACTGAAAACCAAGCAACCCCACTCATCAGTTGTGACTTGTTGGATATTGATCAAGAGTTCCCTGTTATTATCATGTATTCGCTCTAAATATCCCCAGCTCCAGTAATTTGATAGAATCAGATTCCTGTGCTCAGCTGCAACATTCAGTGCCAAGAACAAGCTTTTATTAATTTAAGGGACAATATTGCCCAGCCCCATTACAGACCCCAAAAAAGAAGGCAGGTGGGAACTGTTCCCATCAGCCCTAAACCAGGTTACCTCACTTGCACTGATAACTAAATTTTTCCTCCTCAAATGATGCTGGTGAATTGATTTTATTATTTTTTTAATTTTAAAAGCAGTCAACCAGTGGTTCTTGAAGCCAGTTTCATTCAGACAAACCGAGTTCCTATAAATATTAATGCAGTTCATTTTATACTCCATGTAAAACAAAGGTGTTATTTGCACTTTAAAAAGCAGTTCATTCAATCAAGTTTGTTGTAATTGAATAATTCAGCTTTAGTAAACTCTCCCTGAAGCATAAAAAGTAACACGAATCTCAGTGCCCCATCCTCTC
Source organism: Trochalopteron elliotii (assembly GCA_024734555.1). Classification (NCBI taxonomy): domain Eukaryota; kingdom Metazoa; phylum Chordata; class Aves; order Passeriformes; family Leiothrichidae; genus Trochalopteron; species Trochalopteron elliotii. The sequence goes on along the minus strand of JANPWX010000123.1, from coordinate 225,380 downwards.
TGTGGAAAGAGACTCTGAGCCTTTCCTACCTCCCTCCCTGCTTTCCATCAGTGTTATCAGCCCTCCATTAAAGGGATCTATACCTTCCTCCAGTCAATTTTTTTCCCGCATCAACTTCTCTTTCAAGAGCCTTAGAAATTTCTGGAAGCAGTACAAAATAATTCCTTCCATCCTCAGAGGCACAGCTGAAACAACCACGTGAGTGTTTATCTTGGCGTTACACTGAAAATTAACTGGGGAGTGTCTATCAGGAAGGCTTGAGATGGGAGATAATCAATGCAAAGCCACTGGAAGTTTAATCATTTGTTGTTATCTGTATCGATACTGATGAATGAAGGCAGGTGATCAGGACCAAGGCGTGTTTTGCAAAACAATCCAAAGAATCGTTGAGCAATTAATGGCAAAAACACCCAGGCACCCTTCACCCCCGCTGCCACCCGTTTCCAGCAATTTTAAATGTTAACTGCTTTCCAGAAAATGGCAATCTTACAATAATTGACAACTTTTAGATACCTGTCACTGCAGTATTTTCATCGATTTGATGCACAGTTGGCCCCAATTATTTATTGAATTCTACAGCTCACCTAAAGCATTAACCACTGGGCTCAAAAAGCTGCATTCCTGAGGAAAGCAGGAAAAAAAAATCCAAGTAACAGTGATCTGACATTATTTATTCATAGATTTGCACTCACACACACTGATCTCCAGAGTCAGGTTTAAGTGGAGTCATCTTTGCCTGACCTTGTGCAGTCAGGGAAACAGCAGGAGTCAGCCAGGGTGCAAAAGGGCAGGAAAAGAGAAAAGTGGTGAGCGATGCTTTATCTTCCACCATCTCCAGAAGAGACAAGAATGAAGCCCAGAGGTAAAAGGCAAAGGCAGGTCCTGCCCAGGGAAAGCCATGGTGAGGAGAACCCAGGCAGATCAAACCACTGCACACAGATCAGTGACAGGAAAACGTGTATTTTCCAAAGGAGAAAAAGCCAGAGCTGCCTGTTATATCAACAGACAAGGAATTAGAAGCACATCATCTTAGATTAAGAGATAGCAAAAGGGAAAAAGCAGGAGTTTGAGTCCCTGGAAAGCTTCAGAGGCTAACAGACACCTTCAGAAATCTGGAAATATTCAAGAGAATTTTAAAGAGATGGAACGGGTCAAACTGCAGTGAGTTTTCCCTGTCCTTTCATAAAGTTTAAAACCATGATGTTTTCAAAGAATACTATTTTTATACACACCAAATGGATTTAGAGCATCCCAGGAAAATGAAGCTCATATGAAGTTCTTGCTCTTATGTTCAAATGCATTTGTTCAAGCCTCTGAGAGGCACAACCGTATCAGCTCTTGTAAAATAAGATGTTTTACACTATTTTTACTGATAGGAAACAGTAATAGTAAATAGTAAAATAGTTTTACTAAAATTACTAAAATAATACTGTTTTAATGTTGTATACAAAACATTCTACTTGATGTTTTCCACCTTCCCCATGAAACCCAACATCACAACTGGCTGTTCATTTCCAGCTGTACCCCTGGATCTTCAGGAGAAGGGAGTGGTCCACCTGCATCTCCTCCAGAAAAAGCAGCACAGCTCAGTGGTTGCCCTGCTGAAACAGGGCGAGGCAGTGCTTAGGGAAAGCAGGGATTTGCCTGGGACAGTGACACAGGGGACAGATATCAGCTGCCACCACTGGTGTGTCACGCTGAATTACAGTCAGGAGATACAACTGATCCCCCAGTGGTGCCAGGCAGGGATTACCCCACTGGTTCGGGAGCTCTGGTTCATCCATTTTGCCCAATCCAGGCAGGCAAAGCAGATCTCTGAGGGAAGCCAGATCACTTGGACACTGCTGCCTCAGGCTCGTGCCACTGCAGGGTGTCTGTTATAAATGTATATTATGTGACTGGCTTTTCACAAATATTGAAATGAATACTCTATGTGTTATATTAGAAAGCTATGTTGTATTAATGTAGTGTGCTTAAACTATCTGTTTGGCTGGGATAACATCCAGTGGACATGTAAAGAAGGCCCTGCTGTTGATATACCAACTATCAGCATCTACCATCTGAAGAAAGTATGGACCAAGGCCCAAACTGGTCACATTATCACTTGGAGGTGATAATGAAGACACAGCCAAGAAACACACATGCTCTAAAAAGGCAGACCCAAGGAGGGGCCATGCAAAACAGTTCCTGGAATATGGAAACTAGTTTGTGGAAAAGTTTGAATATTCAACAAGACTGATACAATAGAAAGGGCATTTAAAGAAGGCCTCTGAAATAGCAGGATGTGGACTTGGCTGAGGCCAGCCAGAATTTGCTTTTTTGTTTCTTAATTGTCTTATTTATTATTACTAAACCTATTTCTTAAAATTTGCCAGGAAAGTGAACTCTGTTTTTCACAGTGTCCACAGTGACTCCAGACTAAAACCAGTCTGCCCAGTTGGAATCCACCAGCCTGGGATCAGCATTTTGTGTTGCCCCTCCAGAGCTACAAATAGCCCCTTGCCTTTGGCAGCTGCACCTTCACCGTGGCATCGACAGGGAGGCAAAACCCCTGCATGATTTAATCACTACATTGATAACACTAAAGCAAAATTCAGAGTTCACCAGGCCCTTTTGCACATCTAAAACTTGTACTTGTCACATTATACGCAGTAGGAGAGGCTTCCAGCCTTTCCATATTCTAATGTGATGAATCACAGTGTGTTACTGAGCTACTCTCAGAAGTAATCTAAGCTTTAGAATAAAATCACTGACTACAGCAGCCTTAAGAAGAAGAGGAAAAAAAGATCAATAAAAGAGATTCACTGGAAAATAAGCTTCTGTGAATGAGGGGAAGCAATTTTGTGTCAAAAGGAGCAGATCTTTCATGTGTTGGGTGCCTTTGTAACAGGTTACTTTAAATTTCCTCTCTAAGAAGGCATCAGTAGAAGAATTGGGGAACTTCAGTGACCCCATTTTAGGCTGACAGGGTCCCCAGTCGTAGGAAAGCCTGTCAGCTTTTCCAGCACGTGAGGAATCAGCCTGACCACAGCTGGAGCTGCTGGAACAGGCAGGACAGGAGCTAGGACACCACCAGCAGGGTTATTTTGGCTCAGGATCAGGGCTGGGCTGCATCTGTGGCTCTACCCCCACATTTCCATGGAATCACCCCACATGGACAAGGCTCATCCAACCCTGTAAACCCACCAAGGCTGCCACCCTGTGAAAATCAGACTTAACAGGGTCAATTCTTTGCTAAAGCTGAAAACCAAAGGGGGAAAGCCCACCCCCATCTTTGATCACTTGATTTGGCAGGGCGAGGTCTGTGTGCCCTGGGGGAGGCATCCCTGATGTCAGGGAGCAGGGCGGGTGACAAACAGGAGGAGGCAGACACAAAGCAGTGACGGTCCTTCAAGGGTAAGTCCCCAGTGCCCAAACTGAGCCACCAGGAAGGAGAGACAGCGATCACCCACCAGAAACAAACAGCATTCAATGCAATGGCTCACGCTTCAACCCTTTGAAGCACGAATGGAGTGAGAATAACTCATCAAAAGCCACAGCAGGAGGGGCCAAGCCTCGGGTCTGGGATGTGGCTCAGCCCCAGAACACGGCCAGGTCTGGGTTTGCCAGATTCCTGCTGCAATCTCAGCCCGCTGCCACTCCTCCATCCCAGCTGTCCTTGGGTTCGTTTCCCTTGGACGCACTAAAGGTGCAAGAGCCACCTCCTCACTTCCAGGGGATCCACGTGCCTTTGGTCAGCGCAGACCGGCCTGGGGCTCTGAGGAGGGATTTTACACTGGGGACATGAGATGCTTCACATTTATGCCTCCTGCTCACCAAGTCCACCTCACTACTGCCAGGTAACAGAGAGGGAGCAGATTAGAGAGCATAGGATAGAGAGCAGATTCCCAAAGCAGATTTGTCTCAGGCAGGGCTAAAGCTCAGTGCTGGAATTCAAATTATGGAGGAGCCCATTATTCTCTGAGTGGGATGAGGCACAGGCCAACCAGAAAGTGAAAATTAGTCTAATGGCAGGAAAAATGTTTTCATTAGACAAATGATTCTAGGAAAGAAGATGGGCTGAAATGAGCTGGATGATTTGAAAGCCTGTTTCAAATTTATTCAGGTTTCTCAGATGGCTTATTGTTTTCAGCTTTATCACATCACTAGAACAGTGGGGTTTAATTTTCTTTTTGATCTTTTTTAGATCTTTTCTTACTTAATTCCCTGACTTTTATGCAATTGGTTCTGTACCTGAGTATGGCAGGTCACTTTCTCCCCTTGGCAGCCAGCACAGGATTGGACTGTGCAGATGTTTTGGTGCTGAGGAGGTGCCTGTCCGCAGTTTTCATCCCAGCACTTCTCTCCCAGTAACTTCTCCAGCACTGACGCCAAAGCTCACTATTGAACTGCATCCATGGTAATTAATTCTAATTTTAGTGCCACCTCTTTGTGACCACCGATAAATCCATGGTGCTTTGTAATCCAGAGCTGGGACACATTCCAGCATGACAGAATTTGGCATTTTCAAACCATTTCTGTACCTCCATCCCAGCTGTCAGTACCCTCAATGTTTGGCGGATGAAAAAAAAAGAAATTTACCTGTGTGCTTTAGGGTTAGGTAAAGCCTGTGGGATGGCAATTGCAGCAGCAATTCCCTTCCTGGGATTGCAGGCACTACAGCCCAGCAATGGCATTTGGTATGGAAATTCCTCTCTGTGCAGAAGGAACATGAGCTGGGTGTCATCACAATGAGCTGAAATTCTTCAAGGGATCAGCCACTGGAAATGCCAATTCTGCTTCAAGAAACCCACACTCACTGAAAATCCTTCACTTGCTCCTTATGTGGCTTTTATAGCAGGACAAAATTTTATTCTAATAGCTAAACACCCTTTCTTTTCTTCTTTGGAGCCTTCTGGAGATCAGTAATACAGAAGGATTGTTTTAGTAGTCTGCAGGCTGTTGTCCAACTATTCCTCAGCTGTTTTCTAATCTAATTGTACTTCAAAGAGCTGCAAAAAATACGAATTATTTGATTCAAGTAACAGAGCTATGGATCCTAAGCTGTGCCTTGCTCTGAATCCTTCTGTGATGACAGTTTTTACTTGCTGCTTTCGTGGTAGGCAGCACCCACCTGAAATCTGGGGTTATTCCTTTAGGAAATTGTTACAGCCGGTGTCAGACCACGCTGACACGGTTTCAGCTTCCATACCCTCAGGCACCTCCCAGTTAGAGTCAGGCAGGGAAGACTTGCACTAATTTGAAACACAGAGCGATAAATAACTGGGTCTGAGTGAGGGAGCTCAGCCTACTTACAGCAGCCAGCACTCCTCATGCTCAGCTCATCCAAAGGCTGCACAGCCCCTGCCCCTGCCCTGGGGGACAGCACAGGGGTCCCAGACTCTCCTGCTGCCCTGGGCCAGCTGGAATTCTCCAGGGCAGAGGAAGGATGCTGTCTGCTACCTCACAAGCAGAGGAGTCTGGATGATACAGTAATAACACAAAGCACAGTAAAAGTATAATTGTATTAAACACTTAGAGCATGATACTTGTCCCACTTACACACATTTCCAACCTAAGTCACTGCTCTGTAAACAGAATTTTGATTAATCCCACTGAGGGTTCTCTCCCTCTGATATATATTCTGCAGCTCTCTATGATATTCCAAACAAACACTCAGAGCTGGTATATTTATATGAGGAAAGCTCAATTATTTATCGTGCTCAGCCCCTACCTTACCTACTTTGGTAAATGAAAACCCAAAATATGTGACACCACAAACTCTCCTTTTTTGAGCTGCACATTCCAGGGCAGCTGTTGAACTTATCATGCCTGACACCCATAATGATGAACAGGCAAATCTTTCTCTGTTTTGTCTTTTCCATCCAAAATATCAGCAAGTGACAAGGACAGGAGTGAGAAATGCTGCTGGTAATTGGTACAGGATTTGCAATGAGGGCTTTAGTTCACTTTCCCCCTCCATGCTGCCCTGAGGAGATGACAGGAACTGGGTGCTCAGTGTGCATATGCACTCCCAAGTTCGGTTCCAGCTCTGAGGATCTTCCTGGAGAGCTGAAATGTGTCCTACTCTTCCCCAGGGCACCTGGAACAAAGGAATTTCACAGGGATCATCTACCTCACGGAATCCCAGCATGGGTCAGGCTGAAGGCAGCACAGGGCATCTGGTGCCACCTCCTTGCTCCAGCAGGGCACAGGATTGTGGCCACACAGCTCTGGAATGTCCCCAGGGATGAAACTCCACAGCCTGGGGTCTCCAGGTCTCTGCTCAGGGCTGGGCACTGCCCAGGGCAGAAGTTCAGGGAATTCCTGAGATCAGTGCCTGTTCCCCTGGTGCCATTCCCACATGCTGCACTCTCCTGGCAGCATAAGGAGAACATTGCATTCAGTGCTGTAAAGAAAAGGCTTTGTTTCCAAAGTACAATCCAAACTGAAACATCTGCAAATTAATAAATACTCTAATTAATATGCTTTTAAGCACGCTGAGCTATTACAGGCTTTGCATTTATGGGAGGTTACCTAGGCAGGTCTTACAGTGGAAATCAAACCTTCATCTCCAAGCTGCCACTACAGCATCATGCTCTCTCTGATTTAGCTATTCATGGCATAAAACCCTTCCTCTTGAACACCAGGCAAGACATTTTCTTTGAACCTCTCTGCAGCTTCTTGTAAACTGAAGAACATTCAATGCCTCCTGAGTGTTTTCTGAGAAGTAACAGCACTTCATGGCATGAGAGAGATGGAGGTGACCAGGGTTAACAAACACTTGGGTGATGGAATAAAATGAATCAGAGGCAGGCTTTTGTCCCTATCAAAAGAGATCTGATTCTTCTGCAAAAGGACAACAGCTTTAGTTGAAGCAGTTTATTTCAGACAAAAATTATCCAGATATGCTCAAAGTCTCCTGCTTCCCAAACATCCTTTTGCAAGTAAAAAGGGTGAGGATGATGCTGGGCCACAGTTTTAGAAGTCTGAATTGAGGTAAGTATTTCAATTTATGCTGCTCTTAGGCAAAACTGCAATTTGCAGTGTAACCTGTGCTCCTGATCCTTACCTGGAGGAAATGTTCTGGCATAGATCTTGAGGGAAAAAAATACAGATTGCTGTGAATTTGAGATTAAATATGGACTTAGGAAAGAAAACTAGAAAGGAAGACTGATGGAGCAAGAGAGCTTCCAGAGCCAAGCACTTGTTTCCTAGGTTGGAACTTGGGCATCCTGAACTGACTCCACTCTCTGCTTCCCTGTATGCCATAAAAAAATCCCAGAATCATTTCCCCACATTTCTCCTCCCTGGTAAGATGGGGAAAACCTCCCTCAGTTTCATAAAGCTGTGAACAGCAATGTCTATAAAGCCACAGACAATGCACAGAGAGAGGTCCACAGTGCTGGCAGCATAGGACTTACAGGATTATTTTAAGGTATTATTTTAACAAAAGCATTTTTAATTCACTGTCCCCTGGATGGAAATTCTCAGTTTCAGCCCAATGGATCTGGGTCTTTGCTGAACCTTCTCCAAGGCCTGGTTTATGCAGTGGACCGTGCACACAGGGAATGGCTCATTCCACTGCACTAAATCCCTCCTGGGTTTGAAATGAGCTGCAGAATTTGGGGCTGCAGGACCAAGACAGGGTGAGGGTCCCCAGCTCCCCAAGAGATTTGAACATGCACAGGAATTATGTGTCTGCATGAAATCTTCATGCACCTAATTTTGCAGAAATTATCTGTATTTTTGCCAGCATTGCTAAAAAGTAAATAAATACTGTGACCACATTGTAATACCAGAGGCTTTAGATACTTCATGGCACAGCTGTGAGCTGACCCATTTTCAGGCCTCTAAAGCTAAAACTGCTTGGCAAAGAGGCAGAAATGTGTGCAGACATATCCTGCAGCAAAGAAACAGAGTGACCCTGGTAAAAAATAGCTGAAACCCTGGAGAACAGGCTGAGATGCTGCCCTGGTGGCAGGAGACAAGTGGGTGCAACAGCACAGTCAGGACAGGTGTTGTGACATCAGGCTGCTCAACACTCCTCACCTTGTTGGAGCTGCCCAGGGCAGTGGTGGAATGTCCCTGGAAGTGTCCAAAGCCATGTGGATGTGGCACCTGGGGACAAGGGTCAGTGGTGCCTTGGCAGTGCTGGGGGAATGGCTGGGCTCTATCCTGGAACCATGAAGGTTGGGAAAGCCCTCTGGGATTCTGCTTTTCCTGTAGCTTGGGTTTTCTTTGTGAGCTCTGACACAGCCCCCTGCTGCAGGGTCACATAATCCAAGATAATCCTGCACCAACACTTCCCCTTCCCTGGGATTCAGTGCTAGAAACTGAAATCCCAGCAACTCCAAACCAATCTTTCCTGCTGCATCACATCAGGGCCCTTGGCCCTGCAGAAACACAAAGTTCTTGGGCCAAGAAACTTCAGATGCAATGTGAAAAACACAACAGTGACCAGAATTCCCTTGTGGAGCTGTCCCACTTGTTTGAAACCAAGATAAAATTTCCCTTGGTTTGTGCAGGGCCAAGGGTTGGACTTGATGATGCTTGTGGGTCCCTTCCACTTCAGGATATTCTGTGAGATATATAGATATAGATAGATATAGGTATGTATTTAATGTCCAGTGAAGAATCATCAGTGGTGACAAATCTGAGGCAGCAGGATTAAAAGCAGCTGGACACCAGGATGGCCCCGGGACTCAGCCCGTTGGGAAGGAGGATCCTCATCCCGGGCTGGACAGCTCCAGGTGCTGACAGCCCGGCCCAGGAGCAGCTCTGCTCATCCTGAGTCTCATCCCCCTGCTGGATTCAGCTCCCTGAGCTCTTCCTTCCACACACACTTAATCCACTAAGCCTCCCATGAATACGTGCTTAGAGCCTAATGACTCCTCCTGATCTGCTCTCTTTCATTACTAAAGCTGGAAATTAATGACCAGGAACCTCATCCCAGCACAGGAACCACAGACAGAGGAGTGGTGTGGAACTCCCCCAGAGCCTGCTCTGTGCACAGTGAACCCATCAGAACAACACAGACTGATGGAATGACTCCCCCAGACCTCAGTGAGCATCGCTGATCCACTGCCCAGGGAGATTAAATATCCTCTCCTGCCCTAGTCCTTCCTGTTCTCTCTCAGGAAGAAAGACTCCAAATACTTCAAAAGGCAAAGAGCACAGAAAAAAAGGCTTTATTTTCTAATTCTTACTACCTTTTGTAAGGTGTTCTGATGCAGACTTAACATGGTTGGTGAATAGGAATGACACCTCTCTGATCCCATTGGTTAAACTGGAGAAACAGCAAAACATCATCTGGAGAAAGATTGTTTTGAGAAAGGGGAGTTTTTTTGCCAAGATTGTTTTGAGAAGAAACATTCTTGATAAATTTTTCCTTGGGAGAAAGTCAGCAGCTGCTAGCAGGCTAAAATGTTTTCAGATTTAGAAATATCAGGCCCACAAGGAAGGCTAAATATTCCTCATGGATTGCACTAAGGAAGCACTGCCCTTCCTTCCCCAGCAGTTTGGCTGCCAGCAGAACTAGGCTGTGAGGAGACACCTCCTTCCTTTAAGGAGCTTCATCAGAGAGCAGCGCTGAGGGGGCTCTTGGCAAAAGGACTTTTCAGAGGAATTGGGAGGATACAGGTGGCAAAGGTGTCCCTCACACAGTTCCCCACCAACAAAGACAAGGCCATTCCAACCTCAGCCCATTCCCAGGGTTTGGCCACCAGTGGGAAGTGCTCATGAGACGCTCCCAAAAGGCAGCCTGGGAAAGGGGACGTGGCTTTTGGGGTTAATCCAGGAAAAACACAGGACTTGCATCTTCCTCTCAGAGCAAAAATGGAGAGGGGAGAGTTTAAAGCCTCTCGGAGGTGAGGTAGCAGCTTTTAAGGCTGAAGCACCACAGTGCCAGCCCCTGTGCCCACATCCAGCATCAAACCCTCCTGGCACAGGGAAGCACAAGCCCTGGAATGCACCAGAGAGGCAGCAGCTCCTGCCCTGTCCTGAGACACTCAGCTGGGCACATCACTGCTGAGGGAATCCCCTTTCCATCCTGCAGCAATCCCAGCTCCTTCTCCCAGGTTCACACAGAAACTCTCCCAGCAGGGAGCAGGATGCCAGGTGTGCTCCAGGAGGGAGCATTCACCAGAAATCATATTGCTACTGTTTGTTTTGCTTTCCCAGAGAGACAAATATTTTGTTCCAACCTCAAGGTTTTTCTCAGCAGCCTTTCCCAAACAGTTCAGAGCCCAGCAGGGCTGGCTGGTCCTTGCACACAAATCCTTATCCCAGTCAGCTGATCCAAGGAGTCGCTGATTTCACAGCACCACAAGCATTTATTTTCCTCCCAGATCACACCAGGAATGCAGGATTCCCTTGGAATCACAGCCCCACTTCTGCCCCACACACAGGCAAGCTGTGGCACCATTCCCCAAACTTACTACATTGAAATATTAACTCTGAAGCTGATAAGGAGAAGGTCTGAGGTTTTACCTGGACCACAACCAATGCTGCTCTTTATTCTACTCAGAGGAGCCCAAAACACATCCAGGTGATCCCTGTGGGTTCCAACAGGCTCAGAACACCTGAATGAGCCTCACTCCCCTTGGGCAGCATTCTCAAAATCACGTCCAGGCAGGTGAGCACCAGTGTTTAGCACAGTGGCCACATCCTGGTCCCAGTGGCTCAGGAATTGCTTCCATGAAAGCAGAACTAATTCAGCAAAGCCACTCAAGCCCCACAAACACTTATTTCCACAGATGTGGCAATGTCCATGCAAGCCCACAAAGCTGATCCTGCCCAACAGTGGCAAAACTGCAGATGAACATCCTCTAATTAAATACAGCCACTCCAGGGCACAGGGACTCAAACAATCCTCACTCACTAAAGGAAATACCCTGGCTGGTTCCTGCATCCCAAAGCTTACATTCCCCAGCACTACAGATTGCTGCATCCAGAGGGAGGAATGTTTTCTTATTTCAGTGATAGACTCTCTACAGACCCACGTTCACAGTGCTCAGGTGGCTCTGAGAAAACACAGGAAGATGTGACAGAGACAGGAGAAACACAGTTTATCCCCAGCTGCACCTGGGATATTTCCCACGAGCAAAACTTGAACTTTCCCTCACGTTTTAAATGTCTGTGAATATGTAACCAAAAGCATTCTTGGGAAAATTTCACTGATTTTTTTTTTTTTTTTACATAATTTTTCTTTTAATCCTTACGTTACAACAGCAAGAAAAAAAATTAAATATGAAATTATTTTCTTTGTTTTGCCTGTGTTGAAGGATGGGAGAGAGGGAGACTCCTCCCAGTAACATTCCAGGTTATTGCAAAGCTAACCCCAGTTATAGGCAGCAGGTAGGTGAGGCTGCACATTGCTGGACAAGAGCTGCAGGAAAAGTCCTCATAAATTTTTGCTATATTTGCTATCAGCCAAAAGCCGAGTGCAAAATGCTTCTCCTACCTTGCATGAGTTTGGTGTCTAAATGTTTTTCTTCATCCTAAAATTACCCTGTTGATTTTTTGCATCAGGGTGTAGCTTGCTGGGGTTTTGTCTACCCACTTTTCAGCCTCAAAATGAACATTTCCATATATTGAGTTTGGGCAGTGGTGCACAGGACTAAAGCAAAGCAGTAACACTGGAGGACTCTGGAGCTCCAAGCCCCTGTAATCTTAAAATGACTCATTCCCAGTGCCAGAGCTTCTCAAAATCCTTCAGAACCCCTCTGGCAGCTCCTCCTCTGGATGGATGGGAGATTTATGGCACTGAGATTTACAACACTTGGCTCCTGCATATCAGGCCACTTATTCACCGTGAGAGAAATTTAGGAGCTGCTTAACACCTGACCGTGGCAGCACAGAACAATTTAAGAGAATTAAAGACAATTTCTGTATTGAATTAAGATCCATTCAGGCAGCTGAAAATTGCACAATACCAGAAGATCAATGGTGAATTTTGTATCTCATCCTCTGCAAAGACCAGGAACAGTTAAATTTAACACAGAAGAGAAGAAGACAGCGTGGGGTTTTTTTTGTAATTTCTGCACTCAGTCCCAAGTGTTACTGATTTTATATCGTTATAGGAACATTATTTTTGTGCATTAAGATTGAGCTGCCCAGAAATAAAATCCACTTTGCACAGGAGAACCAAGAAAAGCCATGTCCTGCTGTACAGGGTTTTGCCCTGCCTACATCTAAATACCATCTCCATAAACCCTTCACCTTGGCTGCTTTTACAACCAACTTCTCTCAGTCACATCCTTTCCACTCTCAGCTGTAGAGCAGCAGCTTCCAGGGTTGCTGGGTCATACTGCACAACCTTCCCCGTGGCTGGATGTGAGACAGGGAAATTATTTGGTTGCAGTCTCTCCCTTGCTGGAGTCCTGGAGCCTATTAAAGCCGTGTCTCAGGGCATGTTCCCTCTGCAGAATTCCTCAGACCTTGGAGCTGTTTCAATGTTATACTGTTAAAATCTGTATTATAATAAAGGTCAAGGCTCATTAAAAATGCCACGAGCAGGTGGTAATGTCCACATAGCGCTCCACACACAGCAGGTCACTCATTAACATCCCAGCACCCTCAGCCCTGTGCTGACAAGCCCAGCCTGGAGCATTAACCATGTCTGGAACAGCTTTTCAAGCACGTGCCCCACAAGCTGTACATGAAATATCTCAGTATGCAGTGGTTCACCTAAGACAAAAAAAAAAAATGCACTGGTGTCACCATATAACATCACTGAGTTAATTTGCTGTGGATTTTTTTAGCTATAGAGACCATTTCCCCTCCTAACATGCCTAAATGTGAGAAATAGTGCTGCAGCAGCTGAAACCTTAAGGCATAAATACAGACTGTTTTCCTTCAATATGTACTTAGGTGGTTTTCTAGACAACTGAACTTCTCAGAGGAAAGTATCAGCCAAAGAGAGCAAATATTTGAATGATATTCAGTGCAAAAAACGGTGACTAACGGGACAGAATGGTGTAATTTCAAGAGCTGCACTTTATAATCATCATTTTGAGCAGAGCAGGGAACAGTGCTGCAAACCACAGGCTACAAACCCAGCATTGCTGCAATCAGCTCCTGCTCCTTCCCAAAACTCTGTAGTCTTGTGTAGCTGATAAGTTTTTAATTCATTCTGCCCATTTGCAAAAAGAACAACCCCAAAGCACAGTTAATTATTGCTGCTACTGCAGCAGGATTTGTAGCCATGAATGCATCACTCCAAGGGTGGGCAGGCTCTGGCAGAGATTCCCAGAGAAGCTGTGGCTGTCCCTGGATCCCTGGCAGTGTCCCAGGCCAGGCTGGACAGGGTTTGGAGCAGCGTGGGACAGTGGGAGGTCTCCCTGCCCATGGCAGGGGTGGCACTGGATGGGCTTTAAGGTCCCTTCCCTTCCAAACCATTCCATGGACACTGCTCCAGCTCTTCCTGCACCTCTGTCCTGCTCTTCAGCTGGGTTTGGCTCATTCCTCATGGGAGATGAAGCACTGCAGAGATCCCCTCTCCTCCTGGAGCTCAGTGCTGTGTCAGAACAGACCCCCACAGCTCTGGAGCTGCAGCCCCCAGCCCCTCAGGGCTTTCCTCAGGGGAACACTGCCCAGGGTGCTGCCACACCAACCATCATCAGAGGGCAAACCCCAGGGGAGTGCAGAACGTGCCGTGAGACCTCTTCTGAGGGATCTGGCATCTTCAGACAGTGCTGAGACAACCCCAAGGAGGGTGAAGAACATCTGTGAGAGGAGGTGTGCTGGAGGGACAGAGCAGCACGTGAGGAGAGCCCCTGGGAAAGGCTAGCTCACATCCTGTGGCATCTCTGCCTCAGACACAAACCCTGCAAGGCTGCTGGAGTTTCTCAGTGATGCCCAAGTGCTGCTTTCCAGGGGCTCAGCCCCTTTCCAGAGGCACCTATGGGTGGAACTGCCGGGGTCTGGCTGCTGGACATTGGGAACTCAGGAACCACATGGCTGAAGGGTCATTTCCCCTCCTCAGGGGTCTTTATTAGGATCCCATCCAAGAACACCCTCCCCATCACCACAGAACTGACAGCCCAGCCCTGAGCCTGGTGCAAATCACTTTGTCCACACCAAACTCCAGTGCCCCAGTAGGATGGTGCAAAGCCAAATAGGAACAGGAGCAGCTCGGGGTGCCCGGCTGCAAACTGCTTTAAGAGCCTTTAAAACATCCCTTCCGTCCCCACCAGGTGAAGAATCCCTCACTCAGGCAGGCAGCAGGCTGCTCATGCATAATTTAAGAGTCTCATCCAGTTTCCAGCAAGTCAATGAGAAATGTCCTACAAACCTTCATGGCAGGTGAATGGTGCCACAGGGAGCAGCTGGAGCTGGGGGCAAGAGGAGCCTTGCCAAGGGGAGCTGACCCACACATTTAAAGCAAAAGTGGCAAAAAAATTAAAATTAAACCCAATCATTCCATAGAGGAAATAGAAGAATTACTTCCAAGGATTATAGGTCTGTGTTCCAAGTGACTGAAGGGTTTTTTAGGACTTTAGGAGGGGAGCACTGGCACAGCTGAGTGGGAATGCTCAGTGCAGGGATGCTGCTGGCACAGGACTCAGAATCCCCAGGGTATCTGTCAAAAAGGCAAAGATGCTTGTGCCAGATCACCCAGATCACACCAAACTCAACCTCAGCCATCAGGGTTTTGCTCCTTTTTCTAATTAAAAGATAAAACCAAAAAACTCACACAAAACCAACCTGCCAACAAAGAAAAAAAGTGCAACAAGAAATCTTAAGTTAGAAGTTTTTTATCCCAGTGTTAATTTGAAAGAGGGGAATGAGGAGGAAGGGGAACAGAACAATTTCCTAGCACATAAAGTGCTTTTTTTCCTGTCTTCCCACTGCACTGCTCAGGCACTCAGTTTTTCCCCTGTGCTCTCAGATCCTGCCTTGAACTCCAGCATTTGCCAGGGCTCAGCCAATTTGACACACCAGGCTTCCTGCAGAGCAGCCAGCTTTGATAACACATCTTAAAGGCTCAAAAAGGAGAAAATGCCACTTAGGGCACTTTTCCTTCTCCTTGCTGGGGACACCAGCCCTGTTTCTCTGGCAGGGACTCTCAGTTTTTTAAGGACCACTGCCAGGTTGGAACTTCAGTAATCTCAGACACATTTGTGAAGTAATCTCAGTGCAAGTCCACACCTGCTAGAGCAAATTAGCTCTCAGATCCCTCAAGTATTTCAATGCCTTCTTGGATTTGGGTTCCTCAGGAGCCTAAGGAAATCAAATCCTCCAGGAGCATGTCAGCTTTGCCCTCCTCCAGCGTTTGTCTCCTGAAGCAGGAGGAGATGCTTGGCCTAATTCCACTTTTAAACCATTCCATCCCACATCTCATTTGTACAGACTCACAGCAGTGCTTGAAAAATTCCATCAAAGACCAAGTTACGCAGTGTTTCACATCCTAATTTGTGTATAAAAGGGGAAGATGAAACTCTTCTCTCCTCATGGCTTGGCTGAGAGCAAGTGAAGTGTATGCCACGCTGGCAATTAACTACTCATCTCCAAAAGGAGCAACAAGTCCTCCCCAGCACATCTCAGTGTATTTCCACCTCACAAATCCAACTACAGGCACAGATATCATGCTCACTTTTGGGATGATACAGTGTTTTTAAAGATTAAATGCATTTCAAGTCATCAGGGCTGCATTAAATTATCTGTCAGATTCCTCAGTGAGCAGCTTCCTCCTTGCAGGAGAGCTCACCCCAGTCAGGGTTGTGAGGGGATGATCTGGGACAGTTAAATCAGCTCCTCCAGACCAGGCAGAAGCTCACCCAGGTGATCACTGAGCACCTCTGCAAAGCCACAATTTGTGTGCAGAATGTCTGCATGGACGAGGCACTGAATATTCTGCTGTAAATTCAAGTTCACTGCACGTGTCTGAACAGCTCTGGAAAAAGCAGGAGGCAGAGCAGGCCCACCTGGACAGGTAAACACCAGGGAGACATTTGCCAAAGGCAACACTGATTTTCTTGTGTTCCCAGAAAGAAAGGGGAATTTCAGCAGACAGCAGCCTGTGACTGTACCTGGAAATTGCATCCCCATCAGAAAGAAAATTACTTCTAAGCTTATTTCTTAAATACGGTGCAGATTTAGGTGTTGGCTGCATCTTTTATTGTTATACACTATGGAGAGATTCCTGCAAACCATATTAGAAGTGTTTACCCAGGTTTTATTGCTTAAAAATATGATTTAAACAAAAACAACAGAGAAAATTGAAAGGTTATTGAAGACATCTGAGTCTTGAGTATTAGTTTGCTTGTACAATTTCTGGCATACTTTCATTTTCTTAATCTTATATTGCAAGTCCAGTAAACACATTTCAGGTAACAGCTTTTTCCTATGGAATTACAGCTGTTCCTTCACATCAAAAAACAGGACCTTTGGATATAATTTAAAACATTATTACCAGCATCTCGCATCCATAATCAAAGTGATAACATTAAGGTTTGAAATTTTCATTCTACTGTTTCCTAGCTGTTCCACATGACTAATAACTTATATTTTCTACATAAAGCACAGTAACTCTGGGGCTCTTCATGCACCACGCTCAGCTTCAGCATCATGATTTCTTGAAAAGAAAAATACAATAAATGGCACTCAAAAAAACCACAAAAAAAGCACCCAACCCATCAATATTCCCACCACATGAATATTAAGGAAAAAAGAACTTTTTGAGACAGATTAGAATTTTAATGAGTGGAAATAAGTCTGTATTGTTCTGTAAGGAACTGCCTAAAGCATCAAAACCATCCAACCCTCTAATGCCAGGACATCCCACCCAGATCATTCCCAAATCCACCTCCTATGGCTACAGCAGCAATTCCTAACCTAACCCTAAAGTTCCACTTTGCAGAAAAGGGGACAAAGCAGGGAGAAAGGGCTGGTTCAGTCCCTGTACAAAATGACCATAAAAAGCCACTTCACATATTCCAGCATCAGTTTGCTCCCATCCACTCAGCATCTCCAGGTGTGAGCTGCTCTGGTGTGGTGTTTTCAGACTGCACTTTCCAAAGCAGCAGATCTCTGTTCCTACAGGCAGGAGCTAGCACCGAAGCAGGTTCTTCACCAAGGTATAAATACATTTCCCCCTCCCAAATCCAGTTATGTAACAGGACACCAGCAGCATCATCAGCCTTAGCGACTTAACAGAGATCTCTGGGATGCTGAGATGGGAATTAATTATTCACAAACAAGTCCTTGTTAACTAAAGCCATTATTACCCTCTTACACCAGAGAGCTGGGGTTTAATAAGCAGTGTAAGCAATGCAAATGGAAAATTCCTGGGAGACAGCTCAGCTCTGAGAGCTGCCTCCAGAGCCAGCCCAGCTCCTGGCAGGACACACATTGAGGGAGGATTTCCCAAACCCACCCCAATGAGGCACTTCCACAACAAAGACTTCTCATTCAGTGAAAAATCAGAACGAGCTCTCTGCTTTAAAATGATCAACATAAATCTCAAATGCAGCTGTGTGCCCTGAGCAGCCTGATCCAGGGAAGGTGTCCCTGCCCCTGGCAGAGGGGCTGTGAGGAGATGATGAGCTCCGATCCCAAACCACTCTGGGTTTATGACTCAGGAAACTGCTCCTCAGCAAGACATGCTTATTGCATGATTTCTGAGTGTAAGTGGTTAATATTCATTCCAAATCTCCAAAATCTCACAACTGGCAGCTTCAAATTTTGTTGTTATTAATTAGCAACTATCACACAAGAGACAGGGAAACAGGGGCAGATTCCAGTGCTGGATAACCCCCTTTCCATGGCACAGAGAGCCAGCATTGTTTCATTATTCATCAGAAGGTGCTGAGGAACATGGGGTGTGATATTTGATCAAGCAGCAAGCTTCTAAAAATATTTTCAGTTCTATTTATTGGGAACTTGCTTCTATTTTTTTCCCTTTGCACAAACCACTTGCATGGCAAGGTGCAACACAAGCCTGCAGTCAGTGTCATAAACATGCCAAGGAGGAAGAAAAAGCTCAGAGCAATCATTTATGTGGCAGAAATCCCACGACCTTTAATAGGGAAAGGAGCTCTAGGAAAAGAAGAAAGTGAGATTCCATTCCCTGCCCTATCTGTGCCCACCACAACCCTCACTGATGCTCTCCTTCCCATGGCCCATCCCCAGAAAAAAGGATGGAATTAAGGAATGTAGGAATGTTTATCCTGGAAAGGACTCAAAAGGATCACTGAGTCCAGATCCTGGCCCTGCACAGGCCCATCCCAAAACTCCAGCACTAATTAGAGCATTGGTTCAACACCAGGATAAACTGAAACAGCACAACTTCCACCCAGCAGGTCAATACAGGCTCTGCATGGCCTGGGCTGAGCCCCCGTGCAGGCAGCACTTAG